>WNWK01000536.1:187500-257500 GCA_009830355.1 Cherax destructor
ACTGCAGACAACAGTGTGAAGAGGACTACTTGTACGGTTCGTATTTCTAACGGCTATACAATAGGTGTTCACGTGATCACCATGTGATCTTTCGTTAGCCAATCATAGGCCGTCCCTTTTTGAATGCCGGGACGACTAGCGGCAGTTCCACCGAGATAGGCAGTGCAGACGGACATAGGCCTAGGCTCTCGGCTCCCATATATCTAACGCCTCATTAAACGCTACCATACCAAGCTCATCTTTAATATATTACCAAATCTACGCAAGAACCCCCATAACACATACTGACAGCAGACAATAGAGAGTGAAGGAAGAACTACTGACAGCAGACAATAGAGAGTGAAGGAAGAACTACTGACAGCAGACAATAGAGAGTGAAGGAAGAACTACTGACAGCAGACAATAGAGAGTGAAGGAAGAACTACTGACAGCAGACAATAGAGAGTGAAGGAAGAACTACTGACAGCAGACAATAGAGAGTGAAGAACACTACTGACAACAGACAAGAGTGTGAAGAAGACTACTGACAGCAGACAATAGAGAGTGAAGGAAGAACTACTGACAGCAGATAATAGAGAGTGAAGGAAGAACTACTGACAGCAGACAATAGAGAGTGAAGGAAGAACTACTGACAGCAGACAATAGAGTGAAGGAAGAACTACTGACAGCAGACAATAGAGATTGAAGGAAGAACTACTGACAGCAGACAATAGAGAGTGAAGGAAGAACTACTGACAGCAGACAATAGAGAGTGAAGGAAGAACTACTGACAGCAGACAATAGAGAGTGAAGGAAGAACTACTGACAGCAGACAATAGAGAGTGAAGGAAGAACTACTGACAGCAGACAATAGAGAGTGAAGGAAGAACTACTGACAGCAGACAATAGAGAGTGAAGGAAGAACTACTGACAACAGACAATAGAGAGTGAAGGAAGAACTACTGACAGCAGACAATAGAGAGTGAAGGAAGAACTACTGACAGCAGACAATAGAGAGTGAAGAACACTACTGACAACAGACAATAGAGAGTGAAGAACACTACTGACAACAGACAAGAGTGTGAAGAGGACTACTGACAGCAGACAATAGAGAGTGAAGGAAGAACTACTGACAGCAGACAATAGAGAGTGAAGGAAGAACTACTGACAGCAGACAATAGAGAGTGAAGGAAGAACTACTGACAGCAGACAATAGAGATTGAAGGAAGAACTACTGACAGCAGACAATAGAGAGTGAAGGAAGAACTACTGACAGCAGACAATAGAGAGTGAAGGAAGAACTACTGACAGCAGACAATAGAGAGTGAAGGAAGAACTACTGACAGCAGACAATAGAGATTGAAGGAAGAACTACTGACAGCAGACAATAGAGAGTGAAGGAAGAACTACTGACAGCAGACAATAGAGAGTGAAGGAAGAACTACTGACAGCAGACAATAGAGAGTGAAGGAAGAGCTACTGACAACAGACAATAGAGAGTGAAGGAAGAACTACTGACAGCAGACAATAGAGAGTGAAGGACGAACTACTGACAGCAGACAATAGAGAGTGAAGGAAGAACTACTGACAGCAGACAATAGAGAGTGAAGGAAGAACTACTGAGAGCAGACAATAGTGAAGGAAAAACTACTGACAGCAGACAATAGAGAGTGAAGGAAGAACTACTGACAGCAGACAATAGAGAGTGAAGGAAGAACTACTGACAGCAGACAATAGAGATTGAAGGAAGAACTACTGAGAGCAGACAATAGTGAAGGAAGAACTACTGACAGCAGACAATAGAGAGTGAAGAACACTACTGACAACAGACAACAGAGAGTGAAGAACACTACTGACAGCAGACAACAGAGAGTGAAGAACACTACTGACAGCAGACAACAGAGAGTGAAGAACACTACTGACAACAGACAACAGAGAGTGAAGAACACTACTGACAACAGATAACAGAGAGTGAAGAACACTACTGACAACAGACAACAGAGAGTGAAGAACACTACTGACAGCAGACAACAGAGTGAAGAACACTACTGACAACAGACAACAGAGAGTGAAGAACACTACTGACAACAGACAACAGAGAGTGAAGAACACTACTGACAACATACAACAGAGTGAAGAACACTACTGACAACAGATAACAGTGAAGAACACGACTGACAACAGATAACAGAGAGTGAAGAACACTACTGACAACAGACAACAGAGAGTGAAGAACACTACTGACAGCAGACAACAGAGTGAAGAACACTACTGACAACAGACAACAGAGAGTGAAGAACACTACTGACAACAGACACCAGAGAATGAAGAACACTACTGACAACAGACAAGAGTGTGAAGAGAACTACTGACAGCAAACAATAGAGAGTGAAGGAAGAACTACTGACAGCAGACAATAGTGAAGGAAGAACTACTGACAGCAGACAACATAAAACTACAAGTTCATGGAGGTGTTCATAGAGGAACAAGAAATGATGCCAGGTAACACAGGTTGTTTAGTGGTCTGGATATCCAGACTCTACAAAGATGTTTAGTGGTCTGGATATCCAGACTCTACAAAGATGTTTAGTGGTCTGGATATCCAGACTCTACAAAGATGTTTAGTGGTCTGGATACCCAGACTCTACAAAGATGTTTAGTGGTCTGGATATCCAGACTCTACAAAGATGTTTAGTGGTCTGGATATCCAGACTCTACAAAGATGTTTAGTGGTCTGGATATCCAGACTCTACAAAGATGTTTAGTGGTCTGGATATCCAGACTCTACAAAGATGTTTAGTGGTCTGGATACCCAGACTTTACAAAGATGTTTAGTGGTCTGGATACCCAGACTTTCTAAATCACTCTCCCGGTTTACTCACACCATAAAATCCTTTTCGAGGGAGCAGAGGTATGGTGTGTAGCAGGGGTCCCTGGCTACCCTGGCTACCCTGGCAGGTTCTTACAGAGTGCTACACACACTATTTGTTTTTTTACACAGTTCTAGACATTCTTGAGTGTAGTCTCCTGCTTTGTGAACGACCCTCTCCTGGTGCTTACCTTTACTGAGCCTCAGATTTATCTTACGTTCTTAATTTGCATAATCCTCGTAGATTCAGAGAGAGAGAGAGAGAGAGAGAGAGAGAGAGAGAGAGAGAGAGAGAGAGAGATGAAAAAGACAGACAGACAGACAGAAGAGAGAAGAGAGAGAGAGAGAGAGAGAGAGAGAGAGAGAGACAGACAGACAGACAGACAGACGAGAGAGAGAGAGAGAGAGAGAGAGAGAGAGACAGAGAGACAGACAGACAGACAGACAGACAGAAAGACAGAGGGAGGGGGGAAGGGGGTGTTTTGAAAGATGACGTGCCGGCTGGTTTTAATTAAATTTGTATACGTAGAGAGTGAAGTGTGGGCTGTGGTCTCCCGTGTGCAGCTATTACGGTCCCAGACCAGACTCTGATGGCTGCTAAATTGTTCTCTCTCTCTCTCTCTCTCTCTCTCTCTCTCTCTCTCTCCCCCCTCTCGTAAATAAGGCTTACATCCTGTGAGAGTTGCTTCTTAAAGCAAGTCTTTCCTCTGAGAGTTGCTTCTTAAAGCAAGTCTTTCCTCTGAGAGTTGCTTCTTAAAGCAAGTCTTTCCTCTGAGTTGCTTCTTAAAGCAAGTCTTTACTCTGAAGTTGCTTCTTAAAGCAAGTCTTTCCTCTGAGAGTTGCTTCTTAAAGCAAGTCTTTCCTCTGAGTTGCTTCTTAAAGCAAGTCTTTCCTCTGAAGTTGCTTCTTAAAGCAAGTCTTTACTCTGAAGTTGCTTCTTAAAGCAAGTCTTTCCTCTGAGAGTTGTTTCTTAAAGCAAGTCTTTCCTCTGAGAGTTGCTTCTTAAAGCAAGTCTTTCCTCTGAGAGTTGCTTCTTAAAGCAAGTCTTTCCTCTGAGAGTTGCTTCTTAAAGCAAGTCTTTCCTCTGAGAGTTGCTTCTTAAAGCAAGTCTTTCCTCTGAGAGTTGTTTCTTAAAGCAAGTCTTTCCTCTGAGAGTTGCTTCTTAAAGCAAGTCTTTACTCTGAGAGTTGCTTCTTAAAGCAAGTCTTTCCTCTGAGAGTTGCTTCTTAAAGCAAGTCTTTCCTCTGAGAGTTGCTTCTTAAAGCAAGTCTTTCCTCTGAGAGTTGCTTCTTAAAGCAAGTCTTTCCTCTGAGAGTTGCTTCTTAAAGCAAGTCTTTACTCTGAGAGTTGCTTCTTAAAGCAAGTCTTTACTCTGAGAGTTGCTTCTTAAAGCAAGTCTTTCCTCTGAGAGTTGCTTCTTAAAACAAGTCTTTACTCTGAGAGTTGCTTCTTAAAGCAAGTCTTTACTCTGAGAGTTGCTTCTTAAAGCAAGTCTTTCCTCTGAGAGTTGCTTCTTAAAGCAAGTCTTTCCTCTGAGAGTTGCTTCTTAAAGCAAGTCTTTACTCTGAGAGTTGCTTCTTAAAGCAAGTCTTTCCTCTGAGAGTTGCTTCTTAAAGCAAGTCTTTCCTCTGAGAGTTGCTTCTTAAAGCAAGTCTTTACTCTGAGAGTTGCTTCTTAAAGCAAGTCTTTACTCTGAGAGTTGCTTCTTAAAGCAAGTCTTTACTCTGAGAGTTGCTTCTTAAAGCAAGTCTTTCCTCTGAGATTGCTTCTTAAAGCAAGTCTTTACTCTGAGATTGCTTCTTAAAGCAAGTCTTTACTCTGAGAGTTGCTTCTTAAAGCAAGTCTTTCCTCTGAGAGTTGCTTCTTAAAGCAAGTCTTTACTCTGAGAGTTGCTTCTTAAAGCAAGTCTTTACTCTGAGAGTTGCTTCTTAAAGCAAGTCTTTCCTCTGAGAGTTGCTTCTTAAAGCAAGTCTTTACTCTGAGAGTTGCTTCTTAAAGCAAGTCTTTACTCTGAGAGTTGCTTCTTAAAGACGGTTCTGGCTTAGTCTGGCTTCAGCAGTCCTTCATCTTTCAATTAAATTTAATTAGGAAGCCAGAACTGTAGAGTGTGTTTAAGGTGGATGATCAACCCACTAGGTACAGTGGAACACTAGGTATAATCAGTGGAGTAATAGGTACAGTGGAACACTAGGTACAATAAGTGGAACACTAGATACAATAAGTGGTTATTTGTGCATTGTTCCAGTCATGGTATTGTACCTTCATGGTCTTTGTAAGAGGAATGTCAGGAAGCGGCGGCGGCGGCGGCGGCAGCGACGACGGCGGCGGCGGCGGCAATAAGATCCTTCTAAAGAAGAGATGTCAGCCCAGACAGTGATGATAGTCTTTAAGACACTTGTACCAGAGTACAGTGATGATAGCCTTTAAGACACTTGTACCAGAGTACAGTGATGATAGCCTTTAAGACACTTGTACCAGAGTACAGTGATGATAGCCTTTAAGACAGTTGTACCAGAGTACAGTGATGATAGCCTTTAAGACACTTGTACCAGAGTACAGTGATGATAGTCTTTAAGACACTTGTACCAGAGTACAGTGATGATAGCCTTTAAGACACTTGTACCAGAGTACAGTGATGATAGTCTTTAAGACACTTGTACCAGAGTACAGTGATGATAGCCTTTAAGACAGTTGTACCAGAGTACAGTGATGATAGCCTTTAAGACAGTTGTACCAGAGTACAGTGATGATAGCCTTTAAGACACTTGTACTAGAGTACAGTGATGATAGCCTTTAAGACACTTGTACTAGAGTACAGTGATGATAGCCTTTAAGACACTTGTACCAGAGTACAGTGATGATAGTCTTTAAGACACTTGTACCAGAGTACAGTGATGATAGCCTTTAAGACACTTGTACCAGAGTACAGTGATGATAGCCTTTAAGACAGTTGTACCAGAGTACAGTGATGATAGCCTTTAAGACACTTGTACTAGAGTACAGTGATGATAGCCTTTAAGACACTTGTACTAGAGTACAGTGATGATAGCCTTTAAGACACTTGTACCAGAGTACAGTGATGATAGCCTTCAAGACACTTGTACTAGAGTACAGTGATGATAGCCTTCAAGACACTTGTACTAGAGTACAGTGATGATAGCCTTTAAGACAGTTGTACTAGAGTACAGTGATGATAGCCTTTAAGACACTTGTACCAGAGTACAGTGATGATAGCCTTCAAGACACTTGTACTAGAGTACAGTGATGATAGCCTTTAAGACACTTGTACCAGAGTACAGTGATGATAGCCTTTAAGACACTTGTACTAGAGTACAGTGATGATAGCCTTTAAGACACTTGTACTAGAGTACAGTGATGATAGCCTTTAAGACACTTGTACTAGAGTACAGTGATGATAGCCTTTAAGACACTTGTACTAGAGTACAGTGATGATAGCCTTTAAGACACTTGTACCAGAGTACAGTGATGATAGCCTTCAAGACACTTGTACTAGAGTACAGTGATGATAGCCTTCAAGACACTTGTACCAGAGTACAGTGATGATAGCCTTTAAGACACTTGTACTAGAGTACAGTGATGATAGCCTTTAAGACACTTGTACCAGAGTACAGTGATGATAGCCTTTAAGACACTTGTACTAGAGTACAGTGATGATAGCCTTTAAGACACTTGTACTAGAGTACAGTGATGATAGCCTTTAAGACACTTGTACCAGAGTACAGTGATGATAGCCTTCAAGACACTTGTACTAGAGTACAGTGATGATAGCCTTTAAGACACTTGTACTAGAGTACAGTGATGATAGCCTTTAAGACACTTGTACTAGAGTACAGTGATGATAGCCTTTAAGACACTTGTACCAGAGTACAGTGATGATAGCCTTCAAGACACTTGTACCAGAGTACAGTGATGATAGCCTTTAAGACACTTGTACCAGAGTACAGTGATGATAGCCTTCAAGACACTTGTACCAGAGTACAGTGATGATAGCCTTCAAGACACTTGTACCAGAGTACAGTGATGATAGCCTTTAAGACACTTGTACCAGAGTACAGTGATGATAGCCTTTAAGACACTTGTACTAGAGTACAGTGATGATAGCCTTTAAGACACTTGTACTAGAGTACAGTGATGATAGCCTTTAAGACACTTGTACCAGAGTACAGTGATGATAGCCTTTAAGACACTTGTACTAGAATACAGTGATGATAGCCTTTAAGACACTTGTACCAGAGTACAGTGATGATAGCCTTTAAGACACTTGTACTAGAGTACAGTGATGATAGCCTTTAAGACACTTGTACCAGAGTACAGTGATGATAGCTTTTAAGACACTTGTACCAGAGTACAGTGATGATAGCCTTTAAGACACTTGTACCAGAGTACAGTGATGATAGCCTTTAAGACACTTGTACTAGAGTACAGTGATGATAGCCTTTAAGACACTTGTACCAGAGTACAGTGATGATAGCCTTTAAGACACTTGTACCAGAGTACAGTGATGATAGCCTTCAAGACACTTGTACCAGAGTACAGTGATGAGTTACACTGAGTACAGGCCTGGGAGAGTGCTCAACAAATCTTCAACCTACTCCATCGATCGCCTTCATCTACATTATTATCAACATCTAACATTCATTAAACTGGATTATAATCTACATTATAATTTCCACCAAGAATACATTTGATGGACTGGTTCTGGTACATGGAAGTGAAATATAACTCCTTACGAAAGTAAGGAATTATTTCTACAAGTACATGTACCAGGTATACAGTCCTAGCTGACATCAATGACATACTACTATATAGAAAGCCACTTGTTATGCTGAGCATTTCCCGCAAATTAGATCAGTGTCCCAGGATGCGACCCACACCAGTCGATTAACACCCAGGTACCCATTTCACTGCTAGGTGAACAGAGGCAGCAGGTGTCTTAAGGAAACACATCCTAATATTTCCACCCGTACGGGGGATCGAACCACTGACCTGAATGTGTGAGCTGATGCGCTAGCAATCGAGCTACGGGAAGGAATGAATACAATTAAAGACAATAAGTACAAAGAATCCAACTCTTTTCTTGAAGACGATGTCTTGATGGAGTGGCGCAGCCCAGCAGTCTGTCAACACTGCTCTGGTGGGATACCGAGAGGGGTGGACCCAGGAAGTATCTCTCGGTATACCTGGAAGGTGTTCCGGGGGTCAATGCCCCCGCGGTCCGATCCAGACCAGGCTCTGATCAGGGCCTGATCAACCAGGCTATTACTGCTGGCCGCACGCAAACCGACGTACGAACCACAGCCCGGCTGATCAGGTACTGACAGCGTCAACAAGATAGGTGAGTCTTACCACTTCATAACTGTCTCTTAATTTGTAGCGGACACTTTAGGCGACGTTGCGGTTCATGGTGAACCATTATCAAGTCTTGGTCCGTGCTGGACCATTATCAAGTCTCGGACCTGAATGCACCATTTTCACATCACAACTTTGTTTTGTCCCACCCTCATCTTTGAGATCCACTCTCTCCACATCACTAAACTGCCACAAACAAGGCAGGAGGCGAGGATCTTACCTGTATGTATGGAGAATCTGGTTGGTCACTGCACTGTGTCAGGCACCAGTGATCTGCAAAGACGATACAACACATTACCAATCAGTAAAACCTCATCTAACTCAGTAAATGTAGACAGTCAGGACATCTGCAAATACTGTGTAAAAGGGATGTGCCTAAATGAGAGGTAGTACTGGTATCAACACACCAGAAAATGTGCAAACATGATAAGCAGAGAATGTGACACTTTGAAAATGATTACAGGTACTTCTATCCAGAGATGTAAAAGGCCTTAATGCAGCTCAGAAAATGTTATGACCTTAACTGCCAGATTACCACATGTGGAATGCTAAGAGTAAAATCCTGGAAAATCCCAAACCAAATATCCTCACTGGAGATGTCAACCTCCTGAATGTATACTGGAAGATGGCTCATCACAAAATTATACCAGAAATAGTTGCTGGAAGCTCTCTGGCTCAACGGGTATGTACCAGGGAACTAATGAAGCGGAGAAGCTGAACACAGAGCATACTAGGTTTGTATTATATGTGTAGAAAATGATCAGATATAGAAAGAGAGAATAGGAGATGATACAAAAGAAAAAAAATGTGTTGCCGAATTATTTAAAAATGTGAATGTCACAACGAAGGAGAAATCACCGATTTAGAGCAAAAACTTAAGTTGTCGTACCAAACAGAAGAAGCACAAAGTGAATAAAAAGTCATTCAGGGTATTGTAAGAAACCCCCAAATATTTTTCAGATGCAAAATCCAGTTAAGAACTACCTGTAAAATTGGACCTTAAAAACAGGAGGTTTATATACAGAGGATGAACAGGAATTGAGTGAAATTTTAAAAGAATAATACGAGCTGATGTTCAGCAATCCACTAAATGAAAGCAGCGTGGAGAACGCAGAAACCATCTGAAGGCCACACACACCAGTACTAATCCCACAGAATTTGAAAAAGAAATTGAAAACATGGCAGCTCACTCAGCACCTGGACCAGATTTATGGAATTCCTTATTTATAAAGTGCAAAGTACTACTAACATGAGCCCTTAGTATTCTTTGGAGGAAGAGCCTAGATCTAGGCTTTAAAGAATACAGACATAGCTCCTTTGCATAAGGGAGGTAGTAGAGAACTAGCTAAAAGTTACAGACTAGTATCTCTAACTTCCCACATCATAAAAACCTTCGAAAGAGTCATGAGACGACAGATTACAAATTTCTTAGAATAGCACAATCGGCATAACCCAGACCAGCATGGGTTTAGAGCAGCACGATCATGCCTGTCACAGCTGCTGAACCATTATAACAGAATTACGGAGGCGTTGGAAGACGACCAAAACACACATGTGATATACACAGTTTTTGAAAAGGTGTTTGAAAAATGCAATCATAGGATGACTGCACACAAAATGATGGCCATAGGCATAAGTGGGAAGGTATACATTTGAATTTTCAGGTTTCTAACACAGAACACAAAGAATAGTAGTAAACAGAGCATGCCAGCAAAATACAGCATCAACGAAGTAAAAAGATCAGTACCCCAAGGCACTGTCCAGGCACCTCTGCTGTTTCTTATCCTCGTATCAGACCTAGATAAAAACACCCGTCAAAGTATTGCATCATCGTTTGTAGATGACACTAAAATAAGCATCAGTAGAAGACATTGACATTCAATGGACACAGCAGACAAAATTGAAGAGGATCAAATAAAACGAAAGGAATACGTGAAAGATCTGGGAGTAATTATGTCGGCTGACCTTCCTTTCAAAGAACACAATAAGACCAACATCACGACAACCAGGAAGCTGATGGGATGGAGGGATGGGTAATGAGAGCTTTCAAAACTTGGGAAATAATGCCAATGGTGATACTTTTCAAATCGCTTGTGCTCTCTCTCATTTGAAACATTGCAGTGTTGACGGCCCCGTTCAAGGCAGGAGAAATGTCTGAGTTGGAACAAATACAGAGATCGTTCACGGCCCTCATAGTCAATAAAGCATTTAAATTATTAGGAATTTAAATGTTTCACTAGAGTGAAGAGAGAGATACATTATAATATATACGTGGGAAGTACTTGTGGGCTTTGTCCCAAATCTGCACACTGCCAAAACACCATACTGGAATCAGAAATATGGGAGGAAGTGCAAAATAAACCTAGTGAAAAGCAAAGGAGCAGTGGGCACAATAAGACAGCACTGCATCAACATCTGTAGCCCAAGATTATTCAACATCTTAACCAGAAGAGATCAGAAACACTGCTGGAACAAGTGTAGAAGTCTTCAACAGGAAACTGGACAAGTATCTTCATCAGGTACCAAATCAACCAGGCTGTGATGGATATATGGATCAGCAGACCACCAACAGCAACAGCCTGGTTGTCCAGGCAAGCACCAGACGAGCCTGGCCCAAGACTGGGTCTGGTATTAGAAAAACCTCTCAGAATTTATCAAAGGTTGTGGTACCACTGTGGATTCAAGACTGCTGTGACGGTGACACCGTGATGGCAAGTCCTGGTACTGTGGTGGTGCTCAGTGTTCCTGCGTGACGGTGACACCGTGATGGCAAGTCCTGGTACTGTGGTGGTGCTCAGTGTTCCTGTGTGACGGTGACACCGTGATGGCAAGTCCTGGTACTGTGGTGGTGCTCAGTGTTCCTGTGTGACGGTGACACCGTGATGGCAAGTCCTGGTACTGTGGTGGTGCTCAGTGTTCCTGTGTGACGGTGACACCGTGATGGCAAGTCCTGCTACTGTGGTGGTGCTCAGTGTTCCTGTGTGACGGTGACACCGTGATGGCAAGTCCTGGTACTGTGGTGGTGCTCCTGCGTAGAGTACAACCTTAGTGTCGTCCCATGTGTTAATATGTTGTTCTTTGACTCTGGTATGTGGGTGTCTGGAAGTTTCACCGCCACAATGTTGCCACAACTTGCACAAGGTATGGTGCCATGGTATGGTGCCATGGTATGGTGCAGATGATGGTAGTCACTGGCGTCCTATGAGCGACTACTGAGTCTTTTATACTTTAAAATTTAATGTTAATGACTCTGGCACTGACTTTAAACTGAGGCACTGGTAAAGTTGGTTGCTGGTTTTGTGTACGGGTAGCAGCATGCATGTTGAGTATGGTGATGCAACCAGCGTTGTGTAGTTGCATGTTGTGTAGTTGCATGTTGTGTATGGTGATGCAACCAGCGTTGTGTAGTGTCTTATCGGCTGTCTTCTTGCAGTTGATGATGAAATATTGTGGGCAGTGAAGTTCAGTGAAAACTTGACTGATATAATCACGGTCATCTTCGGGGACGAGAACCGACCAATAAAAATGAACTTCTGCTTTATTACTGACATCACGACGACAGAACCAAGAGTGAAATCATCACTGAATTCTTCGTAAGATCTCACAGTGTGTCTCCCACTGCCGCGTCTTTAACCAGCACACAGGTGGTCACCTGAGCCATCCATCATCCACTTCCAGCCTCCTTACACGCTCCAACACTCCTCTTGTTACGTCATACACCCCAAGGTGACGCCATCACCGCTGGTTGTCACTAATGACCGTCACCGTCACACTAAACACTTACTCATTATTATATTTTGTTGTCGAAACAACAACTTTATTGTAGAATTTTTATCTATTATGTGGAGGGTAGGTGCTGGTTTATTGTACACAACATATCCATCATGTGGAGGGTAGGTGCTGGTTTATTGTACACAACATATCCATCATGTGGAGGGTAGGTGCTGGTTTATTGTACACAACATATCCATCATGTGGAGGGTAGGTGCTGGTTTATTGTACACAACATAACCATCATGTGGAGGGTAGGTGCTGGTTTATTGTACACAACATATCCATCATGTGGAGGGTAGGTGCTGGTTTATTGTACACAACATATCCATCATGTGGAGGGTAGGTGCTGGTTTATTGTACACAACATATCCATCATGTGGAGGGTAGGTGCTAGTTTATTGTACACAACATATCCATCAAGTGGAGGGTAGGTGCTGGTTTATTGTACACAACATATCTATCATGTGGAGGGTAGGTGCTGGTTTATTGTACACAACATATCCATCATGTGGAGGGTAGGTGCTGGTTTATTGTACACAACATATCCATCATGTGGAGGGTAGGTGCTGGTTTATTGTACACAACATATCCATCATGTGGAGGGTAGGTGCTGGTTTATTATACACAACATATCCATCATGTGGAGGGTAGGTGCTGGTTTATTATACATAACATATCCATCATGTGGAGGGTAGGTGCTGGTTTATTATACACAACATAACCATCATGTGGAGGGTAGGTGCTGGTTTATTGTACACAACATATCTATCATGTGGAGGGTAGGTGCTGGTTTATTGTACACAACATATCCATCATGTGGAGGGTAGGTGCTGGTTTATTGTACACAACATATACATCAAGTGGAGGGTAGGTGCTGGTTTATTGTACACAACATATCCATCAAGTGGAGGGTAGGTGCTGGTTTATTGTACACAACATATCCATCATGTGGAGGGTAGGTGCTGGTTTATTGTACACAACATATCCATCATGTGGAGGGTAGGTGCTGGTATATTGTACACAACATATCCATCAAGTAAAGGGTAGGTGCTGGTTTATTGTACACAACATATCCATCATGTGGAGGGTAGGTGCTGGTTTATTGTACACAACATATCCATCATGTGGAGGGTAGGTGCTGGTTTATTGTATACAACATATCCATCATGTGGAGGGTAGGTGCTGGTTTATTGTACACAACATATCCATCATGTGGAGGGTAGGTGCTGGTTTATTGTACACAACATATCCATCATGTGGAGGGTAGGTGCTGGTTTATTGTACACAACATATCCATCAAGTGGATGGTAGGTGCTGGTTTATTGTACACAACATATCTATCATGTGGAGGGTAGGTGCTGGTTTATTGTACACAACATATCCATCAAGTGGAGGGTAGGTGCTGGTTTATTGTACACAACATATCCATCATGTGGAGGGTAGTTGCTGGTTTATTGTATACAACATATCCATCATGTGGAGGGTAGGTGCTGGTTTATTGTACAAAACATATCCATCATGTGGACGGTAGGTGCTGGTTTATTGTACACAACATATCCATCATGTGGAGGGTAGGTGCTGGTTTATTGTACACAACATATCCATCATGTGGAGGGTAGGTGCTGGTTTATTGTACACAACATATCCATCAAGTAGAGGGTAGGTGCTGGTTTATTATACATAACATATCCATCATGTGGAGGGTAGGTGCTGGTTTATTGTTATCACTCCCAGGGTAAGACACCTGGGTTATGACAGTAGATGTGTAAGTGATGTGAGGCAGTGGCGAGGCAGGCAGCGTGCACAGTGCACAGTATGTACGTAGCAGTGACAGCAGTACTAGTAGCAGCACCACCACCTCTAGTTGCAGGAGCAGCACCACCACCTCCAGTTGCAGTAGCAGCACCACCACCTCCAGTTGCAGTAGCAGCACAACCACCTCCAGTTGCAGTAGCAGCACCACCACCTCCAGTTGCAGTAGCAGCACCACCACCTCCAGTTGCAGGACCAGCACCACCACCTCCAGTTGCAGGACCAGCACCACCACCTCCAGTTGCAGGACCAGCACCACCACCTCCAGTTGCAGTAGCAGCACCACCACCTCCAGTTGCAGTAGCAGCACCACCACCTCCAGTTGCAGGAGCAGCACCACCACCTCCAGTTGCAGTAGCAGCACCACCACCTCCAGTTGCAGTAGCAGCACCTCCAGTTGCAGTAGCAGCAATACCACCTCCAGTTGCAGTAGCAGCACCACCACCTCCAGTTGCAGTAGCAGCACCACCACCTCCAGTTGCAGTAGCAGCACCACCACCTCCAGTTGCAGTAGCAGCACCACCTACTCCAGTTGCAGTAGCAGCACCACCACCTCCAGTTGCAGTAGCAGCACCACCACCTCCAGTTGCAGTAGCAGCACCACCACCTCCAGTTGCAGTACCAGCACCACCACCTCCAGTTGCAGTAGCAGCAGCACCTCCAGTTGCAGTAGCAGCACCACCACCTCCAGTTGCAGTAGCACCACCTCCAGTTGCAGTAGCACCACCTCCAGTTGCAGGAGCAGCACCACCACATCCAGTTGCAGGAGCAGCACCACCACCTCCAGTTGCAGTAGCAGCACCACCACCTCCAGTTGCAGGACCAGCACCACCACCTCCAGTTGCAGTAGCTGCAGCACCACCTCCAGTTGCAGTAGCAGCACCACCACTTCCAGTTGCAGTAGCAGCACCACCACCTCCAGTTGCAGGAGCAGCACCACCACCTCCAGTTGCAGTAGCAGCTCCACCACCTCCAGTTGCAGGAGCAGCACCACCACCTCCAGTTGCAGTAGCAGCACCACCACCTCCAGTTGCAGGAGCAGCACCACCACCTCCAGTTGCAGGAGCAGCACCACCACCTCCAGTTGCAGGAGCAGCACCACCACCTTCAGTTGCAGTAGCAGCACCAATACTTCCAGTTGCAGGAGCAGCACCACCACCTCCAGTTGCAGTAGCAGCTCCACCACCTCCAGTTGCAGGAGCAGCACCACCACCTCCAGTTGCAGTAGCAGCACCACCACCTCCAGTTGCAGGACTAGCACCACCACCTCCAGTTGCAGGAGCAGCACCACCACCTCCAGTTGCAGTAGCAGCTCCACCACCTCCAGTTGCAGGACCAGCACCACCACCTCCAGTTGCAGTAGCAGCACCACCACCTCCAGTTGCAGTAGCAGCACCACCACCTCCAGTTGCAGGACCAGCACCACCACCTCCAGTTGCAGTAGCAGCACCACCACCTCCAGTTGCAGGACCAGCACCACCACCTCCAGTTGCAGTAGCAGCACCACCACCTCCAGTTGCAGGAGCTGCACCACCACCTCCAGTTGCAGTAGCAGCACCACCACCTCCAGTTGCAGTAGCAGCACCACCACCTCCAGTTGCAGTAGCAGCACCACCACCTCCAGTTGCAGGACCAGCACCACCACCTCCAGTTGCAGGACCAGCACCACCACCTCCAGTTGCAGGACCAGCACCACCACCTCCAGTTGCAGCACCACCACCTCCAGTTGCAGTAGCAGCACCACCACCTCCAGTTGCAGGACCAGCACCACCACCTCCAGTTGCAGTAGCAGCACCACCACCTCCAGTTGCAGGACCAGCACCACCACCTCCAGTTGCAGTAGCAGCACCACCACCTCCAGTTGCAGTAGCAGCACCACTACCTCCAGTTGCAGGACCAGCACCACCACCTCCAGTTGCAGCACCACCACCTCCAGTTGCAGTAGCAGCACCACCACCTCCAGTTGCAGGACCAGCACCACCACCTCCAGTTGCAGTAGCAGCACCACCACCTCCAGTTGCAGGACCAGCACCACCACCTCCAGTTGCAGTAGCAGCACCACCACCTCCAGTTGCAGTAGCAGCACCACTACCTCCAGTTGCAGGAGCAGCACCACCACCTCCAGTTGCAGTAGCAGCAGCACCACCTCCAGTTGCAGGAGCTGCAGCTGCTGCTGCGTGTATTTTACAGCAGTGGGAGCCGCTGTTGTGATAAGGAAGTGTTCAGCTGGAGAATCAGCAGCACGTGAATGATCCGCTCCAGAACCCCCTCCCCTCCCCCACTCCCATACCACCCCCTCCCCTTTTCACACCAATTCCCCCACCACGTCTCCCTCAAACCTCTAACAGGCCTGTCTGGCACCACCACCAAGAACAACAACAGCAACAATAAAAACACTACCATCACCATCATCACCACAATCACCACAACCACCACCACCGCAATCACCACAACCACCACCACCGCCACCGTAACCACCATCACCACCACCGCTACCATCATCACCACCGCCACCACAACCACCACCACCGTCACCATCACCACCACCGCTACCATCATCACCACCGCCACCACAACCACCACCACCGTCACCATCACCACCACCGCTAAAATCCTCACCACCACCGCCATCACCACCATTGCCACCATCACCACCACCGCCACCCTCACCACCACCACTACCACCGCCACCACCACAGGTACCACCACCACAGGTACCACCACCACAACCACTGTAAGCTTAAACACACTGCCTGTGTACCCCACGATCTCTCAATAAAGAGAGAAGCCTCGGAAGCCTTATCATTGTTACTCCGCCTGCAACAACAATGCAAATAACCTTAAAGTTATAAATGGTAGACAGCGGCGGTGCAGCACATGTTTTGCCTGGGGAGGGAAGGAAGAGGAATGAAGTCATCTTCACTTCATCAGCCTACACAAGAAGCATCCGTCTCTCAACGAGTTCTCCTGATGTAGTGTCTGCAAGTCTCAGCATCCAGACACAGGTACAAGCAAGATCCAGACCGAAATTTGTCGAATTTCTACGAGAAATATAATGGCGTCCCTGTGACTTCACGCCACAGCGTCCCACCATGTTCAAGTCACGTGTTCAGCGTATTATTCTGCTGTTGTGTTTCAGCTCAGCACGGATACTTCAGCAAGGCAGAGGTGAGTTTGTGGTGAGTTTTGCGTCCAGTCCAGTGTGGTAGAATCTTCCGCGTGTGTGGGTGGAGAGGAGGAAGCAGCCGGATCCTCCCTCATCACCTACTCACCCATGCTCTACCATAACACCCACGCTCTACCACAACACCCACGCTCTACCACAACACCCACGCTCTACCATAACACCCACGCTCTACCATAACACCCACGCTCTACCACAACACCCACGCTCTACCATAACACCCATGCTCTACCACAACACCCACGCTCTACCACAACACCCACGCTCTACCACAACACCCACGCTCTACCATAACACCCACGCTCTACCATAACACCCACGCTCTACCACAACACCCACGCTCTACCATAACACCCACGCTCTACCATAACACCCATGCTCTACCATAACACCCACGCTCTACCACAACACCCACGCTCTACCATAACACCCATGCTCTACCATAACACCCACGCTCTACCATAACACCCACGCTCTACCATAACACCCATGCTCTACCACAACACCCACGCTCTACCACAACACCCACGCTCTACCACAACACCCACGCTCTACCATAACACCCACGCTCTACCATAACACCCACGCTCTCCATAACACCCACGCTCTACCATAACACCCACGCTCTACCACAACACCCACGCTCTACCATAACACCCATGCTCTACCATAACACCCACGCTCTACCATAACACCCACGCTCTACCACAACACCCACGCTCTACCATAACACCCACGCTCTACCATAACACCCACGCTCTACCACAACACCCACGCTCTACCATAACACCCACGCTCTACCATAACACCCATGCTCTACCATAACACCCACGCTCTACCACAACACCCACGCTCTACCATAACACCCACGCTCTACCATAACACCCACGCTCTACCATAACACCCACGCTCTACCATAACACCCACGCTCTACCACAACACCCACGCTCTACCATAACACCCACGCTCTACCATAACACCCATGCTCTACCACAACACCCACGCTCTACCACAACACCCACGCTCTACCATAACACCCACGCTCTACCATAACACCCATGCTCTACCATAACACCCACGCTCTACCACAACACCCACGCTCTACCATAACACCCACGCTCTACCATAACACCACGCTCTACCATAACACCCACGCTCTACCATAACACCCACGCTCTACCACAACACCCACGCTCTACCATAACACCCACGCTCTACCATAACACCCATGCTCTACCATAACACCCACGCTCTACCACAACACCCACGCTCTACCATAACACCCACGCTCTACCATAACACCCACGCTCTACCATAACACCCACGCTCTACCACAACACCCACGCTCTACCATAACACCCACGCTCTACCATAACACCCATGCTCTACCATAACACCCACGCTCTACCACAACACCCACGCTCTACCATAACACCCAAGCTCTACCATAACACCCACGCTCTACCACAACACCCACGCTCTACCATAACACCCACGCTCTACCATAACACCCACGCTCTACCATAACACCCACGCTCTACCACAACACCCACGCTCTACCATAACACCCACGCTCTACCATAACACCCACGCTCTACCATAACACCCATGCTCTACCATAACACCCACGCTCTACCATAACACCCATGCTCTACCATAACACCCACGCTCTACCATAACACCCATGCTCTACCATAACACCCACGCTCTACCATAACACCCATGCTCTACCATAACACCCATGCTCTACCATAACACCCACGCTCTACCATAACACCCACGCTCTACCATAACACCCATGCTCTACCATAACACCCACGCTCTACCATAACACCCATGCTCTACCATAACACCCATGCTCTACCATAACACCCATGCTCTACCATAACACCCACGCTCTACCATAACACCCATGCTCTACCATAACACCCACGCTCTACCATAACACCCATGCTCTACCATAACACCCATGCTCTACCATAACACCCACGCTCTACCATAACACCCATGCTCTACCATAACACCCACGCTCTACCATAACACCCATGCTCTACCATAACACCCACGCTCTACCATAACACCCATGCTCTACCATAACACCCACGCTCTACCATAACACCCATGCTCTACCATAACACCCACGCTCTACCACAACACCCACGCTCTACCATAACACCCACGCTCTACCATAACACCCATGCTCTACCATAACACCCATGCTCTACCATAACACCCATGCTCTACCACAACACCCACGCTCTACCATAACACCCACGCTCTACCACAACACCCACGCTCTAGTATAACACCCACGCTCTACCACAACACCCACGCTCTACCATAACACCCACGCTCTACCACAACACCCACGCTCTACCATAACACCCACGCTCTACCATAACACCCACGCTCTACCATAACACCCATGCTCTACCATAACACCCATGCTCTACCATAACACCCACGCTCTACCACAACACCCACGCTCTACCACAACACCCACGCTCTACCATAACACCCACGCTCTACCACAACACCCACGCTCTACCATAACACCCACGCTCTACCATAACACCCATGCTCTACCATAACACCCATGCTCTACCATAACACCCATGCTCTACCACAACACCCACGCTCTACCATAACACCCATGCTCTACCATAACACCCATGCTCTACCACAACACCCACGCTCTACCACAACACCCACGCTCTACCATAACACCCACGCTCTACCATAACACCCATGCTCTACCATAACACCCATGCTCTACCATAACACCCACGCTCTACCACAACACCCACGCTCTACCATAACACCCACGCTCTACCATAACACCCATGCTCTACCATAACACCCATGCTCTACCATAACACCCATGCTCGCCCTAGTGTACGCCACCACTGCCCACTCTCCCTTTCTGTCGTGTTTTCTGTGAATTTCCTTATGAATTCTTGCCAGAGTTGTGTATCCGAGTGCCCGAGGTCACTGGAAGCCACATGCAGCAAGCCACGTTGGGTGTGACGAAGCCACGTGGGTTACCAAACCAGACCACCCAAGCCACGCTGTGACCTGCTGCCCGCATCGACCATGACATCACCCACGATGCTGCCCGACTTCACGACATCACCCACGATGCTGCCCGACTTCACGACATCACCCACGATGTTGCCTGACGTCACCTCGCGACGTCATTCCAGGACGTCACCTCGCGATGTCTGCTGACGTCTCCTCACGTCACGCCTGACATCACCACATGATGGTACGTGTTCTGTTTTCACATTGAGCATTTTATTTTCAGTATTATCAAGAAGTTTGAGAGAAGACGTATGTCGTGTTAATTATTTCCTCTTAGTCAGTGTTCTCACATGTTCGTGTACAGGTTAGTGTTGATTTTTGCACAGAAAAGAGTCATTTGCAAGTAAGCCATGTTGTACCGCATGTGCAGTAGGTGTGTGCAGTTTCCGTGTGTCCTGTGTAGTTTTGAGCACAGCTGTGTGTGGACCACAGTATGTTCGCCCAGACCAGTATAGCACCTCGTGTGTGTTACTTTGTCAGCCAGTGTGACCCCGCGCCCGTGCTCGCTTGACAGCTGACATCAGTCAGTTCAGGCGACAGCTACGAGCATCCAAGACCAATGCACAGAAAGCTCTTGTGTTCGCTGCTCGTAATGCCCTGCTGAATCGTACCCGTGAAGATTCTTCCCTCTAGACCTGTTCCACTTCACCTTTTGACCGTCAGAGATGCTTAGACCATCCTCTGCTGTAACTTCAACTGTCGAGAGAATGACACTCAAGCCGTAGTAGCCCTGTCCTGTCGGCAGGCGACTGTCAGCCTCGTGAGCAGCCTGCACAAAGATGATGACAGCCCCGGTGGCCTAGTGGGTAAAGCTCTTGCTTCACGCACGGAGGGGCCGGGTTCAATTCCCGGTGGGGCAGAAACATTTCGAAGTGTTTCCTTACATACACATACACACACACATATATACAACAGGCCTAGTGTCTAATTGACATGTGCCTAGGACAAAATGGTAACTAACTTTGACTGCTAGCCCACTCACTGCAGTATGGTGTATGTTGTTACGACCTCCAGATGTTTTGCCGAGTCGTCTTTGCCACGACTCACTCCACACTCGCCAGCAGTGACAGCCCCAGCGACAGTACCAGTCGAGAAATGTCCTCCTGAGTCGCTTGCTAGAAGTCCTGTCCAGTTGCGACTACTGATGACGCCTCACTTGAGGGCACCAGCAGGTTGTGCCCCAGGTTGAGTGAACCCTGCAGCGACTACTACGATGACTGCTTCACCGCACCAGAGGAGACCTTACCCTGTTACATCACAGCTCAGCCACAGCGATGTCTCCTGTGTTGCAGTATCTGTCCACACAGGAAGGCAGTGCTGCTCATCCACACTCACTGCCTTAGACCACGAAGCACACCTTTTTTCTTCTTCCATCTCTGTAGGAAGTTTTTTTTTTCCATGTCCACATGTGTGTGTGTATATATATGTGTGTGTGTGTGTTTTTATTTTGTGCTCTGTGCCCTGTTCCTGCGAGAGAGAGACCGAGTTTTTTTACTGCCAGTCATGGTCAGGGTCGACCATGGGTAGGTGGCCGAGCAAAATATAAGCTGTAAGCCTACAAGCCTAGTTTCCATAGTTTTCCCCAGAGGGCAAGCCTGGTGGGCATACCCACTTCAGCCTGCCCATGCTTGTCTCTCTCTCACTTATCGTCCAGGCATCACTCAGTCAACAGGCATACTCCTCTCTCCCTCGCATGGGCATGATCCCCTCGGGGCCAGGGCAACTTAAACACACCGCCTGTGTACCCCACGATCTCTCAATAAAGAAAGAAGCCTCCGAAGCCTTATTTTGCTAACCCCCCCTGCAACAAGGACACAGATAATCATTCAGAAAACACCACCACCACCACCACCACTGCCGCCACCACCACCACCACCGCCACCACCACCACCACCGCCACCACCACCACCGCCACCACCACTGCCACCACCACCACCATCGCCGTCACCACCACCACCACCGCCACCACCGCCACCACCACCGCCACCACCACCACCACCACCGCCACCACCAACACCACCACAACCACCGCCATCACCACCGCCACAGCCACCGCCACCACCGCCACCACCGCCACCACCACCACCGCCACCACCACCACCACCACCACCGCCACCACCACCACCACCGCCACCACCACCACCGCCACCAACAACAACTAGCAGCAGCAACATAACCAGAATCTGACGTCAGTGTTGGACCTGACTCTCAGGTCACAGATAACAGGAGAGTCGGGTTAGCATGCCAGTACTGGACCTGACTCTCAGGTCACAGATAACAGGAGAGTCGGGTTAGCATGCCAGTGCTGGACCTGACTCTCAGGTCACAGATAACAGGAGAGTCGGGTTAGCATGCCAGTGCTGGACCTGACTCTCAGGTCACAGATAACAGGAGAGTCGGGTTAGCATGCCAGTGCTGGACCTGGCTCTCAGGTCACAGATAACAGGAGAGTCGGGTTAGCATGCCAGTGTTGGACCTGGCTCTCAGGTCACAGATAACAGGAGTCAGGTTAGTATGTGAGTGTTGGACCTGGCTCTCAGGTCACAGATAACAGGAGTCAGGTTAGTATGTGAGTGTTGGACCTGGCTCTCATGTCACAGATAACAGGAGAGTCAGGTTAACGTGTCAGCGCTGGACCTAGCTTTCAGGTCACAGATAACAGGAGAGTCAGGTTATCATGTCAGCGCTGGACCTGGCTCTCAGGTCACAGATAACAGGAGAGTCAGGTTATCATGTCAGTGCTGGACCTGAGTGCCAGGAGAGTCACTCGTCCTGGAGAGTGCCGGGAGAGTCACTCGTCCTGGAGTGCCGGGAGAGTCACTCGTCTTGGAGAGTGCCGGGAAAGTCACTCGTCCGGGAGAGTCCCGGGAGAGTCACTCGTCCTGGAGAGTGCCGGGAGAGTCACTCGTCCTGGAGTGCCGGGAGAGTCACTCGTGTTGGAGAGTGCCGGGAAAGTCACTCGTGTTGGAGAGTGCCGGGAGAGTCACTCGTCCTGGAGAGTGCCGGGAGAGTCACTCGTCCTGGAGTGCCGGGAGTCACTCGTCTTGGAGAGTGCCGGGAAAGTCACTCGTCCGGGAGAGTCACTCGTCCTGGAGTGCCGGGAGAGTCACTCGTGTTGGAGAGTGCCGGGAGAGTCACTCGTGTTGGAGAGTGCCGGGAGAGTCACTCGTGTTGGAGAGTGCCGGGAGAGTCACTCGTGTTGGAGAGTGCCGGGAGAGTCACTCGTGTTGGAGAGTGCCGGGAGAGTCACTCGTGTTGGAGAGTGCCGGGAGAGTCACTCGTGTTGGAGAGTGCCGGGAGAGTCACTCGTGTTGGAGAGTGCCGGGAGAGTCACTCGTGTTGGAGAGTGCCGGGAGAGTCACTCGTGTTGGAGAGTGCCGGGAGAGTCACTCGTGTTGGGAGTGCCGGGAGAGTCACTCGTGTTGGAGAGTGCCGGAGAGTCACTCGTGTTGGAGAGTGCCGGAGAGTCACTCGTGTTGGAGAGTGCCGGGAGAGTCACTCGTGTTGGAGAGTGCCGGGAGAGTCACTCGTGTTGGAGAGTGCCGGGAGAGTCACTCGTGTTGGAGAGTGCCGGGAGAGTCACTTTCAACATGGAACTTTGTTACATTGTTCCAAATATATTGAAATATCACTTCACTGGTTTCACTTTGTTGTCCTGGTGGGTTCTGGAGTCTTGGTTCGTCCTGGGGTCCTGGTGGGTCCTGGTGGGTCCTGGGTCCTGGTGGTTCCTGGTGAGTCCTGGGGTCCTGGTGAGTCCTGGGGTCCTGGTGGGTCCTTGGGTCCTGGTGGTTCCAGGTGAGTCCTGGGGTCCTGGTGGGTTCTGGAGTCTTGGTTCGTCCTGGTGGGTCCTGGGTCCTGGTGGTTCCTGGTGAGTCCTGGGGTCCTGGTGAGTCCTGGGGTCCTGGTGGGTCCTTGGGTCCTGGTGGTTCCAGGTGAGTCCTGGGGTCCTGGTGGGTCTTGGGGTCCTGATGAGTCCTGAGGTTCTGGTGGGTCCGGAGATCCTGGTGACTCCCGGGGTCCTGTGATCCTGGTGGGTATTGGTGTCCTAGTGAGTCTTGGTGGGGTCTTGGTGGGTTCTGGGGTCCTGGGGTCCTGGTGGGTCCTGGGGTCCTGGTAGGTCTTGGGATCCAGGTGAGTCCTGGGGTCCTGGTGAATCTTGGTGGGCTCTGATATATCCAGGGGGTACAGGGAAGCAAAGGGCCAATCCATCAATAGGGCCACATAAGGGCACTGCATCAAGATGGCCACACAAGGCCAGTGCATCAACGGGGCCACACACGGTCACTGCATCAAGAGGGCCACACAAGGCAATTTCATAGAGAGGGCCACACAAGACCATTACATCAAGAGGGCCACACAAGGCCACTTCATAGAGGGCCACGCAAGGCCACTGCATCAAGAGAGCCACACAAGGCCACTTCATAGATAGGGCAACCCAAGGCCAATGCATCAAGAGGACCACACAAGGCCACTGCATCAAAAGAGCCACACAAGGCCACTGCATCAAAAGGACCACAAAAGGCTACTTCATAGAGAGGGCCACAGAAGGGCACTGCATCAAGAGGACCACACAAGGCCATTTCATAGAGGGCCACACAAAGCCACTGTACGAAGAGAACCACACAAGGCCACTTCATAGAGGTCCATACCAGGCCACTTCATCAAGAGGGCCACACAAGGTCACTTCATAGAGGGCCACACAAGGCCACTGCATCAAGAAGGCCACACAATTCCACTGTATAAAGAGGGCCACTCAAGGCCAGTGCCTCAAGAAAACCACACAAGGCCACTTCATAGAGAGGGCCACACAAGACTACTGGATCAAGAGGACCACACAAAGCCACTTCATAGAGAGGGCCACACAAGGCCCATGCATCAAGAGGGACACACAAGGCCACTGCATCAAGAGGGCCACACAAGGCCACTGCATCAAGAAAGCCACACAAGGCCACTGCATCAATAGGACCACAAAATGCCACTTCATAGAGAGGCACAGAAGGGCACTGCATCAAGAGGACCACACAATGCCACTTCATAGAGAGGGCCACACAAGGCCCCTGCATCAAGAGGGCCACACAAGGCCACTCCATCAAAAGGACCACACAAGGCCACTTCATAGAGAGGGCCACACAAGGCCACTGCATCAAGAGGGCCACACAAGGCCACTGCATCAAGAAAGACACACAAGGCCACTGCATCAATAGGACCACAAAATGCCACTTCATAGAGAGGCACAGAAGGGCACTGCATCAAGAGGACCACACAAGGCCACTTCAGTGAGGGCCACACAAGGTCACTGCATCAAGATGGCCACACAAGGCCACTCCATCAAGAGGGCCACACAAGGCCACTCCATCAAAAAGGCCACACAAGGCCACTGCATAAAGAGGACCACAAAAGGCCACTTCATAGAGAGGGCCACAGAAGGGCACTGCATCAAGAGGACCACACAAGGCCACTTCATAGAGAGCCACACTAGGCCACTGCATTAAAAGGGCCACACAAGACCACTGCATCAAGAGGGCCACACAAGACCATTTCATAAAGAGGGCCACACAAAGCCACTGCATGAAGAGGACAACACAAGGCCACTTCATAAAGAGCCACACAAGGCCACTTCATCAAGATGGCCACACAAGGCCACTGCATCAAGAGGGCCACACAAGGTCACTGCATCAAGAAAACCACACAAGTCCACTGCATCAAGAGAACGACACAAGGCCACTTCATAGAGAGCCTCACACAAGGCCCCTGCATCAAGAGGACCACACAAGGCCACTTCATAGAGAGGGCCACGCAAGGCTACTGCATCAAGAGAACCACACAAGGCCACTTCATAGAGGGGACACACAAGGCCACTGCATCAAGTGGACGAAACAAGGCCACTTCATAGAGGGGGCCACACAAGGCCACTGTATCAAAAGGGCCACACAAGGCCACTGCATCAAGAGGGCCACACAACGCCACTATCAGGAGGGCCACACAAGACCACTGCATCAAGAGGCCCACACAAGGCCACTGCATCAAGAGGGTAACACAAGGGCACTGCATTAAAAGGGCCACACAAGGCTACTGCATCAAGAGGGCCACACAAGGCCACTTCATAGAGGACCACACAAGTCCCTTGCATTAAGAGGGCCACACAAGGCCACTACATCAAGAGGACCACACAAGGACACTTCATAGAGAGGGCCACACAAGGTCACTACATCAAGAGGGCCATACAAGGCCACTGTATCAAGAGGACCACACAAGGACACTTCATAGAGAGGGCCACACAAGGTCACTACATCAAGAGGGCCATACAAGGCCACTGTATCAAGAGGGCCACAAAAAGCCACTATCAAGAGGGCCACACAAGGCCACTGCATCAAGAGGGCCACACAAGGCCACTGCATAAAGAGGGCCACACAAGGCCACTGCATCAAGAGGGCCACACAAGGCCAATGCATCAAGAGGGTAACACAAGGCTACTGCATCAAAAGGGCCACACAAGGCCACTTCATAGAGAGAGCCGCACAAGGCTACTGCATCAAGAAGGCCACACAACGCCACTATCAGGAGGGCCACACAAAGCCACTGCATCAAGAGGGCCACACAAGGCCACTGCATCAAGAGGGTAACACAAGGGCACTGCATTAAAAGGGCCACACAAGGCTACTGCATCAAGAGGGCCACACAAGGCCACTTCATAGAGGACCACACAAGTCCCTTGCATTAAGAGGGCCACACAAGGCCACTACATCAAGAGGACCAAACAAGGACACTTCATAGAGAGGTCCACACAAGGTCACTACATCAAGAGGGCCATACAAGGCCACTATATCAAGAGGACCACACAAGGACACTTCATAGAGAGGGCCACACAAGGTCACTACATCAAGAGGGCCATACAAGGCCACTGTATCAAGAGGGCCACACAAGGCCACTGCATAAAGAGGGCCACACAAGACCACTGCATCAAGAGGGCCACACAAGGCCACTGCATAAAGAGGGCCACACAAGGCCACTGCATCAAGAGGGCCACACAAGGCCAATGCATCAAGAGGGTAACACAAGGCTACTGCATCAAAAGGGCCACACAAGGCCACTTCATAGAGAGAGCCGCACAAGGCTACTGCATCAAGAGGACCACACAAGGCCACTTCATAGAGAGAACCACAAAAGGATCACTGCATCAAGAGTACAACAAAAAGCCACTTCATAGAGAGGGCCACAGAAGGGCACTGCATCAAGAGGACCACACAAGACCACTTCATAGAGAAGGCCAGACAAGGCCACTGCATTAAGAGGGCCACACAAGGCCACTGCATCAAGAGGACCACACAAGCCCACTTCATAGAGAGGGCCACACAAGACCACTGCATCAAGAGGGCCACACAAGACCACTCCATCAAAAGGGCCACACAAGGCCATTTAATAGAGGGCCACACAAGGCCACTGCAACAAGAGGGCCACACAAGGCCACTGCATCAAGAGGGCCACTCAAGGCCATTGCATCAAGAGGGCCACACAAGGTCACTGCATCAAGAAAGCCACACAAGGCCACTGCATCAAGAGAACGACACAGGGCCACTTAATAGAGGGCCACACAAGGCCACTGCATCAAGAGGACTATACAAGGCCACTTCATGGAGAGAGCCACACAAGACCCCTGCATCAAGAGGACCACACAAGGCCACTTCATAGAGAGGGTGACACAAGGCCCTTCCATTAAGAGGGCCACACAAGGCCACTACATCAAGAGGACCACACAAGGCCACTACATCAAGAGGACCACACAAGGCCACTACATCAAGAGGACCACACAAGGCCACTTCATAGAGAGGGGCACACAAGGTCACAGCATCAAGAGGGCCACAGAAGGCCACTGCATCAAGAGGGCCACAAAAAGTCACTGCATCAAGAGGGCCACACAAGGCCACTTCATCAAGAGGGCCACAAAAAGTCACTGCATCAAGAGGGCCACACAAGGCCACTTCATCAAGAGGGTCACTCAAGGCCACTGCATCAAGAGGGCCACACAAAGCCACTATCAAGAGGGCCACACAAGGCCACTGCATCAAGAGGGCCACACAAGGCCACTGCATCAAGAGAGCCACACAAAGCCACTGCATCAAGACGGCCACACAAGGCCACATTAAGGGAGGATCTCGTACCTTCTGACACCTGATAAGGTCACTGAGGCCACACAAAGTGAGTTGTGTTGTCCACACACCTGTGCTTAACTTGGCCATACACCTGTTTACCTTGGCCACACACCTGTGTTAAACTTGGCCACACACCTGTTTACCTTGGCCACACACCTGTGTTTACCTTGGCCACACAGTTGTGTTTAACTTGGCCACACACCTGTGTTTAACTTGACCACACACCTGTGTTTATCTTGGCTACACACCTGATTAATCTGGCCACACACCTGTGATTAACTTGGCCACACACCTGTGTTTACTTTGGCCACACACCTGTTTACTTTGGCTACACACCTGTGTTTACCTTGGCCACACACCTGTGTTTACTTTGGTCACACACTTGTGTTTAACTTGGCCACACACCTGTTTACCTTGGCCACACACCTCTTTACCTTGGCCACACACCTGTTTAACTTGGCAACACACCTGTGTTTAACTTGGCCACACACCTTTATTTAACTTGGCCACACACCTGTGTTTAACTTGGCCACACACCTGTTTAACTTGGCCACACACCTGTTTAACTTGGCCACACACCTGTGTTTAACTTGGCCACACACCTGTTTAACTTGGCCACACACCTGTTTAACTTGGCCACAAACCTGCCTTTAACTTGGCCACAAACCTCAATAAGAATGTTAATATTTGAGCATCCCACCACAGTACCTGGCTATTGTAACGGTACCTGGTACCACCCAGCCTTGTCTCCAAACACAGTACCTGGCTTTTGTAGCGGTACTCGGTACCACTCAGCCTTGTCTCCCAACACAGTACCTGGCTCTAGTAACGGTACTTGGTACCACTCAGCCTTGTCTCCCAACACAGTACCTGGCTCTAGTAACGGTACTTGGTACCACCCAGCCTTGTCTCCCAACACAGTACCTGGCTCTAGTAACGGTACTTGGTACCACCCAGCCTTGTCTCCCAACACAGTACCTGGCTCTAGTAACGGTACTTGGTACCACCCAGCCTTGTCTTCCAACACAATACCTGGCTCTAGTAACGGTACTTGGTACCACCCAGCCTTGTCTCCCAACACAGTACCTGGCTCTAGTAACGGTACTTGGTACCACTCAGCCTTGTCTCCCAACACAGTACCTGGCTCTAGTAACGGTACTTGGTACCACTCAGCCTTGTCTCCCAACACTGTACCTGGCTCTAGTAACGGTACTTGGTACCACCCAGCCTTGTCTCCCAACACAGTACCTGGCTCTAGTAACGGTACTTGGTACAACCCAGCCTTGTCTTCCAACACAGTACCAGGCTCTAGTAACGGTACTTGGTACCACCACGCCTTGTCTTCCAACACAGTACCTGGCTCTAGTAACGGTACTTGGTACAACCCATCCTTGTCTCCCAACACAGTACCTGGCGCTAGTAACGGTACTTGGTACCACCCAGCCTTGTCTCCCAACACTGTACCTGGCGCTAGGAACGGTACTTGGTACCACCCAGCCTTGTCCTGCAACACTGTACCTGGCGCTAGTAACGGTACTTGGTACCACCCAGTCTTGTCTCCCAACACTGTACCTGGCGCTAGTAACGGTACTTGGTACCACCCAGCCTTGTCTCCCAACACTGTACCTGGCGCTAGGAACGGTACTTGGTACCACCCAGCCTTGTCCTGCAACACTGTACCTGGCGCTAGTAACGGTACTTGGTACCACCCAGTCTTGTCTCCCAACACTGTACCTGGCGCTAGTAACGGTACTTGGTACCACCCAGTCTTGTCTCCCAACACTGTACCTGGCGCTAGTAACGGTACTTGGTACCACCCAGCCTTGTCTCCCAACACTGTACCTGGCGCTAGGAACGGTACTTGGTACCACCCAGCCTTGTCCTGCAACACTGTACCTGGCGCTAGTAACGGTACTTGGTACCACCTAGCCTTGTCTCCCAACACTAGTCTTGTTCACCTTTAAGTAATACAGAGTACAGTTATGTAATACAATCAGGTTACAGGAGTATTATGTATATACTGAGACAGTGATGTTATTGGCACCCTGCAGCAGCTCTCCTGTCAACTGCAACACTGTAATTCTGCAACATTGCAACACCAACCAACGACTTTTCATGATTTGAAACGCTATTCTGTCGTAATAATATGTTTTAATTTGGCAATGAGCAGCAGTGATGACATTGCTGAGTTCTAGGTATGTTGTATGACCTTGTTGTATACACACACAGTTCTATGACAAGGTAACGGACGTAAGACAGGAGAGAGAGAGATGGGTAGACTGCATCTTCTTGGACTGTAAGAAGGCTAGAGGAGCAGGGAGGAATAGGAGGGAAAGTACTGCAATGTATCAGGGAATAACTGATAGGAAGGAAATAACGTCTGTCGTCCAGGACGAGGTGTCAAAGTAGGTGCATGTGTAGAGTGGGGTTCCACAAGGGTTAGTCCTAGGTCCTATGCTGTTTCTTCCATATGTGAAAGACATGACAGAAGGACAGAGTCAGAGGTGTCCCTGTTTGCAGAAGACTGCAAAACTCACTCAAGCAAAAGGATCTTGGGGTGAGCATCATACCGAGCACATCAAACAAATAACTGGTCCAGCATATGGGCGACTGGCAAACCTAATAGCGTTTCGACCACTAAGTAAGGAGTCATTCGCGACACTGTACACCGTGTACGTCAGGCCCATACTGGAGTATGCAGCACCAGTAAGAAACCCACACCTGGTCAAACATGTCAACAAATTAAGAGAAAGTGCAAAGGTTTGCAACAAGACTACTCACGGAGTTGAGGGGTTTGTCCTACGAGGAGAGATTAAGGAAACTCAATCAGGCAACACTAAGACAGGAGGGACAGGGAGGACATGATAACAACATATAAAATACTGAGAGGAATTGAAAAGGTGGACAGGGACAGAAAGTTTCAGAGATGTGACACAGCAATAAGGGGTCACAACTAGAAGTTGAAAACTCAGATGAGTCACAAGGACGTTAGGAAGCACTTCTTCAGTCATAGACTTGTCTAGAAATGGAACAGTCTAGAGAGTGATGTAGAGGAGGCAGGATCCATACATACCTTTAAGAAGAGGTATAATAAAGCTCATGGAGCTTGGAGAGTGTGGACCTATTAGTGACCAGTGAAGAGGCGGGGCCAGGAGCTATGAATCGACCCCTGCAACCACAATTAGGTGAATACAACTATGTGAGTAGAAAAACACAAGCTTATGAAAGACAACCAGCACGGTTTCAGGGAAGGAAAATCCTGTGTCACAAACCTACTGGAGTTTTATGACAAGGTAACAGAAGTAAGACACGAGGGAGAGGGGTGGATAGACTGCATTTTCTTGGACTACAAGAAGCGCTTCGACACAGTTCCTAACAAAAGGTTAATGCAAAAGCTAGAGGATCAGGCACTCATAACATGAAAGGCACTGCAATGGATCAGAGAATATCTGACAGGGAGGCAACGAGTCATGGTACGTGACGAGGTGTCAGAGTGAGCACCTGTGACGAGCGGGGTTCCACAGGGGTCAGTCCTTGGACCTGTGCTGTTTTTGGTATATGTGAATGACATAACGGAAGGGATAGACTCAGAAGTGTCCTTGTTTGCAGATGATGTGAAGTTAATGACAAGAATTAAATCAGTCGAGGATCAGGCAGGACTACAAAGAGACCTGGACAGGCTACAAGCCTGGTCCAGTAACTGGCTCTTTGAATTTAACCCCGCCAAATGCAAAGTCATGGAGATCGGGGAAGGGCAAAGAAGACCGCAGACAGAGTATAGTCTAGGTGGCCAAAGACTGCAAACCTCACTCAAGGAAAAAGATCTTGGGGTGAGTATAATACCGAGCACATCTCCTGAGGCACACATCAATCAAATAACTGCTGCAGCATACGGGCGGCTGGCAAACCTAAGAATGGTGTTCCAATACCTCACTAATGAATCGTTCAAGACTGTACACCATATACGTCAGGCCCATACTGGAGTATGCAGCACCAGTCTGGAACCCACACCTGATCAAGCACGTCAAGAAATTAAAGAAAGTGCAAAGATTTGCAACAAGACTAGTCCCAGAGCTAAGGGGATTGTCCTACGAAGAAAGGTTAAGAGAAACCGGCCTGACGACACTAGAGGACAGGAGGGTTAGGGGAGACATGATAACGACATATAAAATACTGCGAGGAATAGATAAGGTGGACAGAGGATGTTCCAGAGAGGGGACACAGAAACAAGGGGTCACAATTGGAAGTTGAAGACTCCTATGACTCAAAGGGATGTTAGGAAGTATTTCTTCAGTCACAGAGTTGTCAGGAAGTGGAATAGTCTAGAAAGCGACATAGTGGAGGCAGGAACCATACATAGTTTTAAGACGAGGTATGATAAAGCTCATGGAGCAGGGAGAGAGAGGACCTAGTAGCAATCAGTGAAGAGGCGGGGTGAGGAGCTATGAATCGACCCTGCAACCACAAATAGGTGAGTACACACATACACACACACACATATATATATATATATATATATGTCGTGCCGAATAGGTAAAACTTGCGATTTTGACTTAAATAGTAACGGCTCTTCTTACCGAATAAGACAAGCGAAAATTTGTGTATACAATAATTTCACAAACATCATTGTCAGCCTAACGAAAAAATATATTTTATTGTGTTTGTTTATTATTAAATTATTATAAACATATCTAAAATATATTTAGTTAGATTAGGCTAAATTAAAGTGCGCTTGTTATAAGAGGGTTAGGTAAGTTTTCTAAGGTTCTTCTGGTACAAAATTATTAATTTTTACATTAACATAAATACAAAAATGTATCTTTAAACATATAAGAATTTTTTTAGAAAGGACATAATTTTAAATGAGTTCTTACTAATTAACCAGTTTTACCTATTCGGCACGAAATATAATATATATATATATATATATATATATATATATATATATATATATATATATATATATATATATATATATATATATATGCAAGACAACCACTATGAAAAATAGAGAATTCAAGCGCTTTCGTGACTACTCACATTATCAAACAACTATAAAAGAAAACCTAAAGAAGAGCTATAGGGCAAGACTACACCTCACCTGACTGTGAGGTGTAGTCTTGCCCCTATCACCTTCTTGCCATGTTTTCTTTTATAGTTCCTTGATAATGTGAGTAGTCGAAGCTTGGAATTCTCTATTTTCATAGTGTTGTCTTCATATATATATATATATATATATATGTATTGAAGAAAGCGGACGTCTCCTACACGAGACAGGGTGGACCGAAAAAGAAGAGACACCACTAACTCCATCATTGTCTTCCTAGAGCGTAGCAGATATTACACTTCAAGACTGCAACACATCCCTACCCCTCCTTCAGAGTGCAGGCACTGTACTTCCCTCCTTCAGAGTGCAAGCACTGTACTTCCCTCCTTCAGAGTGCAGGCACTGTACTTCCCTCCTTCAGAGTGCAGGCACTGTACTTCCCTCCTTCAGAGTACAGGCACTGTACTTCCCTCCTTCAGAGTGCAGGCACTGTACTTCCCTCCTTCAGAGTGGAGGCACTGTACTTCCCTCCTTCAGAGTGCTGGCACTGTACTTCCCTAATTCAGAGTGCAGGCACTGTACTTCCCTCCTTCAGAGCGCAGGCACTGTACTTTCCTCCTTCAGGACTCAAGTCCAGCTAACTGGTTTCCCTGAATCCCTTCATAAATGTTACCTTGCTCACACTCCATCAGGACGCAAAGTCATAAAAGCCACCTGCTTCCACTCGCTCCTATCTAAAACGCTCACACACACTTGCTGGATGCCTAAGCCCCTTGCACACAAAAGTTATTTACCCCCTCCCTCCAACCTTTCCTAGGATGATGACTCCTACCTCGCCTTTCTTCCAAGTCATCCTATTTTGTTTCATTTTTTCTAAATGTCTGAACAACCAGAACAACACTTCCTCTGCCTTCTGGATTATACTTTTAGTAACCCAGCACCTACTTCTAATATCCAAGCTACGAACTGTCTGCATTATAATCACACCGCACATGGCCCTCAGACACGACATCTCCAGCCTCCTGCTTGCTGCAACACTCACACCCCATTCTTCACACCCATTCTTCACACCCATTCTTCACACCCATTCTTCACACCCTTCATCAATTCTATGATTCACTTCATCTTTCATAGACCCATCTGCTGACACATCCACTCCTAAATATCTGAACACATTCACTTCCTCCATACTCTCTCCCTCCAATCTGATGTCCAATCTTTCATTGCCTAATTTTTTTGTTAACCGCATCACCTTGCTCTTTCCTATGTTCACTCTTTTTTTCCTTCTTTTTTATACCCTCCCAAATTCGTCTACCAACCTTTGCAACTTCTCTAACAGAATCTCTCAAAAGCACAGTGTCATCGGCAAAAAGTAACTGTGACAACTCCCATTTTGTGTTTGATTCTTTATTTTTTAACCCCACACATCTTGCCAACACCCGAGCATTCACTTCTCTTACAATCCCATCTATATATATATATTGAACAACCATGGTGACATCACACATCCTTGTCAAAGGTCCACTTTTACTGGGAAATAATCTCCCTCTCTCTCCTACATACTCTAACCTGAGCATATCCTCGTAAAAACTCTTAACTGCTTTAAGTAACGTACCACCTATTCATTACACTTGCAACATCTGCTACATTGTTTCTCTATTCTTTCTATCCTATGCCTTTTCTAAATCCATAAATGCAACGAAAACTTCCTTACCTTTATCTCATCTTCAATGTAAACACTTGGTCTACACATCCTCTACTCTTCCTAAAGCCTCCTTGTTCATCTACGATTCTGCTCTCCGTCTTACTCTTAATTCTTTCAATAATAACTCAACCATACACTTTACCCTATATTATTTACACTCTTTTGCCTCCCTTACTTCATCAACATTTAACAGCTCCTCAAAATAGTCCCAAAATCTTCCTAATATATATATATATATATATATATATATATATATATATATATATATATATATATATATATATATGTATGTATATACATATTTATATAGGTAGTAGGTTGGTAGACAACAACCACCCAGGGAGGTACTACCGTCCTGTGGTAGTAGGTTGGTAGACAACAACCACCCAGGGAGGTACTACCGTCCTGTGGTAGTAGGTTGGTAGACAACAACCACCCAGGGAGGTACTACCGTCCTGTGGTAGTAGGTTGGTAGACAACAACCACCCAGGGAGGTACTACCGTCCTGTGGTAGTAGGTTGGTAGACAACAACCACCCAGGGAGGTACTACCGTCCTGTGGTAGTAGGTTGGTAGACAACAACCACCCAGGGAGGTACTACCGTCCTGTGGTAGTAGGTTGGTAGTCATCAACCACCCAGGGAGGTACTACCGTCCTGCCAAGTGAGTGTAAAACGAAAGCCTGTAATTGTTTTACATGATGGTAGGATTGGTGGTGTCTTTTTTCTGTCTCATAAACATGCAAGATTTCAGGTACATCTTGCTACTTCTACTTACTCTTACGTCACAATACACATTCATGTATATACAAGCATATATATACACACCCCTCTGGGTTTTCTTCTATTTTCTTACTAGTTCTTGTTCTTATTTCCTCTTATCTCCATGGGGAAGTGGAACAGAATTCTTCCTCCGTAGGCCATGCGTGTCGTAAGAGGCGACTAAAATGCCGGGAGCAAGGGGCTAGTAACACCTTCTCCTGTATATATTACTAAATGTAAAAGGAGAAACTTTCGTTTTTCCTTTTGGGCCACCCTGCCTCGGTGGGCCACCCTGCCTCGGTGGGCCACCCTGCCTCGGTGGGCCATCCTGCCTCGGTGGGCCACCCTGCCTCGGTGGGCCATCCTGCCTCGGTGGGCCACCCTGCCTCGGTGGGCCACCCTGCCTCGGTGGGCCACCCTGCCTCGGTGGGCCACCCTGCCTCGGTGGGCCACCCTGCCTCGGTGGGCCACCCTGCCTCGGTGGGCCACCCTGCCTCGGTGGGCCACCCTGCCTCGGTGGGAAACGGCCGACGTGTTGAAAGAAAGAATATATATATATATATATATATATATATATATATATATATATATATATATATATATATATATATATATATATATATATATATATATGTGTGTGTGTACTCACCTAATTGTACTCACCTAATTGTGGTTGCAGGGGTCGAGACTCAGCTCCTGGCCCCGCCTCTTCGCTGTCTGCTACTGGGTCTCTGCTCTCCCTGCTCCATGAGCTTTATCATACCTTGTCTTAAAACTATGTATGGTTCCTGCCTCCACTATATCTTTCTCTAGTCCATTCCACTTCCTGACTACTCTGTGGCTGAAGAAATGTTTCCTGACATCCCTTTGACTCATCTGAGTCTTCAGCTTCCAGTTGTGTCCCCTTGTTTCTGTGTTCCCTCTCTGAAACAACCTGTCACTATCTACCTTGTCAATTCCCCGCAGTATTTTGTATGTCGTTATCATGTCTCCTCTGACCCTTTTTTCCTCCAGTGTTGTTAGTCCTATTTCCCTCAACCTTTCTTCATAAGACAGACCCCTGAGTTGTGGAACTAACCTTGTTGCAAACCTTTGCACTTTCTCTAGTTTCCTTACGTGCTTGACCAGGTGTGGGTTCCAGACTGGTGCTGCATATTCTAGTATGGGCCTGACGTACACGGTATACAGTGTCTTGAACGATTCCTTGTTAAGGTAACGGAACGCTAATCTAAGGTTTGCCAGACGCCCATATGCTGCGTGTGTGTGTGTGTGTGAGGGAAAGGCCGGTATTAAGTGGGGTTATGGTTATTCAGACATCCAGGAACCATTAGCGTGTTACTGCAAGCACTTCCATCTAGCGGGCTGAGGCGTAACTCCAGTTCCTGGTGTCTGATGTGCTTTAATTTTTACTCGTGGTAGTATTAACATTACCTGGTGTGGGTTGAAGTTTGGAGAGTCACTTCACCTGCACTCTTCTCCTGAATCAGGTAAGGTGATCTACCACGAGTATTTCTGTTCGTTGTTTATTTTCCTGGTTACCAGTAATAACACTGAAACTGAATACCACCATTTGTCTTTCTTCAATGTTGTACTTATTTAACTTCTTGGTAACCAGTGTATTTTCTTCAGCAGCTGTGCTGCTGGCCTGGTCAGCCATGGTAGACGCTACAATATTGCAGCAAGATACCGTCTACTGCACCTAGTGGGCCATTACTACTCCTCACCTCTAATATCATAATAGTGGTGCTGCAACCATGTAGTGAGAGGAGTTTCCAGAACCACCCAGGATAACCACCACCCAGGATAACCACCACCCAGGATAACCACCACCCAGGATAACCACCACCCAGGATAACCACCACCCAGGATAACCACCACCCTGGATAACCACCACCCAGGATAACCACCACCCAGGATAACCACCACCCTGGATAACCACCACCCAGGATAACCACCACCCTGGATAACCACTACCCTGGATAACCACCACCTAGGATAACCACCACCTAGGATAACCACCACCCAGGATAACCACCACCTAGGATAACCACCACCTAGGATAACCACCACCCAGGATAACCACCACCCAGGATAACCACCACCCAGGATAACCACCACCTAGGATAACCACCACCCAGGATAACCACCACCCAGGATAACCACACTCAGGATAACCACACTCAGGATAACCACCACCTAGGATAACCACCACCCAGGATAACCACCACCAAGGATAACCACCACCCAGGATAACAACACCCAGGATAACCACCACCCAGGATAACCACCACCCAGGATAACCACCACCCAGGATAACCACCAAGGATAACCACCACCCAGGATAACCACCACCTAGGATAACCACCACCCAGGATAACCACCACCCAGGATAACCACCACCCAGGATAACCACCACCTAGAATAACCACCACCCAGGATAACCACCACCCAGGATAACCACCACCCAGGATAACCACCACCCAGGATAACCACACTCAGGATAACCACCACCTAGGATAACCACCACCCAGGATAACCACCACCCAGGATAACCACCACCAAGGATAACCACCACCCAGGATAACAACACCCAGGATAACCACCACCCAGGATAACCACCACCCAGGATAACCACCACCCAGGATAACCACCACCCAGGATAACCACCACCAAGGATAACCACCACCCAGGATAACCACCACCCAGGATAACCACCACCCAGGATAACCACCACCCAGGATAACCACCACCTAGGATAACCACCACCCAGGATAACCACCACCCAGGATAACCACCACCCAGGATAACCACCCAGGATAACCACACCCAGGATAACCACACCCAGGATAACCACCACCCAGGATAACCACCACCCAGGATAACCACCACCCAGGATAACCACCACCCAGGATAACCACACCCAGGATAAGCACATCCAGGATAACCACCACCCAGGATAACCACCACCCAGGATAACCACCACCCAGGATAACCACACCCAGGATAACCACCAACAGGATAACCACCACCCAGGATAACCACCACCCAAGATAACTACACCCGGATAACCACCACCCAGGATAACCACACCCAGGATAACCACACCCAGGATAACCCCCACCCAGGATAACCACCACCCAGGATAACCACCACCCAGGATAACCACCACCTAGGATAACCACCACCTAGGATAACCACCACCCAGGATAACCACCACCCAGGATAACCACCACCCAGGATAACCACACCCAGGATAACCACACCCAGGATAACCACCACCCAGGATAACCACCACCCAGGATAACCACCACTCAGGATAACCACACCCAGGATAACCACACCCAGGATAACCACCACCCAGGATAACCACCACCCAGGATAACCACCACCCAGGAAAACCACACCCAGGATAACCACCACCAGGATAACCACCACCCAGGATAACCACCACCCAGGATAACCACCACCCAGGATAACTACTCCCGGATAACCACCACCCAGGATAACCACACCCAGGATAACCACACCCAGGATAACCACCACCCAGGATAACCACCACCCAGGATAACCACCACATAGGATAACCACCACCTAGGATAACTACCACCCAGGATAACCACCACCTAGGATAACCACCACGTAGGATAACCACTACCTAGGATAACCACCACCCAGGATAACCACCACCTAGGATAACCACCACTCAGGATAACCACCACCTAGGATAACCACCACCCAGGATAACCACCACCTAGGATAACCACCACCCAGGATACCACCACCCAGGACAACCACCACCCACGATAACCACCACCAAGTTTAACCACCACCCAGGATAACCACCACCCAGGATAACCACCACCCAGGATAACCACCACCCAGGATAACCACCACCTAGGATAACCACCACCCAAGATAACCACCACCCAGGATAACCACCACCCAGGATAACCACCACCCAGGATAACCACCACCTAGGATAACCACCACCCAGGATAACCACCACCCAGGATAACCACCACCTAGGATAACCACCACCCAGGATAACCACCACCCAGGATAACCACCACCCAGGATAACCACCACCCAGGATAAACACCACCTAGGATAACCACCACCCAGGATAACCACCACCCAGGATAACCACCACCCAGAATAACCACCACCCAGGATAACCACCACCCAGGATAACCATCCCAAAACCCCAAGGATAACCACACCCAGGATAACCACCACCCAGGATAACCACCACCCAGGATAACCACCACCCAGGATAACCACCACCCAGGATAACCACCACCCAGGATAACCACACCACCCAGGATAACCACACCCAGGATAACCACCACCCAGGATAACCACCACCAGGATAACCCACCCAGGATAACCACCACCCAGGATAACCACCACCCAGGATAACCACACCAGGATAACCACACCCAGGATAACCACCACCCAGGATAACCACACCCAGGATAACCACACCCAGGATAACCACCACCAGGATAACCACACCAGGATAACCACACCCAGGATAACCACCACCAGGATAACCACACCCAGGATAACCACACCCAGGAAAACCACACCCAGGATAACCACCACAGGATAACCACCACCCAGGAAACCACCCAGGATAACCACCACCAGGATAACCCCCGGATAACCACCACCCAGGATAACCACCACCCAGGATAACCACCCCGGATAACCACCACGGATAACCACCAGGATAACCACACCAGGATAACACCACCCAGGATAACCACCACCCAGGATAACCACCACTAGGATAACCACACCTAGGATAACCACCACCCAGGATAACCACCACCAGGATAACCACCACTAGGATAACCACCACCTAGGATAACCACCACCCAGGATAACCACCACCTAGGATAACCACCACAGGATAACCACCACCACGATAACCACCACCCAGGATAACCACCACCTAGGATAACCACCACCCAGGATAACCACCACCCAGGATAACCACCACCCAGGATAACCACCACCTAATAACCACCACCCAGGATAACCACCACCCAGGATAACCACCACCCAGGATAACCACCACCCAGGATAACCACCACCTAGGATAACCACCACCCAGGATAACCACCACCCAGGATAACCACCACCAGGATAACCACCACCCAGGATAACCACCACCTAGGATAACCACCACCCAGGATAACCACCACCCAGGATAACCACCACCTAGGATAACCACCACCCAGGATAACCACCACCCAGGATAACCACCACCCAGGATAACCACCACCCAGGATAACCACCACCCAGGATAACCATCACCCAGGATAACCACACCCAGGATAACCACCACCCAGGATAACCACCACCCAGGATAACCACCACCCAGGATAACCACCACCCAGGATAACCACCACCCAGGATAACCACCACCCAGGATAACCACCACCCAGGATAACCACCACCCAGGATAACCACCACCCAGGATAACCACCACCCAGGATAACCACCACCCAGGATAACCACCATCCAGGATAACCACCACCCAGGATAACCACCACCCAGGATAATCACCACCCAGGATAACCACCACCCAGGATAACCACCACCCAGGATAACCACACCCAGGATAACCACCACCCAGGATAACCACCATCTAGGATAACCACCACCCAGGATAACCACCACCCAGGATAACCACCACCCAGGATAACCACCACCCAGGATAACCACCACCCAGGATAACCACCACCCAGGATAACCACCATCCTGCCCTAACATCATACTGGAACCACAACAGCCAATTTTGATTTATATATAAAGTATATATACATATATATATATATATATATATATATATATATATATATATATATATATATATATATATATATATATATATATATATATATATATATATATATATATATATATATATATATATATATATATATATATATATATATATATATATATATATATATATATATATATATATATATATATATATATATAGGAAAATAGAAGCAGCAAGTAAGAGGGAGGTGAAGGTTTATAAACTAAAGAAGGAGACAGTTAGGGTAAGATATAAACAACTATTGGAGGATAGATGGGCTAGTGAGAGTATAGGCAATGGGGTCGCAGATGTATGGGGTAGGTTCAAGAATGTAGTGTTAGAGTGTTCAGCAGAAGTTTGTGGTTACAGGAAAGTGGGTGCTGGAGGGAAGAAGAGCGATTGGTGGAATAATGATGTAAAGAGAGTTGTAAGGGAGAAAAAGTTAGCATATGAGAGGTTTTTACAAAGTAGAAGTGATGCAAGGAGGGAAGAGTATATGGAGAGAAAAAGAGAGGTTAAGAAAGTGGTAGTAGTAGGTTCACCGGTCTTGTTCTGACCCGGAAAGAGTGGTGAATAAATGTAAAAAAAAAGCAAATGAGAGAGTGGGTGAGATGTTATTAACAAATTTTGTTGAAAATAAGAAAAAGATTTGGAGTGAGATTAATAAGTTGAGGAAGCCTAGGGAACTAATGGATTTGATAGTTAAAAATAGGAGAGGAGAGTTATTAAATGGAGAGTTAGAGGTATCGGGAAGATGGAGGGAATATTTTGAGGAATTATTAAATGTTGATGAAGACAGGGAAGCTGTGATTTCGTGTATAGGGCAAGGAGGAATAACATCTTGTAGGAGTGTGGAAGAGCCAGTTGTGGGTGTAGGGGAAGTTCGTGAGGCAGTGGGTAGAATGAAAGGGGGTAAGGCAGCTGGGATTGATGGGATAAAGATAGAAATTTTAAAAGCAGGTGGGGATATAGTTTTGGAGTGGTTGGTGCTATTATTTAATAAATGTATGGAAGAGGGTAAGCTACCTAGGGATTGGCAGAGAGCGTGTATTGTTCCTTTGTATAAAGGCAAAGGGGACAAAAGTGTGTAAAAATTATAGGGGAATAAGTCTGTTGAGTATACCTGGTAAAGTGTATGGTAGAGTTATTATTGAAAGAATTAAGAGTAAGACAGAGTAGGACAGCAGATGAACAAGGAGGTTTTAGGAAAGGTAGGGGGTGTGTAGACCAAGTGTTTACAGTGAAACATATAGGTGAGCAGTATTTAGATAAGTGTAAAGAGGTTTTTGTGGCATTTATGGATTTCGAAAAGGCAAATGTATGGAATAGGAGGCAGGTTACTAAAAGCACTGAAGAGTTTTTACGAGGATACTGTGGCTCAGGTTAGAGTGTGTATACCTGGAGTATACCTGAAGAGAGTTTCGGGGTCAACGCCCCCGCGGCTCGGTCTGAGACCAGACCTCGTGGTGGATCAGGGTCTGATGAACCAGGCTGTTACTGCTGGCCGCCCGCAAACTGACGTACGAACCACAGATTGGCAGGTCAGGTACTGATTTTAGGTGCCTGTCCAGTGCCTTCTTGACAGTCAGGGGTCTATTGGTAATCCTCTTATGTAGGCTGGGAGGCAGTTGAACAGTCTTGGGTCCCGGACACTTATTGTGTTGTCTCTCAGTGTACTCATGGCACCCCTGCTTTTCATTGGGGAAATGATGCGTCTCCTGTCGAGTCTTTTGCTTTCAGAGGGAGTGATTTTCGTGTGCAAGTTTGGTACCAATCCCTCTAGGGTTTTCCAAGTGAATATTATCAGGTATCTCTCTCGCCTGCATTCCAGGGAATACAAATCAAGGGCCTTCAACCGTTCCCAGTAATTTAGATGCCTTAACGTACCTATGTGTGCCGTGAAAGTTCTTTGTACACTCTCCAGGTCAGCAATTTCGCCTGCCTTGAAGGGGGCCGTTAGTGTACAGCAGTATTCCAGCCTAGAGAGAACAAGCTATTTGAAGAGAATCATCATGGGCTTGGCCTCCCTAGTTCTGAAGGTTCTCATTATCCATTCTATCATTTTCCTAGCAGATGCGGTAGATACGTTGTGGTTTTTGAAGGCGAGATCCTCTGACTTTATCACTCCCAGGTCCTTCACATTACTTTTTCACTCTATTGTATGGTTATAATTTGTCGTATACCCTGACACAGTTTTAATTTCCTCAAGTTTTCCATATCTGAGTTGTTGAAATTTATCTTCATTGAACTTCATATTGTTTGAGAGGCCCATTTGAAAATTTGGTTGATGTCCGCTTGGAGTCTTGCGGTGTCTTCGATGGAGGTCACTGTCATGGCAATCCGGGTGTCAACCGCAAAGGAAGACACGGAGCTATGGCTTACATCTCTGTCTATGTTAGATATGAGGATAAGGAATAGACTGGGAGCGAGTACTGTGCCTTGTGGAACAGAGCTTTTCACCGTAGCTGCCTCAGACTTTACTCTGTTTACTATTACTCTTTGTGTTCTATTTGTCAGGAAGTTATACATCCATCTACCAACTTTTTCCTGTTATTCCTTTATCACGCATTTTGTGTGCTATTACGCCATGGTCACACTTGTCGAAAGCTTTTGTAAAGTCTGTGTATACTACATCTGTATTTTATCCTCTACAGCATCCAGGACCTTGTCATAGTGGTCCAGTGGCTGGGATAAGCAGGAGCGACCTGCTCTAATCCCGTGTTGCCCTGGGTTGTGTAACTGATGGGTATCTAGGTGGTTGGCAATCTTGCTTCTTAGAACCCTTTCAAAGATTTTTATGATATGGGATGTTAGTGCTATCGGTCTGTAGTTCTTTGCAATTGCTTTACTGCAACCTTTGTAGAGTGGGGCTATGTCTGTTGTTTTTATTGAGTGTGGGATGACCCCTGTGTCCATGCTCCCTTTCCATAGAATGCTGACGGCACGTGACAGGGGCTTCTTGGTGAACACGGAGTTCCATGGGGAGAGTGCATGGGCATGTCATTTATTGACTTTTCAAAGTCTTGTGGTGTTAGGATAATATCCGAGATTTTTTAGATTTCCAAATTTTGGGTCTCGTTCATAAAGAATTCATTTGGATTGTCGACCCTTAGTCTGGGCAGCGGCTCGCTGAACACTGAGTCGTATTGGGACTTTAATATCTCACTCATTTCTTGGCTGTCATCTGTGTGTGTCCCATCTCGCCTAAGCAGGGGCCCAATACTGGATGTTGTTGTTCCCTTAGATTTGGCATAAGAGAAGAAGTATTTTTTTTTCAGTTTCCTTTATGACTTTCAGTTCTTCCTGCGATTCTTGTCTCCTGTAAGATTCCTTCAGCTTAAGTTCGATATTTGCAATTTCATTGACCAGTGCCTCCCTTCGTATTTCAGATATATTGGAGAGAGAAAGAGATTATTTCCCAGTAAAATTAGGCATTAGGTGAGGATGTTTGATGTCACCATGGTTGTTCAATATATTTATATGAGGTTGTAAGAGAAGTGAATGCTTGGGTGTTGGCAAGAGGTGTGGGGTTAAAAGATAAAGAATCTAATAAAAAGTGGGAGTTGTCACAGTTGCTCTTTGCTGATGACACTGTGCTTTTGGAAGATTCTGAAGAGAAGTTGCAGAGGTTGGTGGATGAGTTTGGTATGGTGTGTAAAAGAAGAAAATTAAAAGTGAATATAGGAAAGAGTAAGGTGATGAGGATAACAAAATTAGGTAACGAAAGATTGGATATCAGATTGGAGGGAGAGAGTATGGAGGAGGTGAATGTATTCAGATATTTAGGAATGGACGTGTCAGCAGATGGGTCTATGAAAGATGAGGTGAATCATAGAACTGATGAGGGGAAAAAGGTGAGTGATGTACTTAGGAGTCTGTGGAGACAAAGAACTTTGTCCATAGAAGCAAAGAGGGGAATGTATGAGAGTATAGTTATACCAATATTCTTATATGGGTGTGAAACATGGTTGGTGAATGTTGCAACAAGGAGAAGGCTGGAGGCAGTGGAGATGTCATGTCTGAGTGGTGTGAATATAATGCAGAGAATTTGTAGTTTGGAAATTAGGAGATGCGGGATTACCAAAACTATTATCCAGAGGGCTGAGGAGGGGTTGTTGAGGTGGTTCGGACATGTAGAGTGGATGGAACAAAATAGAATGACTTCGAGAGTGTATAAATCTGTAGTGGAGGGAAGGCGGGGTAGGGGTCGGCCTAGGAAACGTTGGAGGGAGGGGGTAAAGAAGGTTTTGTGTGCGAGGGGCTTGGACTTCCAGCAAGCATGTGTGAGCATGTTAGAGAGGAGCAAATGGAGACAAATGGTTTTTAGGACTTGACGTGCTGTTGGAATGTGAGTAAGGTAACATGAAGGGATTCAGGGAAGCTGGCAGACCGGACTTGAGTCCTGGAGGTGGGAAGTACAGTGCCGGCACTCTGAAGGAGGGGTGTTAATGTTGCAGTTTTATAACTGTAGTGTAAGCACGCCTCTGGCAAGACAGTGATGGAGTGAATGATGATGAAAGTTTTTCTTTTTCAGACCACCCTGCCTTGGTGGGAGACGCCCGATGTGTTAATAAAAATAAATATAATATATATATATATATATATATATATATATATATATATATATATATATATATATATATATATATATATATATATATATATATATGTATACGTATATGCAAACTTACTGAAGTTTTAATACTTGGTGCTGCGTCCTTTATGCTTAATCACGTCCCTCAGCCGTGTAGGAAGACTCTCACACAAATTCTTGAGGGTTTGGGGAGGTATATTATTCCATGCCTCATGTAGAGCAGCCTCCAGCTATGGGATGGAACTGATATCCTTGCCCAGTAAACTTCGTTTCACTATTGACCAGAGGTTCTCAATAGGGTTTAGGTCTGGGGAATTGCCTGGCCAGTCATTAAAGAACCTCACTTCACAGTCCTTAAGCCACTGAACTACAGATTTGGCGGTATGACACTCCACGTAATTGGTTCATATACTGTTTTTTTGGAAGCACAATGAGTTCACCAACACTGAGCACTGGAACACCCCCAAACCATGAGTGAGTCTGGGTGTTTGGTGGTCCCACATGTGTAGCGTGGGTCTAGCAGGTCACTACCTCTGGGCCGGTTTCCCATGGTTACAGGTGACGGTGAAGGTTGCTTCATCACTCCAGAGTACTTCAGACCATTATTGAGGATTCCAGTGAAGATATTTCTTTGCATAATCCAGCCTACGTTTCTTCTGTGGCTTGGAGAAGACCGGTTTCTTAACCTGGCGGTGACTACTATAGCCCAGTTCTGACACACGTCTGTTAACAGTTCTTACAGACACCTCTGAGAGAAGATGTGGGTTCTTTTCTTTCAATTCTCTACCAGTTATCTTAGGTGTACTCTCTAACTGCTTCTTTAACACAGTTAAGGTAAGAACAGATGTCTTCTTCGAGGGGCCAGGCCGAGGTTTGGCAGACGGTAACTCGACACCGCCACCAGCCTTGAAACGCTGCACCCAGTGCCTCACTGAACACTCACCAACATTCTCCACTATTTCTTTCAACTGGTGCCCAGCTTTGTGAAGCCCTATGATTTGAGCTATAGTTTCAGGTGTTAAAGACTTCCTCTTACCCATACTCAAACATGTATAGCTACCCGGCATAATGCACTAAGGAAAAAAGTTACCCCCTATATGGTAAGCCTTTGATTTTCGTCACGACATTATGCCAGGGTCTTCACCGGCATAATGCCGTGACTAGCACTGTATATCCAGAGCAACCACTGTGAAAAAATAGAGAAATTCCAAGCGTTTTCGTGACTTCTGACATTATCAAGGATAATGTGAGAAATCACGAAAGTGCTTGATTTTACTGCATATATATATATATATATATATATATATATATATATATATATATATATATATATATATATATATATATATATATATATGAGGTAGTAGGTTGGTAGACAGCAACCACCCAGGGAGGTACTACTGTCCTGCCAGGTGACTGTGAAACAGAAACCTGAAACTGTTTTACATGATGGTAGGATTGCTGGTGTCTTTTTTCTGTCTCATAAACACGCTGGATAACAGGTATATCTAGCTACTTCTACTTACACTTTAGGTCACACTACACTGGCATACACATGCATATATATACATACACACATCTAGGTTTTTCTTCTTTTCTTAATAGCTCTTGTTCTTTTTATTTTCTCTATTGTCCATGGGGAAGTGGAAAGAATCTTTCCTCCGTAAGCAGTGCGTGTCGTATGAGGCGACTAAGATGCCGGGAGCAATGGGCTAGTAACCCCTTCTCCTGTACAAATCTACTAAAAACGAGAAGAAGAAAACTTTATAAAATTGGGTTGTCTGAATGTGCGTGGATGTAGTGCGGATGATAAGAAAGAGATGATTGCCGATGTTATGAATGAAAAGAAGTTGGATGTCCTGGCCCTAAGCGAAACAAAGCTGAAGGGGGTAGGCGAGTTTCAGTGGGGAGAAATAAATGGGATTAAGTCAGGAGTATCTGAAAGAGTTAGAGCTAAGGAAGGGTAGCAATAATGTTGAAGGATCAGTTATGGAAGGAAAAGAGGAATATGAATGTGTAAATTCAAGGATTATGTGGATTAAAATAAGGGTCGGATGCGAAAAGTGGGTCATAATAAGCGTGTATGCACCTGGAGAAGAGAGGAGTGTAGAGGAGAGAGAGAGATTTTGGGAGATGTTAAGCGAATGTATAGGAACTTTTGAACCAAATGAGAGAGTAATTGTGGTAGGGGACCTAAATGCTAAAGTGGGAGAAACATGCAGAGAGGGTGTAGTAGGTAAGTTTGGGGTGCCAGGTGTAAATGATAATGGGAGCCCTTTGATTGAACTTTGTATAGAAAGGGGTTTAGTTATAGGTAATACATATTTTAAGAAAAAGAGGATAAATAAGTATACAAGATATGATGTAGGGCGTAATGACAGTAGTTTGTTGGACTATGTATTGGTAGATAAAAGACTGTTGAGTAGACTTCAGGATGTACATGTTTATAGAGGGGCCACAGATATATCAGATCACTTTTTAGTTATAGCTACAGTGGGAGTAAAAGGTAGATGGGATACAAGGAAAATAGAATCAGTAAGTAAAGAGAGGTGAAGGTTTATAAACTAAAAGAGGAGGCAGTTAGGGTAAGATATAAACAACTACTGGAGGATAGATGGGCTAGTGAGAGTGTAGGCAATGGGATCGAAGATGTATGGGGTAGATTTAAAAATATAGTGTTAGAGTGTTCAGCAGAAGTTTGTGGTTACAGGCGAGTGGGTGCGGGAGGAAGAGGAGCGATTGGTGGAATGATGATGTAAAGAGAGTAGTAAGGGAGAAAAAGTTAGCATATGAGAGGTTTTTACAAAGTAGAAGTGATGCAAGGAGGGAAGAGTATATGGAGAGAAAAGAGAGGTTAAAAGAGTGTTGAAGCAATGTAAAAGAGAGCAGATGAGAGAGTGGGTGAGATGTTATCAGCAAATTTTGTTGAAAATAAGAAAAAGTTTTGGAATGAGATTAATAAGTTGAGGAAGCCTAGAGAACAAATGGATTTGACAGTTAAAAATAGGAGAGGAGAGTTATTAAATGGAGAGTTAGAGGTATCGGGAAGATGGAGAGAATATTTTGAGGAGTTGTTAAATGTTGATGAAGACAGGGAAGCTGTGATTTCGTGTGTAGGGCAAGGAGGAATAACATCTTGTAGGAGTGTGGAAGAGCCAGTTGTGGGTGTGGGGAAGTTCGTGAGGCAGTGGGTAGAATGAAAGGGGGTAAGGCAGCTGGGATTGATGGGATAAAGATAGAAATGTTAAAAGCAGGTGGGGATATAGTTTTGGAGTGGTTGGTGCTATTATTTAATAAATGTATGGAAGAGGGTAAGGTACCTAGGGATTGGCAGAGAGCGTGTATTGTTCCTTTGTATAAAGGCAAAGGGGACAAAAGAGAGTGCAAAAATTATAGGGAATAAGTCTGTTGAGTGTACCTGGTAAAGTGTATGGTAGAGTTATTATTGAAAGAATCAAGAGTAAGACAGAAAGCAGGATAGCAGATGAACAAGGGGCTTTAGGAAAGGTAGGGGTGTGTAGACCAAGTGTTTACAGTGAAACATATAGGTGAACAGTATTTGGATAAGGGTAAAGATGTTTTTGTGGCATTTATGGATTTGGAAAAGGCGTATGATAGGGTAGATAGGGGGGCAATGTTGCAGATGTTGCAGGTGTATGGAATAGGAGGAAGGTTACTGAAAGCAGTGAAGAGTTTTTATGAGGATAGTGAGGCTCAGGTTAGAGTGTGTAGGAGGGAGGGGACTATTTCCCAGTAAAAGTGGGCCTTAGACAAGGATGTGTGATGTCACCGTGGTTGTTCAATATATTTATAGATGGGGTTGTAAGAGAAGTGAATGCGAGGGTCTTGGCAAGAGGTGTTGGGCTAAAAGATAAAGAAGCAAATACAAAGTGGGAGTTGTCACAGTTGCTTTTTGCTGATGACACTGTGCTTTTGGGAGATTCTGAAGAGAAGTTGCAGAGGTTGGTGGATGAATTTGGTAGGGTGTGTAAAAGAAGAAAATTGAAAGTGAATATAGGAAAGAGTAAGGTGATGAGGATAACAAAAAGAATAGGTGACGAAAGATTGGATATCAGATTGGAGGAGAGAGTATGGAGGAGGTGAATGTATTCAGATATTTGGGAGTGGACATGTCGGCAGATGGGTCTATGAAGGATGAGGTGAATCATAGAATTGATGAGGGAAAAGGGTGAGTGGAGCACTTCGGAGTCTGTGGAGACAAAGAACCTTGTCCATGGAAGTAAAGAAGGGAATGTATGAGAGTATAGTTATACCAACGCTCTTATATGGGTGTGAAGCATGGGTGATGAATGTTGCAACGAGGAGAAGGCTGGAGGCAGTGGAGATGTCATGTCTAAGGTCAATGTGTGGTGTGAATATAATGCAGAGAATTCGGAGTTTGGAAATTAGGAGGAGGTGCGGGATTACCAAAACGATTGTCCAGAGAGCTGAGGAGGGTTGTTGAGGTGGTTTGGACATGTAGAGAGAATGGAACGAGACAGAGTGACTTCGAGAGTGTATAAATCTGTAGTGGAGGGAAGGCGGGGTAGGGGTCGGCCTAGGAAAGGTTGGAGGGAGGGGTAAAGGAAGTTTTGTGTGAGAGGGCTTGGACTTCCAGCAAGCATGTGTGAGCGTATTTGATAGGAGTGAATGGAGGCACATGGTTTTTAATACTTGACGTGCTGTTGGAGTGTGAGCAAAGTAACATTTATGAAGGGATTCAGGAAACCGGCAGGCCGGACTTGAGTCCTGGAGATGGGAAGTACAGTGTCTGCACTCTGAAGGAGGGTGTAAATGTTGCAGTTTTATAACTGTAGTGTAAAGCACCCTCTGGCAAGACAGTGATGGAGTGAATGATGATGAAAGTTTTTCTTTTTCGGGCCACCCTGCCTTGGTGGAATCGGCCGATGTGTTAATAAAAAAAAAAATATATATATATATATATATATATATATATATATATATATATATATATGAAATACACCAAGTGGCGTCAATAAATGTATGAAATACACCAGGTGCCATTTATATACGAATATATGACACTCACCATCTAGAAAGTTGGGTGTTGACAACTGGTATTACACGCTCTGTACTTACCCACACAACACCTGCACCAGACTGTTATCATTTATACACATCTGTCGGCTTCATGAGAATGTTAATGTGTTACATATAGACACATGTGTAATTTACTATTGTGACACCACTGATATGATCATTTAAGACTATAATGAGAGATATACACCATTTTCATGATCAATTAAGATATAGTTTAAGAGGACACTAGGATACCTGGAGTTTACCCGGAGAGAGTTCCAGGGGTCAACGCCCCTGCGGCCCGGTCTGTGACCAGGCCTCATGATGGATCAGAGCCTGATCAACCAAGCTGTTACTGCTGGCCGCACGCAGTCCAACGTACGAACCACAGCCCGGCTGGTCAGGCACCGACTTTAGGTGCCTGTCCAGTGCCTGCTTGAAGACAGCCAGGGGTCTATTGGTAATCCCCCTTATGTATGCTGGGAGGCAGTTGAACAGTCTTGGGCCCCTGACACTTATTGTGTTGTCTCTCAACGTGCTAGTGGCACACCTGCTTTTCATTGGGGGGATGTTGCATCGTCTGCCGAGTCTTTTGTTTTCGTAGGGAGTGACTCTCGTGTGCAAGTTTTGTACTAATCCCTCTAGGATTTTCCAAGTGTATATAATAATATATCTCTCCCGCCTGATATATGAGTATATTTACGTATATTCACATAAATATTAATTAGATGAGGTGAATTAAAAAATACTCTCTTAATAGATATTGTAATGAAGAATATCAGTGATACATGCAGTGAGTGATGGCAGTGATACATGCTGTGAATGATGGCAGTGATACATGCAGTGAGTGGTGGCAGTGATACATGCTGTGAGTGATGGCAGTGATACATGCAGTGAGTGGTGGCAGTGATACATGCTGTGAGTGGTGGCAGTGATACATGCAGTGAGTGATGGCAGTGATACATGCTGTGAGTGGTGGCAGTGATACATGCAGTGAGTGATGGCAGTGATACATGCTGTGAATGATGGCAGTGATACATGCTGTGAGTGATGGCAGTGATACATGCTGTGAGTGATGGCAGTGATACATGCTGTGAGTGATGGCAGTGATACATGCAGTGAGTGGTGGCAGTGATACATGCAGTGAGTGGTGGCAGTGATACATGCAGTGAGTGATGGCAGTGATACATGCTGTGAGTGATGGCAGTGATACATGCAGTGAGTGGTGGCAGTGATACATGCTGTGAGTGATGGCAGTGATACATGCAGTGAGTGATGGCAGTGATACATGCTGTGAGTGATGGCAGTGATACATGCTGTGAGTGATGGCAGTGATACATGCAGTGAGTGGTGGCAGTGATACATGCAGTGAGTGGTGGCAGTGATACATGCTGTGAGTGGTGGCAGTGATACATGCTGTGAATGATGGCAGTGATACATGCAGTGAGTGATGGCAGTGATACATGCAGTGAGTGATGGCAGTGATACATGCAGTGAGTGGTGGCAGTGATACATGCAGTGAGTGGTGGCAGTGATACATGCTGTGAGTGGTGGCAGTGATACATGCTGTGAATGATGGCAGTGATACATGCTGTGAGTGATGGCAGTGATACATGCAGTGAGTGATGGCAGTGATACATGCTGTGAGTGATGGCAGTGATACATGCAGTGAGTGGTGGCAGTGATACATGCAGTGAGTGATGGCAGTGATACATGCTGTGAGTGATGGCAGTGATACATGCAGTGAGTGGTTGCAGTGATACATGCTGTGAGTGATGGCAGTGATACATGCAGTGAGTGATGGCAGTGATACATGCTGTGAATGATGGCAGTGATACATGCTGTGAGTGGTGGCAGTGATACATGCTGTGAATGATGGCAGTGATACATGCAGTGAGTGATGGCAGTGATACATGCAGTGAGTGGTGGCAGTGATACATGCAGTGAGTGGTGGCAGTGATACATGCAGTGAGTGATGGCAGTGATACATGCAGTGAGTGATGGCAGTGATACATGCTGTGAGTGATGGCAGTGATACATGCAGTGAGTGATGGCAGTGATACATGCAGTGAGTGGTGGCAGTGATACATGCTGTGAGTGATGGCAGTGATACATGCAGTGAGTGATGGCAGTGATACATGCAGTGAGTGGTGGCAGTGATACATGCAGTGAGTGGTGGCAGTGATACATGCAGTGAGTGGTGGCAGTGATACATGCAGTGAGTGGTAGCAGTGATACATGCAGTGAGTGGTGGCAGTGATACATGCAGTGAGTGGTGGCAGTGATACATGCAGTGAGTGGTAGCAGTGATACATGCAGTGAGTGATGGCAGTGATACATGCAGTTAGTGGTGGCAGTGATACATGCAGTGAGTGGTGGCAGTGATACATGCAGTGAGTGGTGGCAGTGATACATGCAGTGAGTGGTGGCAGTGATACATGCAGTGAGAGTGATGACAGTGACATTTGCAGTGATACATGCAGTGAGTGATGAAGTGATATACGCAGTGAGAACGATGACAGTGACACGTGAGATGAGAACTATAGCAGTGATAGCATTGAGAATTATGAAGAGGTAATGTGACGGTGACTTTTTGCAGTGAAAAACAAAAAACAATTTAGTGATCACTGACGCTGATTTGTAGGCAAGTTGACGCAACTGCATCACTGCAGCAAGACGACGCAACTTTGTCAAGAGTATTGCAACAAGATGACGCAACTGCGTCACTGCAACACCTTAAACAACTACGTCAAGCTACTGCAAGACTTAAGATGCAGAAGGCGCTCTTGGCGACGTAAGCGGCCTCCCTATAGACGTAATGACAGACGTAACCACACCAACATCAAATGTGTTACACACAGGAGATGTAATAATACAACCAACAACAGTAATAATACAACCAACAGTAATAATACAACCAACAACAGTAATAATACAACCAACAACAGTAATAATACTCCAGCAACAGTAATAATACAACCAACTACAGTAATAATACAACCAACAACAGTAATAATACTCCAGCAACAGTAATAATACAACCAACTACAGTAATAATACAACCAACAACAGTAATAATACGCCACCAACAGTAATAATACAACCAACAACAGTAATAATACAACCAACAACAGTAATAATACGCCACCAACAGTAATAATACAACCAACTACAGTAATAATACAACCAACAACAGTAATAATACAACCAACAACAGTAATAATACAACCAACAACAGTAATAATACAACCAACAACAGTAATAATACGCCACCAACAGTAATAATACAACCAACTACAGTAATAATACAATCAACAACAGTAATAATACGCCACCAACAGTAATAATACAACCAACTACAGTAATAATACAATCAACAACAGTAATAATACAACCACAGACGTAATAATCAAACACAATACACAGTTTCAAGAATAGCTATGATCAAGCACATGGGACGACAATTTAGTAACTCAGATATCGATCAAACTAGTCTAGGAGGTGGGGCCAGGAGCTGAGCCTCGACCACTGAAGAAGACAAAGAAAATAGTGATAACATGAATAATGTGACCTGACCGCACATCAACCTTGTTACTAATGTGACCTGACAGCACATCAACCTTGTTACTAATGTGACATGACAGCACATCTCCCTTGTTACTAGTGTGACCTGACAGCACATCTCCCTTGTTACTAGTTTGACCTGACAGCACATCTACCTTGTTACTAATGTGACCTGACAGCACATCTCCCTTGTTACTAGTGTGACATGACAGCACATCAACCTTGTTACTAGTGTGACCTGACAGCACATCTCCCTTGTTACCAGTGCGACCTGACAACACATCTCCCTTGTTACTAGTGTGACCTGACAGCACATCAACCTTGTTACTAGTGTGACCTGACAGCACATCTCCCTTGTTACTAATGTGACCTGACAGCACATCTCCCTTGTTACTAGTGTGACCTGACAGCACATCTCCCTTGTTACTAATGTGACCTGACAGCACATCTCCCTTGTTACTAGTGTGACCTGACAGCACATCAACCTTGTTACTAATGTGACCTGACAGCACATCTCCCTTGTTACTAATGTGACCTGAGAGCACATCAACCTTGTTACTAATGTGACCTGACAGCACATCTACCTTGTTACTAGTGTGACCTGACAGCACATCTCCCTTGTTACTAGTGTGACCTGACAGCACATCTCCCTTGTTACTAGTGTGACCTGACCGAGCATCTCCCTTGTTACTAGTGTGACCAGACAGCACATATCCCTTGTTACTAGTGTGACCTGACAGCACATCTCCCTGGATACTGTCACTAGTGAGGGTATAACTAGCAGGTAGCTGGAGGTCACTAGTGAGGATATAACTAGCAGGTAGCTGGTCACTAGGGATGGTATAACTAGCTTGCAGCTGGAGGTCACTAGTGAGGGTATAACTAGAAGGTAGCTAGAGGTCACTAGTGGTGGTATAACTAGCACGTAGCTGGAGGTCACTAGTGAGGGTAAAGCTAGCGGGCAGCTGGAAGTCACTAGTGATGGTATAACTAGCGGGCAGCTGGAGGTCACTAGTGGGGGTATAACTAGCAAGGAAGCTGGAGGTCACTAGTGAGGGTATAACTAGCGGGCAGCTGGAGGTCACTAGTGAGGGCATAACTAGCAAGTAGCTGGAGGTCACTAGTGAGGGCATAACTAGCAAGTAGCTGGAGGCCACTAGTGAGGGCACAACTAGCAAGTAGCTGGAGGTCACTAGTGAGGGTATAACTAGCAAGTAGCTGGAGGTCACTAGTGAGGGTATAACTAGCAAGTAGCTGGAGGTCACTAGTGAGGGCACAACTAGCAAGTAGCTGGAGGTCACTAGTGAGGGCATAACTAGCAAGTAGCTGGAGGTCACTAGTGAGGGCATAACTAGCAAGTAGCTGGAGGTCACTAGTGAGGGCACAACTAGCAAGTAGCTGGAGGTCACTAGTGAGGGTATAACTAGCAAGTAGCTGGAGGTCACTAGTGAGGGCACAACTAGCAAGTAGCTGGAGGTCACTAGTGAGGGCACAACTAGCAAGTAGCTGGAGGTCACTTGTGAGGTCACTAGTGATAGTATAACTAGCGGGCATTTGGAGGTCACTAGTGAGGGTATAACTAGCAAGTAGCTGGAGGTCACTAGTGAGGGTATAACTAGCAAGTAGCTGGAGGTCACTTGTGAGGTCACTAGTGGATGGAGGATGGAGGGCTGAGGATGGAGGATGCAGTGTGGAGGGTGGATGGAGGGTGGAGTATGGAGGGTAGAGTGTGAAGGGTGGAGGGAGGTGGATGGAGGGTGGAGTGTGGAGGGTGGAATGTGGAGTGTGAAGGGTGGAGGGAGGTGGATGGAGGGTGGAGTGTGGAGGGTGGAATGTGGAGTGTGAAGGGTGGAGGGAGGTGGATGGAGGGTGGAGTGTGGAGGGTGGAATGTGGAGTGGGAGTACATCTCTTCCTGCACATATATCAACACTTCATCCCTCCTTGACTCCCAAGCTCACTCTCTCCCTTCCCTCCATGTTCTCTCCCTTCCCTCCATGTTCTCTCCCTTCCCTCCATGTTCTCTCCCTTCCCTCCATGTTCTCTCCCTTCCCTCCATGTTCTCTCCCTTCCCTCCATGTTCTCTTCCTTCCCTCCATGTTCTCTCCCTTCCCTCCATGTTCTCTCCCTTCCCTCCATGTTCTCTCCCTTCCCTCCATGTTCTCTTCCTTCCCTCCATGTTCTCTTCCTTCCCTCCATGTTCTCTCCTTTGTATGTTGTCTCCCTTCCCTGTATGTTGTCTCCCTTCCCTCCATGTTCTCTTCCTTCCCTCCATGTTCTCTCCTTTGTATGTTGTCTCCCTTCCTCCCTGCCATACTTGCTGGTAGTCGTGGTATCCAGGGGCTGCCAGCGCCACCTGGCAGTGGTGGTATCCAGGGGCTGCCAGCGCCACCTGGCAGTGGTGGTATCCAGGGGCTGCCAGCGCCACCTGGCAGTGGTGGTATCCAGGGGCTGCCAGCGCCACCTGGCAGTGGTGGTATCCAGGGGCTGCCAGCGCCACCTGGCAGTGGTGGTATCCAGGGGCTGCCAGCGTCACCTGGCAGTGGTGGTATCCAGGGGCTGCCAGCGTCACCTGGTAGTGGTGGTATCCAGGGGCTGCCAGCGCCACCTGACAGTGGTGGTATCGAGGGGCTGCCAGCGCCACCTAGTAGTGGTGGTATCCAGGGGCTGCCAGCGCCACCTGCCAGCTTCTCACCTGCAAGAAAACAAACAAAACAATTAACAAAGTCATTCACTACAATAAAACAATCAATGATATTATTTAGTATTTATACAGAGTAACTTAACCAAAATCAAATATTGTTTGTGAGTGTTTGTGTGTGTTTGTGAGTGTTTGTGAGTGTGTATGTGTGTTTGTGAGTGTGTATGTGTGTTTGTGAGTGTGTATGTGTGTTTGTGAGTGTGTATGTGTGTAGGATGTAATAGCCATTGTGAAGTCAGGTGACCCGTACTGACTTACACAATGACAAACATAATCCATACATGAAAACTAATGCCAGTTTCAATGCCCTGGATGAAGAGCCCCTCGCCGACTTTTAGGCACCTCCCTTGAAGACCATCAGACCAGACCAAACTTATAAAAGGGGAAGATATTCCACTTACTGTTGCTAAGAGTCTAAGATATTCCACTTACTGTTCCCCAGAGTCTAAGATATTCCACTTACTGCATAAGAGGTGGACCCTTTATATATGTCGTGCCGAATAGGTAAAACTTGCGATTTTGGCTTAAATATCAACGTTCTTCTTGCCGAATAAGGTAAGCGAAAATTTGTGTATGCAATAATTTCGCAAAAATCATTGTGACCTAACGACAAAAATATATTTCATTGTGTTTGTTTATTATTAAATTATTTTAAATTTGTCTAAAATATATTTAGTTGGATTAGGCTAAATTAAATTGCGCTTGTTATAAAAAGGTAAGGTAAGTTTCCTAAGGTTCTTTTGGTAGAAAATTATTAATTTTTACATTAACATAAATGAAAAAACTATATATTTAAACGTGCAAGAGAAAATGTTAGAAAGAACTTAATTTTAAGTGAGTTCTTGCTAATTGACCAATTTCACCTGTTTGGCGCACACACACACACACACACACACACACACATACATACATATATATATATATATATATATATATATATACATACAGTGTTTCTACGTAATATTATATCAACATTCTCCATTAATAGCTAAAATGGAGATGATTTGCTTTATAATATTACCTGACACAACAAATACCATGGTATATAAATAATGTCCAACACCATTGTAAATATTATAATTATTGCGTATTTTGTTAGGTTTTAATGATATTAAGTATGTGATTTCCATGTAGTGTTATACCACTAGTTAGAGTGCCAGTTACCCATTCATTGACCTGCCCACCTCCCGCTGGTCACGTGGTCATACCTGACCTCGGATCACCGTCGACTACTGGAGGCAGTTAGTTCACCCACTCACTACTGAGTAGAACCCTCTCTCGTACTCCCTTGCATGGGAACACCTCTAAGGTGTTAGCAGTCTCTGATCTTATTCTGATCCCTTGCATGGGAACACCTCTCAGGTACTAGCAGTCTCTGATCTTATTCTGATCCCTTGCATGGGAACACCTCTAAGGTGTTAGCAGTCTAACACGCTCACGCATGACGCCACAGACACACACATTATTGACAATGGGATTGTTAAACTTTCATGGCTTCTCTCTGACACTGTCCACCGGCAACATGGTGAAGCCTACCACTGTCCTCCAGCAGCATGGTGAAGCCTATCACTGTCCACCAGCAGCATGGTGAATCCTACTACTGTCCACCAGCAACATGGTGAAGCCTACCACTGTCCACCAGCAGCATGGTGAAGCCTACCACTGTCCTCCAGCAGTGGTAGGCTGTTGGATCATAAACTAGCATGGTGAAGCCTACCACTGCCCTCCAGCAGCATGGTGAAGCCTATCACTGTCCACCAGCAGCATGGTGAAGCCTTCCACTGTCCTCCAGCAGCATGGTGAAGCCTACCACTGTCCTCCAGCAGCATGGTGAAGCCTTCCAATGTCCTCCAGCAGCAGGGTGAAGCCTACCACTGTCCACCAGCAGCATGGTGAAACCTTCCACTGTCCTCCAGCAGCATGGTGAAGCCTAACACTGTCCACCAGCAACATGGTGAAGCCTTCCACTGTCCTCCAGCAGCATGGTGAAGCCTACCACTGTCCACCAGCAGCATGGTGAAGCCTACCACTGTCCTCCAGCAGCATGGTGAAGCCTATCACTGTCCACCAGCAGCATGGTGATGCCTACTACTGTCCACCAGCAACATGGTGAAGCCTACCACTGTCCACCAGCAGCATGGTGAAGCCTACCACTGTCCTCCAGCAGTGGTAGGCTGTTGGATCATAAACTAGCATGGTGAAGCCTACCACTGCCCTCCAGCAGCATGGTGAAGCCTATCACTGTCCACCAGCAGCATGGTGAAGCCTACCACTGTCCTCCAGCAGCATGGTGAAGCCTACCACTGTCCTCCAGCAACCTGGTGAAGCCTACCACTGTCCACCAGCAGGATGGTGAAGCCTACCACTGTCCTCCAGAAGCATGGTGAAGACTACCACTGTCCATCAGCAACATGGTGAAGCCTACCACTGTCCACCAGCAGCATGGTGAAGATTACCACTGTCCACCAGCAGCATGGTGAAGCCTACCACTGTCCTCCAGCAACATAATGAAGCCTACCACTGTCCACCAGCAGCATTGTGAAGCCTACCACTGTCCTCCAGAAGCATGGTGAAGACTACCACTGTCCATCAGCAACATGGTGAAGCCTACCACTGTCCACCAGCAGCATGGTGAAGATTACCACTGTCCACCAGCAACATGGTGAAGCCTATCACTGTCCACCAGCAGCATGGTGAAGCCTACCACTGTCCACCAGCAGCATGGTGAAGCCTATCACTGTCCACCAGCAGCATGGTGAAGCCTACCACTGTCCTCCAGCAGCATGGTGAAGCCTACCACTATCCTCCAGCAGCATGGTGAAGCCTATCACTGTCCACCACCAGCATGGTGAAGCCTACCACTGTCCACCAGCAGCATAGTGAAGCCTACCACTGTCCTCCAGCAGCATAGTGAAGCCTACCACTGTCCTCCAGCAGCATGGTGAAGCCTTCCACTGTCCACCACCAGCATGGTGAAACCTATCACTGTCCACCAGCAGCATGGTGAAGCCTATCACTGTCATCCAGCAGCATGGTGAAGCCTATCACTGTCCTCCAGCAGCATGGTGAAGCCTACCACTGTCCTCCATCAGCATGGTGAAGCCTATCACTGTCCACCAGCAGCATGGTGAAGCCTACCACTGTCCTCCAGCAGCATGGTGAAGCCTATCACTGTCCTCCAGCAGCATGGTGAAGCCTACCACTCTCCTCCAGCAGCATGGTGAAGCCTATCACTGTCCTCCAGCAGCATGGTGAAGCCTACCACTGTCCACCAGCAGCATTGTGAAGCCTACCACTGTCCGCCAGCAGCATGGTGAAGCCTACCACTGTCCTCCAGGATAGGTTAGGTTATGTTATGTTATGTTAGGTTAGGTTAGGTTAGGTTAGGTTATGTTATGTTATGTTAGGTTAGGTTAGGTTAGGTTAGGTTAGGTTATGTTATGTTAGGTTATGTTAGGTTATGTTAGGTTAGGTTATGTTATGTTATGTTATGTTAGGTTATGTTATGTTATGTTATGTTATGTTATGTTAGGTTATGTTAGGTTATGTTAGGTTAGGTTATGTTAGGTTAGGTTATGTTATGTTAGGTTATGTTATGTTATGTTATGTTATGTTAGGTTAGGTTATGTTAGGTTATGTTATGCTAGGTTAGGTTATGTTATGTTAGGTTATGCTATGTTAGGTTAGGTTATGTTAGGTTAGGTTATGTTAGGTTAGGTTATGTTAGGTTATGTTATGCTAGGTTAGGTTAGGTTATGTTATGTTAGGTTATGCTATGTTAGGTTAGGTTATGTTAGGTTAGGTTATGTTAGGTTAGGTTATGTTATGTTATGTTAGGTTATGTTAGGTTATGTTATGTTATGTTAGGTTATGTTATAAGAACATAAGAACATAAGAAAGGAGGAACACTGCAGCAGGCCTGTTGGCCCATACTAGGCAGGTCCTTCACAATCCGTCCCACTTACAGAATATTTGCTCAACCCAGTTTTCAATGGTACCCAAGAAATAAGCTTTGACAATTTTACCCACTCATGCGCGAGTCCCACTCAAATCCAACCCCTCTCACTCATGAATTTATCCAACCTAAATTTGAAACTACCCAAGGTCCTAGCTTCAATAACCCTACTAGGCAGACTGTTCCACTGTTCCACTGTTCCTATGTTAGGTTAGGTTAGGTTAGGTTATGTTATGTTAGGTTAGGTTATGTTAGGTTATGTTAGGTTATGTTAGGTTAGGTTATGTTATGTTAGGTTAGGTTAGGTTATGTTATGTTAGGTTATGTTAGGTTATGTTATGTTATGTTATGTTATGTTAGATTATGTTAGGTTAGGTTAGGTTATGTTATGTTATGTTATGTTATGTTATGTTAGGTTATGTTATGTTAGGTTATGTTATGTTAGGTTATGTTAGGTTAGGTTATGTTAGGTTATGTTAGGTTATGTTATGTTAGGTTATGTTAGGTTATGTTAGGTTATGTTAGGTTATGTTATGTTAGGGTATGTTAGGTTATGTTATGTTAGGTAATGTTAGGTTATGTTATGTTAGGTTAGGTTATGTTAGGTTATGTTAGGTTAGGTTATGTTAGGTTATGTTATGTTATGTTATGTTATGTTATGTTATGTTAGGTTATGTTATGTTATGTTATGTTATGTTAGGTTATGTTATGTTAGGTTATGTTATGTTAGGTTATGTTATGTTATGTTAGGTTAGGTTAGGTTAAAGAACAAAATCTACAATACCGTGACTGGTACAATACACAATAACTGTTACATAGAGGATGATGAATCTTGTGAATCATTACCTAGCCACTTGGAAAATTAACTAGCCACTTGGATAATTAACTAGCCACTTGGATCATTAACTAGCCACTTGGATAATTAACTAGCCACTTGGATCATTACCTAGCCACTTGGATCATTAACTAGTCACTTGGATCATTAACTAGCCACTTGGATCATTAACTAGCCACTTGGATAATTAACTAGCCACTTGGATCATTAACTAGCCACTTGGATCATTAACTAGCCACTTGGATCATTAACTAGCCACTTGGATCATTAACTAGCCACTTGGATCATTAACTAGCCACTTGGATCATTAACTAGCCACTTGGATCATTAACTAGCCACTTGGATCAATAACTAGTTACTTGGATCATTAACTAGCCACTTGGATCATTAACTACCCACTTGGATCATTAACTAGCCACTTGGATCATTAACTAGCCACTTGGATCATTAACTAGCCACTTGGATAATTAAATAGCCACTTGGATCATTAACTAGCCACTTGGATAATTAATTAGCCACTTGGATCATTAACTAGCCACTTGGATCATTAACTAGCCACTTGGATCAATAACTAGCCACTTGGATCATTAACTAGCCACTTGGATCATTAACTAGCCACTTGGATCATTAACTAGCCACTTGGATCATTAACTAGCCACTTGGATCATTAACTAGCCACTTGGATCATTAACTAGCCACTTGGATCAATAACTAGCCACTTGGATCATTAACTAGCCACTTGGATCATTAACTAGCCACTTGGATCATTAACTAGCCACTTGGATCATAAACTAGCCACTTGGATCATTAACTAGCCACTTGGATCAATAACTAGCCACTTGGATCATTAACTAGCCACTTGGATCATTAACTAGTCACTTGGATAATTAACTAGCCACTTGGATCATTAACTAGCCACTTGGATCAAAAACTAGCCACTTGGATCATTAACTAGCCACTTGGATCATTAACTAGCCACTTGGATCATTAACTAGCCACTTGGATCAATAACTAGCCACTTGGATCATTAACTAGCCACTTGGATCATTAACTAGCCACTTGGATCAATAACTAGCCACTTGGATCATTAACTAGCCACTTGGATCATTAACTAGCCACACACAAGCACGAAGGGAAGGCAGCCAGTATATACACCAGCAGCGGCAGTTACCAGTACAACGAGAGAAGTATAATAGTAGTGGTAGTAGTAGTGATAGTGGTAGTAGTAGTAGTAGTGATAGTGGTAGTAGTAGTAGTGATAGTGGTGGTAGTAGTAGTGATAGTGGTGGTAGTAGTAGTGATAGTGGTGGTAGTAGTAGTGATAGTGGTAGTAGTAGTGATAGTGGTAGTAGTAGTGATAGTGGTAGTAGTAGTAGTGATAGTGGTGGTAGTAGTAGTGATAGTGGTGGTAGTAGTAGTGATAGTGGTGGTAGTAGTAGTGATAGTGGTGGTAGTAGTAGTGATAGTGGTGGTACTAGTAGTGATAGTGGTGGTAGTAGTAGTGATAGTTGTAGTAGTAGTGATAGTGGTGGTAGTAGTAGTGATAGTGGTGGTAGTAGTAGAGTGATAGTGGTGGTAGTAGTAGTGATAGTGGTGGTAGTATAGTAGTGATAGTGGTGGTAGTAGTAGTGATAGTGGTGGTAGTAGTAGTGATAGTGGTGGTAGTAGTAGTGATAGTGGTGGTAGTAGTAGTGATAGTGGTGGTAGTAGTAGTGATAGTGGTAGTAGTAGTAGTGATAGTGGTGGTAGTAGTAGTGATAGTGGTGTAGTAGTAGTAGTGATAGTGGTGGTAGTAGTAGTGATAGTGGTGTGTAGTAGTAGTGATAGTGGTGGTAGTAGTAGTGATAGTGTAGTAGTAGTAGTGATAGTGGTGGTAGTAGTAGTGATAGTGGTAGTAGTAGTAGTGATAGTGGTGGTAGTAGTAGTGATAGTGGTGTAGTAGTAGTGATAGTGGTGGTAGTAGTAGATGATAGTGGTAGTAGTAGTGATAGTGGTGGTAGTAGTAGTGATAGTGGTGGTAGTAGTAGTGATAGTGGTGGTAGTAGTAGTGATAGTGGTGGTAGTAGTAGTGATAGTGGTAGTAGTAGTAGTGATAGTGGTGGTAGTAGTAGTGATAGTGGTGGTAGTAGTAGTGATAGTGGTGGTAGTAGTAGTGATAGTGGTGGTAGTAGTAGTGATAGTTGTAGTAGTAGTAGTGATAGTGGTGGTAGTAGTAGTGATAGTGGTAGTAGTAGTAGTGATAGTGGTGGTAGTAGTAGTGATAGTGGTAGTAGTAGTAGTAGTGATAGTGGTGGTAGTAGTAGTGATAGTGGTAGTAGTAGTAGTGATAGTGGTGGTAGTAGTAGTGATAGTGGTAGTAGTAGTAGTGATAGTGGTGGTAGTAGTAGTGATAGTGGTGGTAGTAGTAGGATAGTGGTGGTAGTAGTAGTGATAGTGTGTAGTAGTAGTGATAGTGGTGAGTAGTAGTGATAGTGGTGTAGTAGTAGTGATAGTGGTAGGTAGTAGTGAGTGATAGTGGTGGTAGTAGTAGTGATAGTGGTGTAGTAGTAGTGATAGTGGTGGTAGTAGTAGTGATAGTGGTAGTAGTAGTGATAGTGGTGTAGTAGTAGTGATAGTTGTAGTAGTAGTGATATGGTAGTAGTAGTAGTGTGTAGTGAGTAGGGTAGTAGTAGGTAGTGAGTGCCGCAGTGGCAGAGGTGGCAATAAGAATAGTGGTAGTGACAGACGACTCACCACCCACCACACCACCCACCACACCACCCACCTCACCACCCACCACACCACCCACCTCGCCACCAACCTCGCCACCCAATTCACCACCCACCTCACCATCCACCACACAACCCACCACACCACCCACCTCACCACCCACCACACCACCCACCTCACCACCCCCCACACCACCCACCACACCACACACCACCCACCTCACCACCCACCACACCACCCACCTCACCACCCACCACACCACCCACCTCACCACCCACCTCACCATCCACCTCACCACCACCACACCACCCACCTCACCACCCACCTCACCACCCACCACACCACCCACCTCACCACCCACCACACCACCCACCTCACCACCCACCACACCACCCACCTCACCACCCACCACACCACCCACCTCACCACCCACCTCACCATCCACCTCACCACCCACCTCACCATCCACCTCACCACCCACCTCACCACCCACCTCACCACCCACCTCACCACCCACCTCAGCATCCACCACACCACCCACCTCACCACTCACCACACCGCCCACCACACCACCCACCTCACCACCCAACTCAGCATCCACCACACCACCAACCACACCACCCACCTCATCACCCACCACACCACCCACCTCGCCACCCACCTCACCACCCACCACACCATAAACCACACCCCCACCTCACCACCCACCACACCATCCACCTCACCACACACCTCACCACCCACCTCACCACCCACCTCACCACCCACTACACCACCCACCACACCACCCACCTCACCACCCACAACACCACCCATTCACCACCCACCTCACCACCCACCTCACCACCCACCTCACCACCCACCTCAGCATCCACCACACCACCCACCTCACCACTCACCACACCGCCCACCACACCACCCACCTCACCACCCAACTCAGCATCCACCACACCACCAACCACACCACCCACCTCATCACCCACCACACCACCCACCTCACCACCCACCTCACCATCCACCTCACCACCCACCACACCACCCACCTCACCATCCACCTCACCACCCACCACACCACCCACCTCACCACCCACCACACCACCCACCACACCACCCACCTCACCACCCACCTCACCACCCACCACACCACCCACCTCACCACCCACCACACCACCCACCTCACCATCCACCTCACCACCCACCTCACCATCCACCTCACCACCCACCTCACCACCCACCTCACCACCCACCTCAGCATCCACCACACCACCCACCTCACCACTCACCACACCGCCCACCACACCACCCACCTCACCACCCAACTCAGCATCCACCACACCACCAACCACACCACCCACCTCATCACCCACCACACCACCCACCTCGCCACCCACCTCACCACCCACAACACCACCCACCACACCACCCACCTCACCACCCACCACACCATCCACCTCACCACACACCTCACCACCCACCTCACCACCCACCTCACCACCCACTACACCACCCACCACACCACCCACCTAACCACCCACAACACCACCCAATTCACCACCCACCTCACCACCCACCTCACCACCCACCTCAGCATCCACCACACCACCCACCTCACCACTCACCACACCGCCCACCACACCACCCACCTCACCACCCAACTCAGCATCCACCACACCACCCACCACACCACCCACCTCATCACCCACCACACCCACCTACACACCACCCACCACACCACCCACCTCATCACCCACCACACCCACCTACACACCACCCACCACACCCACCTACACACCACCCACCACACCCACCTACACACCACCCACCACACCCACCTACACACCACCCACCACACCCACCTACACACCACCCACCACCCACACATCAACCTTAGGCACGTGGTAAACCTTCACTTACTTGTGTGACAAACCAGGATGAACCTTACAGAGCCCGTCATAGAGGTGAGTGTCACCTGCTACCACCACACCAGGGTAAGCGACTCTCACTCTTATAATCCAGTGATTAAGGATCATTTTATTCTTCCAGGTCGAGATCACCAGCGCTGCTCATCCTCCATACCTTTTTTAGAAGCAGGTGAAGGGATCTTGATCCAAGGAATTAGTCACCTGCTGGTAACAAGTTGATGCCTGCTGGTAACAAGTTGATGCCTGCTGGTAACAAGTTGATGCCTGCTGGTAACAGATTGATGCCTGCTGGTAACAGATTGATGCCTGCTGGTAACAGATTGATGCCTGCTGGTAACAGATTGATGCCTGCTGGTAACAAGTTGATGCCTGCTGGTAACAAATTGATGCCTGCTGGTAACAGATTGATGCCTGCTGGTAACAAGTTGATGCCTGCTGGTAACAGATTGATGCCTGCTGGTAACAGATTGATGCCTGCTGGTAACAAGTTGATGCCTGCTGGTAACAGATTGATGCCTGCTGGTAACAGTATTGATGCCTGCTGGTAACAAGTTGATGCCTGTTGGTAACAGATTGATGCCTGCTGGTAACAGATTGATGCCTGCTGGTAACAAGTTGATGCCTGCTGGTAACAGATTGATGCCTGCTGGTAACAGATTGATGCCTGCTGTTAACAGGTTGATGCCTGTTGATAACAGATTAAATAGTCTTGACCCACGGATGTTGGCACAGTGTTCTCTTATTGTGCCCATGGCGCCCCTGTTTTTCACTGGCTCTACTCGAGTCTCTCCAGTATGGTTGTTATGGCAGTGTGATGTGAGACCAGGACCTCCAGTATCGTTATGAGGACTCTCATCCTTGTAACACACAGTACACTGCCAGTACATCGAAGTGTTAACAGTATCATAAATGCCTGACTGACTCTATGAATGTAAACAACGTCTATAGTTCCTCTAGATGTTTGTTCTCAGTTACCATGAACAATGTCGTTAACCAGTGAACACAAGTACTCTAGGTGAGGGAGTACAAGTACTCTAGGTGAGGGAGTACAAGTACTCTATGTGAGGGAGTACAAGTACTCTAGGTGAGGGAGTACAAGTACTCTAGGTGAGGGAGTACAAGTACTCTAGGTGAGGGAGTACAAGTACTCTAGGTGAGGGAGTACAAGTACTCTTTGTGAGGGAGTACAAGTACTCTAGGTGAGGGAGTATAAGTACTCTAGGTGAGGGAGTACAAGTACTCTTTGTGAGGGAGTACAAGTACTCTAGGTGAGGGAGTACAAGTACTCTAGGTGAGGGAGTACAAGTACTCTAGGTGAGGGAGTACAAGTACTCTTTGTGAGGGAGTACAAGTACTCTAGGTGAGGGAGTACAAGTACTCTAGGTGAGGGAGTACAAGTACTCTTTGTGAGGGAGTACAAGTACTCTAGGTGAGGGAGTATAAGTACTTTAGGTGAGGGAGTACAAGTACTCTTTGTGAGGGAGTACAAGTACTCTTTGTGAGGGAGTACAAGTACTCTAGGTGAGGGAGTATAAGTACTCTAGGTGAGGGAGTACAAGTACTCTAGGTGAGGGAGTATAAGTACTCTAGGTGAGGGAGTACAAGTATTGTAAAAGAGGGAGTACAAGTAATTTGATAATATCAATTAAATATTTTTAAATTTCGACTTACTGGAGAATGTTGTGTTTGATTAGCAAGGTTATGTTATGTTAGGTTATGTTATGTTAGGTTATGTTATGTTAGGTTATGTTATGTTAGGTTATGTTATGTTAGGTTATGTTATGTTAGGTTATGTTATGTTATGTTAGGTTATGTTAGGTTATGTTATGTTAGTTTATGTTATGTTAGGTTATGTTATGTTAGGTTATGTTATGTTAGGTTATGTTATGTTAGGTTATGTTATGTTATGTTATGTTAGGTTAGGTTATGTTATGTTATGTTAGGTTATGTTAGGTTATGTTATGTTAGTTTGTTATGTTAGGTTATGTTATGTTAGGTTATGTTATGTTATGTTAGGTTATGTTATGTTAGGTTATGTTATGTTAGGTTATGTTATGTTAGGTTATGTTATGTTAGTTTATGTTATGTTAGGTTATGTTATGTTAGTTTATGTTAGGTTATGTTATGTTATGTTAGGTTATGTTATGTTAGTTTATGTTATGTTAGGTTATGTTATGTTAGGTTATGTTATGTTAGGTTATGTTAGGTTATGTTATGTTATGTTAGGTTATGTTATGTTAGTTTATGTTATGTTAGGTTATGTTATGTTAGGTTATGTTATGTTAGGTTAGGTTATGTTATGTTATGTTATGTTATGTTAGGTTATGTTAGGTTATGTTAGGTTAGGTTATGTTATGTTATGTTATGTTAGGTTATGTTAGGTTAGGTTATGTTAGGTTATGTTATGTTATGTTAGGTTATGTTAGGTTATGTTATGTTAGGTTATGTTATGTTAGGTTATGTTATGTTATGTTATGTTAGGTTATGTTATGTTAGGTTAGATTCCAGTACTGGCAGCATAACTTTGCTTCTTGTTCTCTCTCTCACTGTCTCCAATAAGTGTAATATTGTTCTACACATTGATCATTCTTCACCCTGGTGATGCTACTAGTAGAAAGACACATTGATCATTCTTCACCCTGGTGATTCTACTAGTAGAATGACACATTGATCATTATCATTATTATCATCAAACTCCTCCCTTGGTCTCCTGTTGTTTGGTGGTGGATTATGTATCACTGTCACTATTACTTTGGTCTCTCCAGACATTACAAAACTCGCTGTATAAACCCTGATATTCAGTAATTACAGGTTTTCTAGTTGTTGAAACCTCCTGTGGTTTCTGACCATTATTTCCACACTTCCTTCTTTATTTTCTTTTTCTCTCATTATTTGGTAGCCCTGTGGGAATATTGCTTTTGTTATTATTCCTGAGAGTTTCGTCTCTGTAATAGCTATAACATCATCCCTAAAATCCAACGTTTAGAGGTTTCTAAGCTGCTGAACTTCCAGTGGTTTCTGACCATCAGTGCCTTCACTGTCTGTGCTCTATCTTTCTTTGACTTTGGTCTATCTCCACCTGATTGACTGCTTAGCCTTCCTAATTCCTGTGTGT
>WNWK01000536.1:262500-312500 GCA_009830355.1 Cherax destructor
TGACAACACGCTATGAAGGTCACCTGTGACAACACGCTATGAAGGTCACCTATCCTTGTCTTTACATCAATGCTACACTCTCTTAATATGAAGGTCAGACTGTCTTATCAGGGTCATGCTAATATGAAGGTCATACTGTCTTATCAGGGTCATGCTAATATGAAGGTCACACTGTCTTATCAGGGTTACCCTAATATGGTCACACACTTTTAATTTAAAGGTAACACTATACTGATATGAAGGTCACATTGTTTAAAGATGAAGGTCATTCTGTTTTAAGATGGTCACTCTGTTTTAAGATGGTCACTCCGTTTTAAGATGGTCACTCCGTTTTAAGATGGTCACTCTGTTTTAAGATGGTCACTCTGTTTTAAGTTGGTCACTCCGTTTTAAGATGGTCACTCCGTTTTAAGATGGTCACTCCGTTTTAAGATGGTCACTCCGTTTTAAGATGGTCACTCCGTTTTAAGATGGTCACTCCGTTTTAAGATGGTCATCCTGTTTTAAGATGGTCACTCCGTTTTAAGATGGTCACTCCGTTTTAAGATGGTCACTCCGTTTTAAGATGGTCACTCCGTTTTAAGATGGTCACTCCGTTTTAAGATGGTCACTCCGTTTTAAGATGGTAACTCCGTTTTAAGATGGTCACTCCGTTTTAAGATGGTCACTCCGTTTTAAGATGGTCACTCCGTTTTAAGACTCTGTTTTAAGATGGTCACTCTGCTTTAAGACTCTGTTTTAAGATGGTCACTCTGCTTTAAGACTCTGTTTTAAGATGGTCACTCTGCTTTAAGACTCTGTTTTAAGATGGTCACTCTGCTTTAAGACTCTGTTTTAAGATGATCACTCTGTTTTAAGATGATCACTCTGTTTTAAGATGATCACTCTGTTTTAAGATGGTCACTCTGTTTTAAGATGGTCACTCTGTTTTAAGATGGTCACTCTGCTTTAAGACTCTGTTTTAAGATGATCACTCTGTTTTAAGATGATCACTCTGTTTTAAGATGATCACTCTGTTTTAAGATGATAACTCTGTTTTAAGATGGTCACTCTGCTTTAAATTGAAGGTCATGCACTATGTTGTGTTGCACCTCTCACACTATGTTGTGTTGCACCTCTCACACTACGTTGTGTTGCACATCTCACACTATGTTGTGTTGCACCTCTCACACTATCACCTGTGTTGCACCTCTCACACTATCACTTGTGTTGCACCTCTCACACTATCACTTGTGTTGCACCTCTCACACTATCACTTGTGTTGCACCTCTCACACTATCACTTGTGTTGCGCCTCTCACACTATCACTTGTGTTGCACCTCTCACACTATCACTTGTGTTGCACCTCACATTATCACTTGTGTTGCACCTCTCACACTATCACTTGTGTTGCACCTCTCACACAATCACTTGTGTTGCACCTCTCACACTATCACTTGTGTTGCACCTCTCACGCTATCACTTGTGTTGCACCTCTCACACTATCACTTGTGTTGCACCTCTCACACTATCTCTTGTGTTGCGCCTCACACTATCACTTGTGTTGCACCTCACACTATCACCTGTGTTGCACCTCTCACACTATCACCTGTGTTGCACCTCTCACACTATCACTTGTGTTGCACCTCTCACACTATCACTTGTGTTGCACCTCTCACACTATCACCTGTGTTGCACCTCTCACACTATCACCTGTGTTGCACCTCTCACACTATCACCTGTGTTGCACCTCTCACACTATCACCTGTGTTGCACCTCTCACACTATCACCTGTGTTGCACCTCTCACACTATCACCTGTGTTGCACCTCTCACACTATCACCTGTGTTGCACCTCTCACACTATCACCTTGTGTTGCACCTCTCACACTATCACCTGTGTTGCACCTCTCACACTATCACATGTGTTGCACCTCTCACACTATCACTTGTGTTGCACCTCTCACACTATCACCTGTGTTGCACCTCTCACACTATCACTTGTGTTGCACCTCTCACACTATCACTTGTGTTGCACCTCTCACACTATCACTTGTGTTGCACCTCTCACACTATCACTTGTGTTGCACCTCTCACACTATCACTTGTGTTGCACCTCTCACACCATCACTTGTTTTGCACTTCTCACACCATCACTTGTGTTGCACCTCTCACACTATCACTTGTGTTGCACCTCACACTATCACTTGTGTTGCACCCCTCACACTATCACTTGTGTTGCACCTCTCACACTATCACCTGTGTTGCACCTCTCAGTGATAGTGTAGAGGTGTTGCACCTCTCACACATCACTTGTTTTGCACCTCTCACACCATCACTTGTGTTGCACCTCTCACACTATCACTTGTGTTGCACCTCACACTATCACCTGTGTTGCACCTCTCACACTATCACTTGTGTTGCACCTCTCACACTATCACTTGTGTTGCACTTCTCACACTATCACTTGTGTTGCACCTCTCACACTATCACCTGTGTTGCACCTCTCACACTATCACTTGTGTTGCAGCTCTCACACTATCACTTGTGTTGCACCTCTCACACTATCACCTGTGTTGCACCTCTCACACTATCACCTGTGTTGCACCTCTCACACTATCACTTGTGTTGCACCTGTCACACTATCACTTGTGTTGCACCTCACACACTATCACCTGTGTTGCACCTCTCACACTATCACCTGTGTTGCACCTCTTACACTATCACCTGTGTTGCACCTCTCACACTATCACTTGTGTTGCACCTCTCACACTATCACTTGTGTTGCACCTCTCACACTATCACTTGTGTTGCACCTCTTACACTATCACCTGTGTTGCACCTCTCACACTATCACTTGTGTTGCACCTCACACTATCACCTGTGTTGCACCTCTCACACTATCACCTGTGTTGCACCTCTTACACTATCACTTGTGTTGCACCTCTTACACTATCACCTGTGTTGCACCTCTCACACTATCACTTGTGTTGCACCTCTCACACTATCACTTGTGTTGCACCTCACACTATCACCTGTGTTGCACCTCTCACACTATCACCTGTGTTGCACCTCTCACACTATCACTTGTGTTGCACCTCTCACACTATCACTTGTGTTGCACCTCTAACACTATCACCTGTGTTGCACCTCTCACACTATCACTTGTGTTGCACCTCTCACACTATCACTTGTGTTGCACCTCTTACACTATCACCTGTGTTGCACCTCTCACACTATCACTTGTGTTGCACCTCTCACACTATCACCTGTGTTGCACCTCTTAAACTATCACCTGTGTTGCACCTCTCACACTTCCTCTGGTTTCTCTTACCTTTCTGAGGAACAAAAATTATGTCCTACCATGTGAGTGACTCCAGTGTTCCTAACTACCTTAAGTGCTCAGTATGGTGTCTCATAGCTCCATTGCTAGGGCACTCAGCTCACACACTGAGGTCCGGGGTCGATCCCCGCTACTTGTGGAAACATTAGGACCTGCTTCCTTAAGACACCTACTGTCTCTGTTCACCTAGCAGTAAAATAGGTACCTGGGTGTTAGTCGACTGGTGTGGGTCGCATCCTGGGACAAAACTGACCTAATTTGCGGGAAATGCTCAGCATAACAAGCGGCTTTCTATATAGTAGTATGTCACTGATGTCAACTAGGCCTGTATACCTGGTACATGTACTTGTAGTAAATAATTATGTTATTATTATTATAATTATATTATTATTATTGTTATATTCTCTCAGTATACAAAGTGGTGGTGGGGAGTTTCTACTGGGGGTAAAGGGGGATGGTGAGGAAGCAGTATACAAAGTGGGGGAGGTTCTACTGGGGGTAAAGGGGATGGTGAGGAAACAGTATACAAAGTGGGGGTTCTACTGGGGGTAAAGGGGGATGGTGAGGAAACAGTATACAAAGTGGGGGAGGTTCTACTGGGGTAAAGGGGATGGTGAGGAAACAGTATACAAAGTGGTGGGGGAGGTTCTACTGGGGGTAAAGGGGATGGTGAGGAAACAGTATACAAAGTAGGGGGAGGTTCTACTGGGGTAAAGGGGATGGTGAGGAAACAGTATACAAAGTGGGGGTTCTACTAGGGGTAAAGGGGATGGTGAGGAAACAGTATACAAAGTGGTGGGGGAGGTTCTACTGGGGGTAAAGGGGGATGGTGAGGAAACAGTATACAAAGTGGGGGTTCTACTGGGGGTAAAGGGGATGGTGAGGAAACAGTATACAAAGTGGTGTTGGAGGGAGGTTCTACTGGGGGTAAAGGGGATGGTGAGGAAACAGTATACAAAGTGGGGGTTCTACTGGGGTAAGGGGATGGTGAGGAAACAGTATACAAAGTGGTGGGGGAGGTTCTACTGGGGGTAAAGGGGGATGGTGAAGAAACAGTATACAAAGTGGTGGGGGAGGTTTTCACTGGGGGTAAAGGGGATGGTGAGGAACTGTATACAAAGTGGTGGGGTTATACTGGGGTTAAAGGGGGATGGTGAGGAGACAGTATACAAAGTGGTGGGGGAGGTTCTACTGGGGGTAAAGGGGATGGTGAGGAAACAGTATACAAAGTGGTGGGGGAGGTTCACTGTGGGTAAAGGGGATGGTGAGGAAACAGTATACAAAGTGGTGGGGGAGGTTCTACTGGGGTAAAGGGGATGGTGAGGAAACAGTATACAAAGTGGGGGTTCTACTGGGGGTAAGGGGATGGTGAGGAAACAGTATACAAAGTAATGTTGGGGGAGGTTCTACTGGGGGTAAAGGGGGATGGTGAGGAAACAGTATACAAAGTGGGGGTTCTCCTGGGGTAAAGGGGATGGTGAGGAAACAGTATACAAAGTGGTGGGGGAGGTTCTACTGGGGGTAAAGGGGATGGTGAAGAAACAGTATACAAAGTGGTGGGGGAGGTTCTACTGGGGTAAAGGGGATGGTGAGGAAACTGTATACAAAGTGGTGGGGAGGTTCTACTGGGGTAAAGGGGATGGTGAGGAAAAAGTATACAAAGTGGTGGGGGAGGTTCTACTGGGGGTAAAGGGGATGGTGAGGAAACAGTATACAAAGTGGTGGGGGAGGTTCTACTGGGGGTAAAGGGGATGGTGAGGAAACAGTATACAAAGTGGTTGGGGAGGTTCACTGGGGGTAAAGGGGATGGTGAGGAAACAGTATACAAAGTGGTGGGGGAGGTTCTACTGGGGGTAAAGGGGATGGCGAGGAAACAGTATACAAAGTGGTGGGGAGGTTCACTGGGGTAAAGGGGGATGGGAGGAAACAGTATACAAAGTGGTGGGGAGGTTCTACTGGGGAAGGGGATGGTGAGGAAACAGTATACAAAGTGGTGGGGAGGTTCTACTGGGGTAAAGGGGATGGTGAGGAAACAGTATACAAAGTGGTGGGGGAGGTTCACTGGGGGAAGGGGGATGGTGAGGAAACAGTATACAAAGTGGTGGGGGAGGTTCTACTGGGGTAAGGGGATGGTGAGAAACAGTATACAAAGTGGTGGGGAGTTCTACTGGGGGTAAGGGGATGGTGAGGAAACAGTATACAAAGTGGTGGGGAGGTTCTACTGGGGGTAAAGGGGGATGGTGAGGAAAGAGTCAGTGATGAAAGGGGATAAAATGATCAGAAAGAAGAGAAAGGATAAACTGGATGAAAGAGGAAATGATGAGAGGGTGTCAGTGGGAGGGGAGGTGACAGGAGGGGAGTGAGGAGGGGTGGGGAGGGGTGGGGGAGGTGTGGGGGACGGTTTTAGTCAGTAACAATGATTTTTAATCCCCGAAGACTTAAATCTCCATTCACAGTGTTGTGTATACTGGCACTGTCTGTGAGGGAGACTGGCACTGTGAAGTAGCTTGGCATTGTCCGTGAGGCAGACTGGCACTGTAACAGCCTGGCACTGTCTGTGAGGCAATCTGGCACTGTCTGTGAGGCAGTCTAGCACTGTGTGACAGCCTGACACTGACGGTGTGACACCCTGGTACTGTCTGTGACATTGGCACTGTGTAACACTCTGGCATTGTCTGTGTGACAGCCTGACACTGTATGGCAGCCTGACACTGTCTGTGAGGCAGTCTGGCACTGTCTGTGAGGCAGTCTGGCACTGTCTGTGAGGCAGTCTGGCACTGTGTAACAGCCTGGCACTGTCTGTGAGGCAGTCTGGCACTGTGTGACAGCCTGACACTGACGGTGTGACACCCTGGCACTGTGTGTGACATTGGCACTGTGTAACAGTCTGGCATTGTCTGTGTGACAGCTTGGCACTGTGTGTTAGCCTGGCACTATCTTCGCGAGTCTGGCACTGTTTGCGCTAGTCTAGCACTGTCTGCGTTATTGTCTGGCACTGTGTGCGTGAGTATGGCACCGTCTGCATGAGAGTCTGGCAGTCTGGGTGAGACTGACACTGTCTTTGAATCGAATTTCTTTGACGTGACTTTTTTGTGATTTTCTCTGAAGTCACCTTGACTGAGGTTACTTATTTTGACGTGACTCTCTGAAGTCAACTTGACTGAGGTTACTTATTTTGACGTGACTCTCTGAAGTCACCTTGACTGAGGTTACTTATTTTGACGTGACTCTCTGAAGTCACCTTGACTGAGGTTACTTATTTTGACGTGACTCTCTGAAGTCACCTTGACTGAGGTTACTTATTTTGACGTGACTTTCTCTGAAGTTACTTTCATTAAAGGTATTTTCTTTCACGTGACTTATTTTAAGTGACTTTGAGGTTAACTTCTCTTAAGTGATCTTGAGGTTAACTTAAGTGACTTTGAGGTTAACTTCTCTTAAGTGACCTTGAGGTTAACTTAAGTGACTTTGAGGTTAATTTCACTTAAGTGACCTTGAGGTTAACTTAAGTGATTTTGAGGTTAACTTCTCTTAAGTGATTTTGAGGTTAACTTAAGTGACTTTAAGGTTAACTTCTCTTAAATGAAACTATAATTCATCAACCTATTCATGTTTATGAAGTACGTAAAATAACATCCACGGGAAAGCGCTAAATCCATTAGGGAATGGGAGAAAATAAGACTTGATCCGAGGAAGGGGAAGGTAGATCCATTTCCTTGGATGAAAAGCTCTTCGGCAGCATTAAGTTAATGCACCTTAGGAGGGACCTAGTTTATTGAGCGTAGTGTTGTTGTGCAACAAGGGATGTTGTACGGTCGCCGGTGTCCTGATGATGACCTTGACTTTGACTTCTCCGCCGCCGGAAGTTTTTCCTGTAGACACTTTGGCTTTCCCGCCGCCTGAAGGATGACGGTGCATGACAGCATCTCTCCTGCAGCCATGGGATGGACTACATCTCTCACGTCATGTCGGGAGATCATCGCCGCTTGCTACTTGTGAAGCCGAGACCTAAATAATCGGAATGGAAGTTGAGATTCGGCTCCATTGATAGTAACAGCATATTGTTGTTTGTGTCCTTGTTAGTCTACGTACACCCTGATGACCGTCCGTGACGCCACTCATGTTGCTTAAGTACCATCACTGTACCACTAACATCTTTGTTAACTTAACACTGCATAACACCCGAGGTACCTATGTATCACTCCGCCAGGAGCACCGGTGCTAGCTATACCCTCCGTGAAGGGTATTTCATGCCCGTGAAGAGCTGGTAAGAAAGACACATGTGTAACAGTTAAGCGTCTTTATTCCGAAACGTTTCGGCTACACAGTAGGATTCTTCAGCCGAGTAAAGAGGAGTCAGCAGAAGCAGTAGAAATGAAACGACGTAGTTTTGAGGTTGTCAGTCCCTCAACTGAGGGACTGACCACCTCAGAGACTTCATTGGGTCTTTGTTGTGTACTTGTAGCCTTTCTAGCGGCGTCTCAGTCAGCCATCATCATCTGAGTCAAGCTTGTGAAGACGTCATGGCCACTAATATTTCTTCACTTATAAAAGCATGATTTTTATTTATTCAGAGAAAACATTGATTTATTAATAACAGTTACACAGACATAAGGCATCACAACCTCTCAGGTGTGGTGGGCACCCTCATGTGTTGTGACAGGTGTGGTGGGCACCCTCATGTGTTGTGACAGGTGTGGTGGGCACCCTCATGTGTTGTGACAGGTGTGGTGGTCACTCATGTGTTGTAACAGGTGTGGTGGGCACCCTCGGGTGCTGTGGCAAGTGTGGTGGGCACCCTCATGTGTTGTCAGGTGTGGTGGGCACCCTCATGTATTGCAAGGTGTGGTGGGCACCCTCATGTATTGCCAGGTGTGGTGGGCACCCTCGTGTGGTGGGTACTCAAGTGTGGTGGGCACCCTCGTGTGGTGGGTACTCAAGTGTGGTGGGCACTGAGGTGGGGTGGGCACTCAAGTGTTGTGGGCACTAAGGTGTGGTGGTCACTCAGGTGTGGTGGGCACTCAGGTGTGGTGGGCACTCAGGTGTGGTGGGCACTCAGATGTGGTGGGCACAGGTGTGGTGGGCACTCAGGTGTGGTGGGTACTCAAGTGTGGTGGTCACTGAGATGTGGTGGGCACTCAGGTGTTGTGGGCACTAAGGTGTGGTGGTCACTCAGGTGTGGTGGGCACTCAGGTGTGGTGGGCACTCAGATGTGGTGGACACAGGTGTGGTGGGCACTCAGGTGTGGTAGGTACTCAGGTGTTGTGGGCACTAAGGTGTGGTCACTCAGGTGTTGTGGGCACTAATGTGTGGTGGTCACTCAGGTGTGGTGGGCACTCAGGTGTGGTGGGCACTCAGGTGTGGTGGGCACTCAGGTGTGGTGGGCACTCAGGTGTGGTGGGCACTCAGGTGTAGTAGGCACTCAGGTGTGGTGGGCACTCAGGTGTGGTGGGCACTCAGGTGTGGTGGGCACTCAGGTGTGGTGGGCAGTCAGGTGTGGTGGGCACTCAGGTGTGGTGGGCACTCAGGTGTGGTGGGCACTCAGGTGTGGTGGGCACTCAGGTGTGGTGGGCACTCAGGTGTGGTGGGCACTCACAACCTTGATAAAGGTGATGGAGATGTGTGAGCAAGAGTGGCGTATGTACCCTCGTGGAGACACCTGTCAGTCACCTTACACCTGTACTTCAAGAGTGGGGGGGGGGAGAGAGCGTAGAGGCTGCAGCAGGGCTCTTGATCTTATTCATTGGAGCTACCCTCTCCTTCCTTGGATCAGACCTGATAACCTATTCTTAAGCGCTGTATGACCAACAATAATTATAATGAAAAAAAATAAAAGAGGAAGGAGGAGCAGCAGGAGGAAGAGCAGCAGCAGCAGAGGAGGAGGAGCAGCAGGAGGAAGAGCAGCAGCAGCAGCAGAGGAGGAGGAGCAGCAGCAGGAAGAGCAGCAGCAGAAGAGGAGGAGCAGCAGCAGCAGGAAGAGCAGCAGCAGCAGCAGAGGAGGAGCAGCAGCAGGAGGAAGAGCAGCAGCAGCAGAGGAGGAGGAGCAGCAGCAGGAAGAGCAGCAGCAGCAGAGGAGGAGGAGCAGCAGGAGGAAGAGCAGCAGCAGCAGAGGAGGAGGAGCAGCAGGAGGAAGAGCAGCAGCAGCAGAGGAGGAGGAGCAGCAGGAGGAGGAAGAGCAGCAGCAGCAGAGGAGGAGGAGCAGCAGGAGGAAGAGCAGCAGCAGCAGAGGAGGAGGAGCAGCAGGAGGAAGAGCAGCAGCAGAAGAGGAGGAGGAGCAGCAGGAGGAAGAACAGCAGCAGCAGAGGAGGAGGAGCAGCAGGAGGAAGAGCAGCAACAGCAGCAGAGGAGGAGCAGCAGCAGAGGAGGAGGAGCAGCAGTAGGAAGAGCAGCAGCAGAGGAGGAGCAGCAGTAGGAAGAGCAGCATCAGCAGCAGAGGAGGAGGAGGAGCAGCAGCAGCAGAGGAGGAGGAGCAGCAGTAGGAAGAGCAGCAGCAGCAGCAGAGGAGGAGGAGCAGCAGCAGCAGCAGAGGATGAGGAGGAGCAGCAGCAGCAGAGGAGGAGCAGCAGCAGCAGCAGAGGAGGAGGAGCAGCAGCAGCAGCAGAGGAGGAGGAGCAGCAGGAGGAAGAGGAGCAGCAGCAGCAGAGGAGAAGGAGCAGCAGCAGCAGCAGAGGAGGAGGAGCAGCAGCAGAGGAGGAGGAGCAGCAGGAGGAAGAGCAGCAGCAGCAGAGGAGGAGGAGCAGCAGGAGGAAGAGCATCAGCAGCAGAGGAGGAGGAGGAGCAGCAGCAGCAGAGAAGGAGAAGCAGCAGCAGCAGAGGAGGAGCAGCAGCAGAGGAGGAGCAGCAGCAGCAGAGGAGGAGGAGGAGGAACAGCAGCAGCAGCAGCAGGAAGAGCAGCAGCAGCAGAGGAGGAGGAGCAACAGCAGCAGAGGAGGAAGAGCAGCAGCAGCAGAGGAGGAGCAGCAGCAGCAGCAGAGGAGCAACAGCAGGAGGAAGAGCAGCAGCAGATGAGGAGCAGCAGCAGCAGCAGGAGGAAGAGCAGCAGCAGATGAGGAGGAGGAGCAGCAGCAGGAGGAAGAAAGCAGCAGCAGAGGAGGAGCAAGCAGGAAGAGCAGCAGCAGAGGAGGAGGAGGAGCAGCAGCAGCAGCAGGAAGAACAGCAGCATAGGAGGAGGAGGAGCAGCAGCAGCAGGAGGAGGAAGAGCAGCAGCAGGAGGAGGAGCAGTAGCAGGGGGAGGAGGAGGAGCAGTAGCAGGGGGAGGAGGAGGAGCAGTAGCAGGGGGAGGAGGAGGAGCAGCAGCAGCAGTAGCAGGGGGAGGAGGAGCAGCAGCAGCAGTAGCAGGGGGAGGAGCAGCAGCAGCAGCAGCAGGAGAAGGAAAAGCAGCAGCAGAGGAGAGTGAAGAGGAGCAGCAGCAGCAGGAGGAGGTGGAGGTGATGGTGGTGGTATATGAGAGCAGATGACCACAAGAGTTAAGTCGTGATAAGTCAAAGAGTTTGAACTCTCTACACCTGAGAGCAGAGGGAGAGAGAGTATAAATAACAGCATCCGACCAGACAGCAGTTCTTGGAATGTAAACAAGAGCAGCCAATTAGGTCAGGCATATGAAGCATGCAGTGACTGCTGGAGGTGATGAAAGCCAGCAGAGAGTCTGCTGGAGGTGATGAAAGCCAGCAGAGAGTCTGCTGGAGGTGATGAAAGCCAGCAGAGAGTCTGCTGGAGGTGATGAAAGCCAGCAGAGAGTCTGCTGGAGGTGATGAAAGCCAGCAGAGAGTCTGCTGGAGGTGATGAAAGCCAGCAGAGAGTCTGCTGGAGGTGATGAAAGCCAGCAGAAAGTTGGATGGTACCTGTACAGAGTCTGCTGGAGGTGAAGGCCAGCCGAGAGTCTGCTGGAGGTGATGAAAATCAGCAGAGAGTCTGCTGGAGGTGATGAATGCCAGCAGAGAGTCTGCTGGAGGTGATGAAGGCCAGCAGAGAGTCTTCTGGAGGTGATGAAGGCCAGCAGAGAGTCTGCTGGAGGTGATGAAGGCCAGCAGAGAGTCTGCTGGAGGTGTTGAAGGCCAGCAGAGAGTCTGCTGGAGGTGATGAAAGCCAGCAGAGAGTCTGCTGGAGGTGATGAAAGCCAGCAGAAAGTTGGATGGTACCTGTACAAAGTCTGCTGGAGGTGATGAAGGCCAGCCGAGAGTCTGCTGGAGGTGATGAAAATCAGCAGAGAGTCTGCTGGAGGTGATGAAGGCCAGCAGAGAGTCTGCTGGAGGTGATGAATGCCAGCAGAGAGTCTTCTGGAGGTGATGAAGGCCAGCAGAGAGTCTGCTGGAGGTGATGAAGGCCAGCAGAGAGTCTGCTGGAGGTGATGAAGGCCAGCAGAGAGTCTGCTGGAGGTGATGTAAGCCAGCAGAGAGCAGGGTCGTACTTGGTTTACCTTTGATAACATTAATATTGTAATGCATGTTCTGAAGTTGTTGCTTTGTAGTGAGGAGGGGAGGGGGATGCTGGGGAGGGAGGACTGCAGGAGAAGAGGTAGGGGGTAGGACCGGCAGTGGCGGGCAGTAGAAAAGGTACAGTAGGAAGATATATATATATATATATATATATATATATATATATATATATATATATATATATATATATATATATATATATATATATATATAAATGCAGCAGGCAGAAACAAGCGGGTATATACAGAGAAAGATCGCAGTCAGCAGGACTCGATACTGCTACTGAGACGAACAACATTCCTAGGCAGCTCTCTTATAAGAACATAAGAAAGAAGGAACACTGCAGCAGGCCTACTGGCCCATGCGAGGCAAGTGCAATTCTCCCACCGGCTTAAGCCAATGCCCCGACCCAGCCAGGTCAGGTTACATCCACTTAAGGAAGGAGCACGGCATCTGACCTAGTAGCACAAACTAGTCAGGTCCAACTCACACCCACCCGCACCCACTCATATATTTATCTAGCCTATTTTTAAAACTACACAACGTTTTAGCCTCTATAACTGTACTCGGGAGTTTGTTCCACTCATCGACAACTCTATTACCAAACCAATGCTTTCCTATATCCTTCCTGAATCTGAATTTATCCAACTTAAAGCCATTGCTGCGAGTCCTGTCAATACTAGATATTTTTAGCACGCTATTTACATCACCTTTATTTATTCCTGTTTTCCATTTATACACCTCAATCATATCCCCCCTAATTCTACGTCTTTCTAGAGAGTGCAGATTCAGGGCCCTCAGTCTATCCTCATAGGGAAGATTTCTGATACATGGAATCAACTTAGTCATCCTCCTTTGTACGTTTTCCAGAGCATTTATATCCATTCTGTAATACGGTGACCAAAACTGTGCAGCATAATCTAGATGAAGCCTAACCAAGGATATATAGAGTTGAAGAACAACCTGAGGACTCCTATTATTTATGCTTCTTGATATGAAGCTAAGGATTCTGTTCGCTTTATTGCGAACACTTATGCACTGCTGTCTTGGTTTTAGATTACTGCTAACCAGAACTCCTAAATCCTTTTCGCAATCAGTAGTATTAAGATCTACATTATTTAGTTTATATGTGGCATGGTTATTGTCCTGTCCAATATTTAGAACTTTGCATTTATCTATATTAAACTGCATCTGCCACTTCTCCGACCACTGCATCAGTCTATTCAAATCTTCCTGGAGTGCTCTAATGTCCTCATTTGAATGAATTGGACGGCCTATTTTGGTGTCATCGGCAAACTTGCTTATGTCGCTATTTATTCCCTCATCTATGTCGTTTATGTAGATTGTGAACAACAAGGGGCCCAATACTGACCCCTGTGGAACACCACTTGTGACGCTTCCCCACTCTGATTTCTCCCCATTTATGCAAACTCTCTGCTGCCTATTTGTCAACCATGCCTCTATCCAGGAAAAAATTTCTCCTCCTATTCCGTGTGCCTTAATTTTCCTCAATAGTCTCTGATGTGGGACTCTATCAAAAGCCTTACTGAAGTCCATATACACAACATCATATTCATTACCATGATCTACCTCCTCAAATACCTTAGTGAAAAAAGTTATTAAATTTGTAAGGCAGGAACGCCCTTTTGTAAAACCGTGCTGAGATTCATTGATTAATTTATGCTTTTCAAGATGGCTACGAATTGCCTCGGCTATTATTGATTCCATAAATTTTCCCACTATGGAGGTTAGGCTTATTGGTCTATAGTTCGAAGCTAAGGACCTGTCTCCTGCTTTGAAAATAGGTATTACATTTGCAATTTTCCACTTATCTGGCACCATGCCAGTTTGCAGTGATATGTTGAAAAGATTAGCCATAGGTTTGCTAAGCTCCTCTTTACCTTCCTTTAGAACCCTTGCATACAGTTCATCAGGGCCTGGGGATTTGTTAGGTTTTAATTTATCTATTTGTCTAAGGACCATGTCACTTGTGACCCTAATCGTGTATAGTTTACTATCGTCCTGTTCTACATAATTTATTATTTCTGGAATATCGCTAGTATCTTCCTGTGTAAAAACTGAGAGGAAGTAAGTGTTAAAAATTCTACACATTTCCTTATCACTGACGGTGAGCTGACCTGAGTAACTTTTGAGTTTGCCTATCTTGTCCCTAATCTTACTTCTGTATACCTGAAAAAATCCACTCAGCCACAAATTTGTGGGAAATGCTCAGCATAACAAGGGGCTTTCTGTATAGTAGTATGTCATTGATGTCAGCTAGGACTGTATACCTTGTACATGTACTTGTAGTAAATAAAGATATTATTATTATTATTATTTAAGTTGTAGTCACATACACTTATGTAAGTGTAGCCATATGCAGGACTTAAGCAGACTTACTATGAAATTCCCCATATACGACATTACTGCAGCTGGAACGCAATCTCTTATGGGAGAAACGTGTGGAACACTCTATCATAGTCTACCCTCAAAACGAAACTAGAGTAATTAAGCACTAACATGGGCATGGTCTTAACTATACCCACCTAAGGGAATGTTTAACCTCCCGGTATTCTATGTGTACTGTGACCCAGTCAGAGGGATTCTTGATGTGCAAAATGTGAAGGAATGGTGTGGAGAACACTGTTCTAACATCAAATCCACACGAGAATCTGTTACATAATGAGTAATCCGGGGATTTTGTATAGCATCCTTGATTAAGATTGTGCACAACTGACTACTAAATAACTGTTGAGTTTGTACATTCCTTCACATGAATTATATAAGGCATTTCTATTATGTTTTATGAGAGAGGATTCAAGTATGATCCCTTCCATAATTTAGCTATTGGGTACAATGATCTGAGCTGCTATACACCCCAGCAGATGACTGAAAGTACAAACGAGATTAAAGATTCCATTCGACACCTCAGCCGTCCTTAGCGAGTACTGATGTTGGGCTAGTCTGCCCGACGTACGCAAGAGAGCACGATGTGCAAGGGACCTTGTAAACACCACTAACAGTGTTGGATGCTGCATTCTTAGTCAACTTCTACTTCACTGCTCCGATCTTCTTGAAGACAATATTTATATTCAGTTTTTTAATGCATCACGCAGGCTGACCATATTCTCAATTGTAAAGCAAAAACCAGTATATTTTTTTCCTGAAGGTACTTCCCTAGGTTCAGTGCTACTGAAAGTCTCCTTGGCTGCCAGTAACGCCTTCTCCACAAAATCCCTGGAATATCTCAGTTTAGTGGCTATGTTGAATATCTTATTCATTTCATCATCCAGATATACTGTTTTTGCCTTACAATGAGAATGTGGCCAGCCTGCATGAGGTCATTATAGAGGAAGCACTGGTGTGAGGCGCGACTAATACACAAATAACGACACACTAAGTTAAGAGGACCATGATCAAAGAGACACAAGTGGAAGCTGAAGACAGAGATGTTAGGAAGTATTTCTTTAGTCTCAGCATAGTTGAAAATTGAAATGATTTGGCGAAGGCAATGTTGGGGGCAGACTTAATACACAGCTTCAGGAGCAGATATGATAAGGCCCAAGAAGCCAAAAGTCAGTGATGCTGATCAATATGGTCTAGGAGACGGGGCCAGGAGCTAAGTCTCGACCCCAGCAAACACATATGGGTGAGCACACACACACACCTATTAATATCGTCCTGTTAGACAGATAACAACAGCGAGTAATTAACAAGTTAGTAGTTATAACATTATTTGCATGTGCAGTAGTTAGTGTCAGCCTGGTGTTGTTGGTACACACCATCCTGGTGTTGTTGGTACACACCATCCTGGTGTTGTTGGTACACACCATCCTGGTGTTGTTGGTACACACCATCCTGGTGTTGTTGGTACACACCATCCTGGTGTTGTTGGTACACACCATCCTGGTGTTGTTGGTACACACCATCCTGGTGTTGTTGGTACACACCATCCTGGTGTTGTTGGTACACACCATCCTGGTGTTGTTGGTACACACCATCCTGGTGTTGTTGGTACACACCATCCTGGTGTTGTTGGTACACACCATCCTGGTATTGTTGGTACACACCATCCTGGTGTTGTTGGTACACACCATCCTGGTGTTGTTGGTACACACCTTCCTGGTGTTGTTGGTACACACCATCCTGGTGTTGTTGGTACACACCATCCTGGTGTTGTTGGTACACACCATCCTGGTGTTGTTGGTACACACCATCCTGGTGTTGTTGGTACACACCATCCTGGTGTTGTTGGTACACACCATCCTGGTATTGTTGGTACACACCATCCTGGTGTTGTTGGTACACACCATCCTGGTGTTGTTGGTAACACACCATCCTGGTGTTGTTGGTACACACCATCCTGGTGTTGTTTGTACACACCATCCTGGTGTTGTTGGTAACACACCATCCTGGTGTTGTTGGTACACACACCATCCTGGTGTTGTTGGTAACACACCATCCTGGTGTTGTTGGTCACACCATCCTGGTGTTGTGGTACACACCATCCTGGTGTTGTTGGACACACCATCCTGGTGTTTGGTACACACCATCCTGGTGTTGTGGTACACACCATCCTGGGTGTTGGTACACACCATCCTGGTGTTGCTGGTACACACCATCCTTGTGTTTTGGTACACACTATCCTGGTGTTGTTGGTACACACCATCCTGGTGTTGCTGGTACACACCATCCTGGTGTTGCTGGTACACACCATCCTGGTGTTGTTGGTACACACCATCCTGGTGTTGTTGGTACACACCATCCTGGTGTTGTTGGTACACACCATCCATCCTGGTGTTGTTGGTACACACCATCCATCCTGGTGTTGTTGGTACACACCATCCATCCTGGTGTTGTTGGTACACACCATCCATCCTGGTGTTGTTGGTACACACCCATCCTGGTGTTGTTGGTACACACCATCCTGGTGTTGGTACACACCATCCTGGTGTTGTGGTACACACCATCCTGGTGTTGTGGTACACACCATCCTGTGTTGTTGGTACACACCTCCTGGTGTTGGTACACACCATCCTGGTGTTGTTGGTACACACCATCCTGTGTTGGTACACACCATCCTGGTGTTGTGGTACACACCATCCTGGTGTTGGTACACACCTCCTGGTGTTGTTGTACACACCATCCTGGTGTTGTTGGTACACACCATCCTGGTGTTGTTGGTACACACCATCCTGGTGTTGTTGGTACACACCATCCTGGTGTTACTGGTTACACACCATCCTGGTGTTGTTGGTACACACCATCCTGGTGTTGTTGGTACACACCATCCTGGTGTTGTTGGTACACACCTCCTGGTGTTGTTGGTACACACCTCCTGGTGTTGTTGGTACACACCATCCTGGTGTTGTGGTACACACCTCCTGGTGTTGTGGTACACACCATCCTGGTGTTGTTGGTACACACCTCCTGGTGTTGTGGTACACACCATCCTGGTGTTGTGGTCACACACCATCCTGGTGTTGTTGGTACACACCATCCTGGTGTTGTTGGTACACACCATCCTGGTGTTGTTGGTACACACCATCCTGGTGTTGTTGGTACACACCATCCTGGTGTTGTTGGTACACACCATCCTGGTGTTGTTGGTACACACCATCCTGGTGTTGTTGGTACACACCATCCTGGTGTTGTTGGTACACACCATCCTGGTGTTGTTGGTACACACCATCCTGGTGTTGTTGGTACACACCATCCTGGTGTTGTTGGTACACACCATCCTGGTGTTGTTGGTACACACCATCCTGGTGTTGTTGGTACCACACCATCCTGGTGTTGTTGGTACACACCTTCCTGGTGTTGTTGGTACACACCATCCTGGTGTTGTTGGTACACACCATCCTGGTGTTGTTGGTACACACCATCCTGGTGTTGTTGGTACACACCATCCTGGTGTTGTGGTAACACCATCCTGGTGTTGTTGGACACACCTTCCTGGTGTTGTTGGTATAACCTCCTGGTTGTTGGTACACACCTCCTGGTGTTGGTAACACCATCCTGGTGTTGTTTGTACACACCTTCCTGGTGTTGGGTAACACCATCCTGGTGTTGTTGGTAACACCTCCTGTGTGTTGGTAACACCATCCTGGTGTTGTTGTAACACCTCCGGTGTTGTGGTACACACCTCCTGGTGTTGTTGGTACACACCTTCCCTGGTGTTGTTGGTACACACCTCCTGGTGTTGTTGGTACACACCTTCCTGGTGTTGTTGGTACACACCTCCTGGTGTTGTTGGTACACACTTCCTGGTGTTGTTGGTACACCTCCTGGTGTTGGTACACACCATCCTGGTGTTGTGTACAACCTCCTGGTGTTGGTACACACCTCCTGGTGTTGGTAACACCTCCTGGTGTTGTTGGTACACACCTCCTGGTGTGTGGTACACACCTCCTGGTGTTGTGGTACACACCTCCTGGTGTTGTGGTACACACCTTCCTGGTGTTGTTGGTACACACCTTCCTGGTGTTGGTACACACCATCCTGGTGTTGTTTGTACACACCTTCCTGGTGTTGGTACACACCTTCCTGGTGTTGTTGGTACACACCTTCCTGGTGTTGTTGGTACACACCTGGTGTTGTTGGTACACACCTTCCTGGTGTTGTTGGTACACACCTTCCTGGTGTTGTTGGTACACACCTTCCTGGTGTTGTTGGTACACACCTTCCTGGTGTTGGTACACACCATCCTGGTGTTGTTTGTACACACCTTCCTGGTGTTGGTACACACCTTCCTGGTGTTGTGGTACACACCTTCCTGGTGTTGCTGGTACACACCTTCCTGGTGTTGTGGTACACACCATCCTGGTGTTGTTGGTACACACCTTCCTGGTGTTGTGGTACACACCTCCTGGTGTTGTGGTACACACCTTCCTGGTGTTGTGGTACACACCTTCCTGGTGTTGTTGGTAACACCTTCCTGGTGTTGTGGTCACACCTTCCTGGTGTTGTGGTCACACCTTCCTGGTGTTGTGGTACACACCTCCTGGTGTTGTGGTACACACCTTCCTGGTGTTGTGGTACACCTTCCTGGTGTTGTGGTACACACCATCCTGGTGTTGTGGTAACACCATCCTGGTGTTGTTGGTACACACCATCCTGGTGTTGGTACACACCTTCCTGGTGTTGGTACACACCTTCCTGGTGTTGTGGTACACACCTCCTGGTGTTGTTGGTACACCATCCTGGTGTTGTTGTACCTTCCTGGTGTTGTGGTAACACCTCCTGGTGTTGCTGGTACACACCTCCTGTGTTGTGGTACACCATCCTGGTGTTGTACACACCTTCCTGGTGTTGTGGTAACACCATCCTGGTGTTGGTAACACCATCCTGGTGTTGTTGTAACACCATCCTGGTGTTGTGTACACCATCCTGGTGTTGTTGGCACACCTCCTGGTGTTGTTGGTAACACCATCCTGGTGTTGTGGTAACACCATCCTGGTGTTGTTGGTACACACCTCCTGGTGTGTGGTACACACCTTCCTGGTGTTGTGGTACACACCTTCCTGGTGTTGTGGTCACACTTCCTGGTGTGTGGACACCATCCTGGTGTTGTGGTACACCTTCCTGGTGTTGTGGTACACACCTCCTGGTGTTGTGGTACACACCTTCCTGGTGTTGTGGTAACACCATCCTGGTGTTGTTGGTACACACCTTCCTGGTGTGTGGACACACCTCCTGGTGTTGTGGTACACACCTCCTGGTGTTGCTGGTACACACCTCCTGGTGTGTGGTCACACCTTCCTGTGCTGCTGGTACACACCTTCCTGGTGTTGCTGGTACACACCATCCTGGTGTTGCTGGTACACACCTTCCTGGTGTTGCTGGTACACACCATCCTGGTGTTGTTGGTACACACCTTCCTGGTGTTGCTGGTACACACCATCCTGGTGTTGCTGGTACACACCTTCCTGGTGTTGCTGGTACACACCTTCCTGGTGCTGCTGGTACACACCTTCCTGGTGCTGCTGGTACACCTGACACTGAACTCTGACTGGATCTTGATACTACCAGCACTACAAAGTTGATCTTGCAGTCAAGTTCCTTTAATGTTACTGAAGTCTCGGTCCAATTACGACCCACCTCCAGGTAAGATGGGATACTGCCTCATGAGACCATTTCCACCTTTGATGTGTGTTGGGCCCTGTAATGAGCATGTCAGCACTATGTTGAGCCCTATAATGAGCATGTCAACACTGTTGGACCTTGTAGTAAGCATGTCAACACTGTTGGACCTTGTAGTAAGCATGTCAACACTGTTGGACCTTGTAGTAAGCATGTCAACACTGTTGGACCTTGTAGTAAGCATGTCAACACTGTTGGACCTTGTAGTAAGCATGTCAACACTGATGGACCTTGTAGTAAGCATGTCAACACTTTGGATCCTGTAATAAGCATATAAGTACTATGTTGGGCCCTGTAATGAGTATGTTAACAAGTTTAGCCCTGTAATGAACAGATATATGGATGGTTTTTGTGGTTTGGTAGACTGGTATGGTAGTGTGGTTGATAATAGGCTTGGAGGAGAACCTTAGATTGACTGTGTTAACGAATACACAGCCAGTTTGGTTGGTAGCCCCACAGTAAGCCGTAGGCCTGAGAGAGTGAGAGGAGGATAGATCTGGCCTGTCCTGCTTAGGACAAGTTAGTGAGGGAGAGGAGTCAGGATACACTCAGCTGAGCTCTAGGAATCAACTAAGTGGGCTAGGTGTCAGCACAGGTGGTGTAGTGTGGTGTCAACACAGGTGGTGTAGTGTGGTGTCAGCACAGGTGGTGTAATGTGGTGTCAGCACATTTGATATTGTGCTAAGCAGAATGAAGCCAACTACAGCCTATTGATACAGTTAACAAGATAAATGACTTTTTCTCAACCATAGGATCAAATCTCGCCAGCAAAATCCCAGGTACCAATGCCCGAGCAAGTGATTACTTAGATGGGAATTTCCCAACCTCCTTCTATCTTGCACAAACCGAGCCCACAGAAGTCACCACGATTATTAAGTCACTTAAAAATAAATCAGGAAATCTGGAACTTGAGCCAGGTGGTGTAGTGGGTGTCAGCACAGGTGGTGTAGTGAGGTGTCAGGTGGTGTAGTGGGGTGTTAGCACAGGTGCCGTAGTGGTTTGTCAGCACAGGTGGCGTAGTGGGGTGTCAGCACAGGTGGCGTAGTGGGGTGTCAGCACAGGTGGCGTAGTGGGGTGTCAGCACAGGTGGCGTAGTGGGGTGTCAGCACAGGTGGCGTAGTGGGGTGTCAGCACAGGTGGCGTAGTGGGGTGTCAGCACAGGTGGCGTAGTGGGGTGTCAGCACAGGTGGCGTAGTGGGGTGTCAGCACAGGTGGCGTAGTGGGGTGTCAGCACAGGTGGCGTAGTGGGGTGTCAGCACAGGTGGCGTAGTGGGGTGTCAGCACAGGTGTAGTGGGGTGTCAGCACAGGTGGTGTAGTGGGGTGTCAGCACAGGTGGTGTAGTGGAGTGTCAGCACAGGTGGTGTAGTGGGGTGTCACCACAGGTGGTGTAGTGACGTGTCAGCACAGGTGGCGTAGTGGGGTGTAGCACAGGTGGCGTAGTTGGGTGTCAGCACAGGTGGCGTAGTGGGGTGTCAGCACAGGTGGCGTAGTGGGGTGTCAGCACAGGTGGCGTAGTGGGGTGTCAGCACAGGTGGCGTAGTGGGGTGTCAGCACAGGTGGCGTAGTGGGGTGTCAGCACAGGTGGCGTAGTGGGATGTCAGCACAGGTGGTGTAGTGGGTGTCAGCACAGGTGGTGTAGTGGGGTGTCAGCACAGGTGGTGTAGTGGGGTGTCAGCACAGGTGGCGTAGTGGGGTGTCAGCACAGGTGGTGTAGTGAGGTGTCAGCACAGGTGGCGTAGTGGGGTGTCAGCACAGGTGGCGTAGTGGGGTGTCAGCACAGGTGGTGTAGTGGGGTGTCAGCACAGGTGGCGTAGTGTGGTGTCAGCACAGGTGGCGTAGTGGGGTGTCAGCACAGGTGGCGTAGTGGGGTGTCAGCACAGGTGTAGTGGGGTGTCAGCACAGGTGGTGTAGTGGGGTGTCAGCACAGGTGGTGTAGTGGGGTGTCAGCACAGGTGGCGTAGTGGGGTGTCAGCACAGGTGGCGTAGTGGGGTGTCAGCACAGGTGTAGTGGGGTGTCAGCACAGGTGGCGTAGTGGGGTGTCAGCACAGGTGGCGTAGTGGGGTGTCAGCACAGGTGGCGTAGTGGGGTGTCAGCACAGGTGCCGTAGTGGGTTGTCAGCACAGGTGGCGTAGTGGGGTGTCAGCACAGGTGGCGTAGTGGGGTGTCAGCACAGGTGTAGTGGGGTGTCAGCACAGGTGGTGTAGTGGGGTGTCAGCACAGGTGGCGTAGTGGGGTGTCAGCACAGGTGGCGTAGTGGGGTGTCAGCACAGGTGGTGTAGTGGGGTGTCAGCACAGGTGGCGTAGTGGGGTGTCAGCACAGGTGGCGTAGTGGGGTGTCAGCACAGGTGTAGTGGGGTGTCAGCGCAGGTGGCGTAGTGGGGTGTCAGAACAGGTGGTGTAGTGGGTGTCAGCACAGGTGGCGTAGTGGGGTGTCAGCACAGGTGGTGTAGTGGGGTGTCAGCACAGGTGGTGTAGTGGGTGTCAGCACAGGTGGCGTAGTGGGGTGTCAGCACAGGTGGCGTAGTGGGGTGTCAGCACAGGTGTAGTGGGGTGTCAGCACAGGTGGCGTAGTGGGGTGTCAGAACAGGTGGCGTAGTGGGGTGTCAGCACAGGTGGCGTAGTGGGGTGTCAGCACAGGTGGTGTAGTGGGGTGTCAGCACAGGTGGCGTAGTGGGGTGTCAGCACAGGTGGTGTAGTGGGGTTTCAGCACAGGTGGTGTACATGCTACATCAATGTTAGTCACCTAGTAACAAGATATTTAGTGATGGGTTTCATAATTGTTGTCCCGGACAAAACTCTGTTACCATAAGTTGGTTTTTGAACTGCTGGGATGATGTATCTGGCCACGGTTTATATACAAGTAATACAAGTAGAGTCTTAAGTTTCAATACTGACCACCAGAACTTGAAATACCTGGTTCGTAGTGCTAAGAAGTGAAAACAAATTAACGAGTCTTCAACATACAGAGCGACCAACCCGCTTCTTTGTTTACTCACATATATGTAAATACTACCGTATTTTACGGCGTAAAAGACTTTTTTTTTCAAAAAATGTCTCGAAAATTTACCCAGCGTCTTGGAGGCTGAATTATCGTTTATCTTTTTTTCCAAAAAATTTAGCCAATCCAGAGCGTCTTGTTCTATAAGATAATGATGAACGCTGGTTTCTCGTCATTCAAACACGAATGTTATTATGTTAGTTGGTCTTCTGGGTTTTATGTCACTTAATATTTGTTGCTCTGAGGATCCTTCCATTGACTCTTCCAGTCCACCACACCTAGGTGCTGAGATTCTTACCAGTCCGCACCTAGTTGCTGATACACACTCCCGCCAGTCCCTCAGCCTTGTTTGAGGGACTGATTACCTCAATTTTGTATATAGTTCTGTCTTGCAATTATGTCCTTGAATTTGTATTGCAGTTCTTGATGAACACGGAGTTCCAAGAGTCTGCGCCTGGGGCAGAGTGCATGGCCATGTCATTTATTGTTTTTTTCAGTCTTGTGGTGTTATGATGATATCAGAGATTTTCTAATTAACCAAATTTTGAGTCTCGGTCATAAAAATTCATTTGGATTATCGACTCGTAGCCTGGTTAATGGCTCGCTAAACGCCGAGTCATATTGGGTCTCAAATATTTCACTCATTTCTTTGCTGTCATCTGTGTAAGTCCCATCTCGTTTGAGTAGATGTTGCACACGTGTCTAACTCTTATTAGTAATACATGTACACTTGAGGGTGTAATAAAGTGCAGTTCCTGGGATGACATCAACCTTCACTCACAACACAAATTCCGTGTCTTTGTTTTCCCACTTGATCCAGCTTTACAAAGTACCTGGGCAGAGTACCAACATACCTGAATTCTTATAAAAGCTTCAGTAACATCCACCATCAAACTTAACCAGAGGAAGTTCTTGATCAAGGAAAGTGTTCCTTGCTCAAGGAAAGTGTTCCTTGCTCAAGGAAAGTGTTCCTTGATCAAGGAAAGTGTTCCTTGATCAAGGAAAGTGTTCCTTGATCAAGGAAAGTGTTCCTTGCTCAAGGAAAGTGTTCCTTGCTCAAGGAAAGTGTTCCTGCTCAAGGAAGTGTTCCTTGATCAAGGAAAGTGTTCCTTGCTCAAGGAAAGTGTTCCTTGATCAAGGAAAGTGTTCCTTGCTCAAGGAAAGTGTTCCTTGCTCAAGGAAAGTGTTCCTTGCTCAAGGAAAGTGTTCCTTGCTCAAGGAAAGTGTTCCTTGCTCAAGGAAAGTGTTCCTTGATCAAGGAAAGTGTTCCTTGATCAGGAAGTGTTCCTTGCTCAGGAAAGTGTTCCTTGCTCAAAGGAGTGTTCCTTGCTCAAGGAAAGTGTTCCTTGCTCAAGGAGTGTTCCTTGATCAAGGAAAGTGTTCCTTGCTCAAGGAGTGTTCCTTGCTCAAGGAAAGTGTTCCTTGATCAAGGAGTGTTCCTTGCTCAAGGAAAGTGTTCCTTGCTCAAGGAAGTGTTCCTTGCTCAAGGAAAGTGTTCCTTGCTCAAGGAAAGTGTTCCTTGATCAAGGAAAGTGTTCCTTGATCAAGGAAAGTGTTCCTTGCTCAAGGAAAGTGTTCCTTGCTCAAGGAAAGTGTTCCTTGCTCAAGGAAAGTGTTCCTTGCTCAAGGAAAGTGTTCCTTGATCAAGGAAAGTGTTCCTTGATCAAGGAAAGTGTTCCTTGATCAAGGAAAGTGTTCCTTGCTCAAGGAAAGTGTTCCTTGCTCAAGGAAAGTGTTCCTTGATCAAGAACTGTCTGTAAGATGATGTCGTGTGTGTGTGTGTGTGTGTGTGTGTGTGTGTGTTCTTACCTATTTATGCTTGCAGGGGTCGAGTCACACCTGACCCTGTCTCTTCAATGATCGCTGCTAGGTCCTCTCTCCCCCTGCTCCATGAGCTTTATCCTTACTCCACTATATTACTCTCCAGATTGTTCCACTTCCTGACAACTCTATGACTGAAGAATTACTTCCTAACATCCCTGTGACTCAGCTGAGTTTTTAAATTTCCAGTTGTGTTCCCTTGTTGGCGTGTTCCATCTCTGGAACATCTTGTTCATACGACCTTATCAATTCCTATCAGTATTTTATACGTCGTTATTATGTCCTCCCTATCCTTCCTGTCTCCCAGTGTCGTCAGGTTGAATTTCCTTAACCTCTCCTCGTAGGACATGTTCCTTAGCTTTGGGACTAGTCTTGTTGCAAACTTTTGCACTTTCTCCAATTTCTTGACGTGTTTGGCAGGTGTGGGTTCCATACTGGTGCTGCATACTCCAATATGGGCCTGACGTACACGGCGTACAGTGTCTTGAATGATTTCTTACTTAGATGTCGAAATGTTGTTCTTAGGTTTGCTAGGCGCCCGTATGCTGCAGCAGTTATTTGGTTGATGTGCTCCTCAGGAGATGTGCTCGGTGTTATACTCACCCCAAGATCTTTTACCTTGAGTGAGGTAAAAGATCTGCGGTCTTCTTTGCCCTTCCCAATCTTCATGACATTACACTTGACAGAGTTAAACTTCAGGAGCCTTGTGTGTCTGCCCAGATATCTATGTAGTCCTGTCTTGTACCTTCCAAATGGTGTCAGTATTAAAACAATTTTCTTACGGGATTTCCAAATTACGAGAGTGACCCAGCAAGTCACCTGGAGGCTGAGGTGTGGAGTTTAAGTGGTGGGGAAGGTGAGGGAAGAGGGAGGAGGGGAGAGGTGAGGGAGAAGAGCAGGGGTGAGGGGAAGGGGATGAGAACAGAATGATGAGTCTTGGACCAAGGTAAAAGGCAACTAGTCCAGTACCATTGGTACTGGACCGCTGGCACTGGACCGCGGGTACTGGTCCAGTGGTACTGGTTCACTGGTACTGGTCCACTAGTATTGGTCCACTGGTATTGGACCACTGGTACTGGTACTGGACCACTGGTACTGGTACTGGACCACTGGTACTGGACCACTGGTACTTGGCCACTGGTACTAGACCACTGGTACTGGACCACTGGTACTAGACCACTGGTACTGGTCCACTGGTACTAGACCACTGGTACTAGACCACTGGTACTGGTCCATTGGTAGACTACTGGTACTGGACCACTGGTACTGGTCCATTGGTACTAGACCACTGGTACTGGACCACTGGTACTGGACCACTGGTACTGGTCCACTGGTACTGGACAACTGGTAGTGGTCCACTGGTACAAGACTACTGGTACTGGACCACTGGTACTGGACCACTGGTACTGGTCCACTGGTACTCAGTTTTTCCATATTTCCTTCGAGTTTTACCTTTTTATATACAAGACATTTTAACGTTTAAGTTGAAGTTTATTAAGTGATGAAGGAGGGGTGAGGGAGAGGTGGAGGGAGGGTGAGGGAGAGGTGGAGGGAGGGTGAGGGAGAGGTGGAGGGAGGGTGAGGGAGAGGTGGAGGGAGGGGAGGGAGAGGTGGAGGGAGGGTGAGGGAGAGGTGGAGGAGGGTGAGGGAGAGGTGGAGGGTGAGGGAGAGGTGGAGGGAGGGTGAGGGAGAGGTGGAGGGTGAGAGAGAGGTGGAGGGAGGGTGAGGGAGAGGTGGAGGGAGGGTGAGGGAGAGGTGGAGGGTGAGGAGAGGGTGGAGGGGAGGGTGAGGGAGAGGTGGAGGGTGAGGGAGAGGTGGAGGGTGAGGGAGAGGTGGAGGGAGGGTGAGGGAGAGGTGGAGGGAGGGTGAGGGAGAGGTGGAGGGAGGGTGAGGGAGAGGTGGAGGGAGGGTGAGGGAGAGGTGGAGGGGAGGGAGAGGTGGAGGAGGGTGAGGGAGAGGTGGAGGGAGGGTGAGGGAGGAGGTGGAGGGAGGGTGAGGGGAGGAGGTGGAGGGTGAGGGAGAGGTGGAGGGTGAGGGAGAGGTGGAGGGTGAGGGAGAGGTGGAGGGAGGGTGAGGGAGAGGTGGAGGGAGGGTGAGGGAGAGGTGGAGGGAGGGTGAGGGAGAGGTGGAGGGTGAGGGAGAGGTGGAGGGTGAGGGAGAGGTGGAGGGTGAGGGAGAGGTGGGGGGGGTGAGGGAGAGGTGGAGGGAGGGAGGAGGGAGAGGTGGAGGGAGGGTGGAGGGAGAGGTGGGAGGGTGGAGGGAGGAGGTGGGAGGGTGAGGGAGAGGTGGAGGGAGGGTGAGGGAGAGGTGGAGGGAGGGTGAGGGAGAGTGAGAGAGGGAGGGAGGTGAGGGAGAGGGAGAGGAGGGTGAGGGAGAGATGGAGGGAGGGTGAGGGAGAGGTGGAGGGAGGGTGAGGGAGAGGTGGAGGGAGGGTGAGGGAGAGGTGGGGGAGGGAGAGGTGGAGGGAGGGGGGAGGGAGGAGGTGGAGGGAGAGGTTGAGGGAGGGTGAGAGAGTGGAGGGTGAGGTTGGAGGAGAGGTGGAGGGAGGGTGAGGGGAGGGTGGAGGAGGGTGAGGAGAGGTTGAGGGAGGGTGAGGGAGAGGTGGAGGGAGGGTGAGGGAGAGGTGGAGGGAGGATGAGGGAGAGGTGGAGGGAGGGTGAGAGAGGTGTGGAGGGAGGGTGAGAGAGAGGTTGAGGGAGGGTGAGGGAGAGGTGGAGGGAGGGTGAGGGAGAGGTGGAGGGAGGGTGAGGGAGAGGTGGAGGAAGGGTGAGGGAGAGGTGGAGGGAGGGTGAGGGAGAGGTGGAGGGAGGGAGAGGGAGAGGTGGAGGGAGGGTGAGGGAGATGTGAAGGGAGGGTGAGGGAGAGGTTGAGGGAGGGAGAGGGAGAGGTGGAGGGTGAGGGAGAGGTGGAGGGAGGGTGAATGAGAGGTTGAGGGAGGGAGAGGGAGAGGTGGAGGTGAGCGAGAGGTGGAGGGAGGGTGAGGGAGAGGTGGAGGGAGGGTGAGGAAGAGGTGGAGTGAGGGAGAGGTGGAGGGAGGGTGAGAGGAGGGGTGAGGTGGAGGGAGGGTGAGGGAGAGGAAGGGGGTGAGGGAGAGGAAGGGGGTGAGGGAGAGGAAGGGTGAGGGAGAGGAAGGGGTGGAGGGAGAGGTGGAGGGAGGGTGAGAGAGAGGTGGAGGGAGAGGTGGAGGGAGGGTGAGGGAGAGGTGGAGGGAGGGTGAGGAAGAGGTGGAGGGGGGTAGGGGAGAGGTGGAGGGAGGGTGAGGGAGAGGTGGAGGGAGGGTGAGAGAAAGGTGGAGGGAAGGAGGGTGAGGGAGAGGCGGGGGGGGGTGAAGAAGGGAGTAAGAGAGGTGGGATAAAATCTTTAAGCTTATAAAATACTTGTTGTAACTCTCATCCTTAATATTGCACAGCTCCCTCACCTCTCCTTCCCTCCCTCCCCTCTCCATCCCCTCCTCTATCCCCCTCCCCTCACTAAATTCTCTACTGTAGTTGTGACCCCCCTCCCCACCACATAACAGTGATTATATATATATATATATATATATATATATATATATACCTTTGATGAGTTTTGAGTTTCACTACTCCCGGAGCCTGGCCATGGGCCAGTCTCGTCTGGTGCTTACCTGGTCAACCAGGCTGTTGCTGCTGGTGGCCCGCTGACCCACGTATCCATCACAGCCTGGTTGATCTGGCACCTGTTACAAGTTAATCCAGTTCAGCGCAATGGTTGTCGCTAGCATGGCTCAGGGATGTGCTGGTTCATACCTACGACATACCACATAGCAGGGATGTGCTGGTTCATTCCTACGACATACCACATAGCAGGGATGTGCTGGTTCATACCTACGACATACCACATAGCAGGGATGTGCTGGTTCATACCTACAACATGCCACATAGCAGGGATGTGCTGGTTCATACCTACAACATACCACATAGCAGGGATGTGCTGGTTCATACCTACAACATACCACATAGCAGGGATGTGCTGGTTCATACCTACGACATACCACATAGCAGGGATGTGCTGGTTCATACCTACAACATACCACATAGCAGGGATGTGCTGGTTCATACCTACAACATACCACATAGCAGGGATGTGCTGGTTCATACCTACGACATACCACATAGCAGGGATGTGCTGGTTCATACCTACAACATACCACATAGGGATGTGCTGGTTCATACCTACAACATACCACATAACAGGGATGTGCTGGTTCATACCTACGACATACCACATAGCAGGGATGTGCTGGTTCATACCTACGACATACCACATAGCAGGGATGTGCTGGTTCATACCTACAACATACCACATAGCAGGGATGTGCTGGTTCATACCTACAACATGCCACATAGCAGGGATGGGCTGGTTCATACCTACAACATACCACATAGCAGGGATGTGCTGGTTCATACCTACAACATACCACATAGCAGGGATGTGCTGGTTCATACCTACGACATACAACATAGCAGGGATGTGCTGGTTCATACCTACAACATACCACATAGCAGGGATGTGCTGGCTCATACCTACGACATACCACATAGCAGGGATGTGCTGGTTCATACCTACGACATACCACATAGCAGGGATGTGCTGGTTCATACCTACAACATACCACATAGCAGGGATGTGCTGGTTCATACCTACAACATGCCACATAGCAGGGATGTGCTGGTTCATACCTACAACATACCACATAGCAGGGATGTGCTGGTTCATACCTACAACATGCCACATAGCGTTAACAACACACCAGCTCATAGTCTATACATCAACTACCTGAAGGCAGATGTGAGTAATCTCCTGAAGGCAGATGTGAGTAATCTCCTGAAGGCAGATGTGAGCAATCTCCTGAAGGCAGATGTGAGTAATCTCCTGAAGGCAGATGTGAGTAATCTCCTGAAGGCAGATGTGAGTAATCTCCTGAAGGCAGATGTGAGTAATCTCCTGAAGGCAGATGTGAGCAATCTCCTGAAGGCAGATGTGAGTAATCTCCTGAAGGCAGATGTGAGTAATCTCCTGAAGGCAGATGTGAGCAATCTCCTGAAGGCAGATGTAGCAATCTCCTGAAGGCAGATGTGAGTAATCCTGAAGCGATGTGAGACCTGAAGGCAGATGTGAGTAATCTCCTGAAGGCAGATGTGAGTAATCTCCTGAAGGCAGATGTGAGAATCTCCTGAAGGCAGATGTGAGCAATCTCCTGAAGGCAGATGTGAGAATCTCCTGAAGGCAGATGTGAGAATCTCCTGAAGGCAGATGTGAGTAATCTCCTGAAGGCAGATGTGAGAATCTCCTGAAGGCAGATGTGAGTAATCTCCTGAAGGCAGATGTGAGAATCTCCTGAAGGCAGATGTGAGAATCTCCTGAAGGCAGATGTGAGAATCTCCTGAAGGCAGATGTGAGTAATCTCCTGAAGGCAGATGTGAGCAATCTCCTGAAGGCAGATGTGAGTAATCTCCTGAAGGCAGATGTGAGTAATCTCCTGAAGGCAGATGTGAGTAATCTCCTGAAGGCAGATGTGAGTAATCTCCTGAAGGCAGATGTGAGTAATCTCCTGAAGGCAGATGTGAGTAATCTCCTGAAGGCAGATGTGAGTAATCTCCTGAAGGCAGATGTGAGTAATCTCCTGAAGGCAGATGTGAGAATCTCCTGAAGGCAGATGTGAGTAATCTCCTGAAGGCAGATGTGAGTAATCTCCTGAAGGCAGATGTGAGCAATCTCCTGAAGGCAGATGTGAGTAATCTCCTGAAGGCAGATGTGAGAATCTCCTGAAGGCAGATGTGAGCAATCTCCTGAAGGCAGATGTGAGCAATCTCCTGAAGGCAGATGTGAGCAACTCCTGAAGGCAGATGGAGCAATCTCCTGAAGGCAGATGTGAGTAATCTCCTGAAGGCAGATGTGAGCAATCTCCTGAAGGCAGATGTGAGTAATCTCCTGAAGGCAGATGTGAGTAATCTCCTGAAGGCAGATGTGAGAACTCCTGAAGGCAGATGTGAGAACTCTGAAGGCAGATGTGAGCAATCTCCTGAAGGCAGATGTGAGTAATCTCCTGAAGGCAGATGTGAGCAATCTCCTGAAGGCAGATGTGAGCAATCTCCTGAAGGCAGATGTGAGCAATCTCCTGAAGGCAGATGTGAGCATCTCCTGAAGGCAGATGTGAGCTAATCTCCTGAAGGCAGATGTGAGAACTCCTGAAGGCAGATGTGAGTAATCTCCTGAAGGCAGATGTGAGTAATCTCCTGAAGGCAGATGTGAGTAATCTCCTGAAGGCAGATGTGAGTAATCTCCTGAAGGCGTGGCAGAGATGTGAGTAATCTCCTGAAGGCAGATGTGAGCAATCTCCTGAAGGCAGATGTGAGCAATCTCCTGAAGGCAGATGTGAGTAATCTCCTGAAGGCAGATGTGAGTAATCTCCTGAAGGCAGATGTGAGTAATCTCCTGAAGGCAGATGTGAGTAATCTCCTGAAGGCAGATGTGAGTAATCTCCTGAAGGCAGATGTGAGTAATCTTCTGAAGGCAGATGTGAGTAATCTCCTGAAGGCAGATGTGAGTAATCTCCTGAAGGCAGATGTGAGTAATCTCCTGAAGGCAGATGTGAGTAATCTCCTGAAGGCAGATGTGAGTAATCTCCTGAAGGCAGATGTGAGCAATCTCCTGAAGGCAGATGTGAGTAATCTCCTGAAGGCAGATGTGAGTAATCTCCTGAAGGCAGATGTGAGTAATCTCCTGAAGGCAGATGTGAGTAATCTCCTGAAGGCAGATGTGAGTAATCTCCTGAAGGCAGATGTGAGTAATCTCCTGAAGGCAGATGTGAGTAATCTCCTGAAGGCAGATGTGAGTAATCTCCTGAAGGCAGATGTGAGTAATCTCCTGAAGGCAGATGTGAGCAATCTCCTGAAGGCAGATGTGAGTAATCTCCTGAAGGCAGATGTGAGTAATCTCCTGAAGGCAGATGTGAGCAATCTCCTGAAGGCAGATGTGAGCAATCTCCTGAAGGCAGATGTGAGTAATCTCCTGAAGGCAGATGTGAGTAATCTAGTCAAAGTGAACATCAGTATCAAACGCATCTGAGGAGGTGAGTCCCTCAGCAGGTCAGTCCCTCAGCCTGGACTGAGGGACTCACCTCCTTAAATACTATTTCTCCAAGGTTGATGGACTGATTACATCATCATTTCACTACACTTACTGCCTCTGTATTTGACTGAAGAAGCCCACTGTGTGGGCGACACGTTTCATCAATAAAGATACCCAGTTGTTGCACCTGTGTCTTAATCTTAATCTTGTCGGTATTTTATACCATTTTCGTAATGTTATAAAGTACAGGAAGAGTGATCTTCTGTGACTCCTGTTGAAGGATACCAGGTGTGGTAGACTTGAACCATCGTCTTGAAGGATACCAGCTCTGGTAGACTTGAACCATCGTCTTGAAGGATACCAGCTCTGGTAGACTTGAACCATCGTCTTGAAGGATACCAGCTCTGGTAGACTTGAACCATCGTCTTGAAGGATACCAGCTCTGGTAGACTTGAACCATCGTCTTGAAGGATACCAGGTGTGGTAGACTTGAACCATCGTCTTGAAGGATACCAGGTGTGGTAGACTTGAACCATCGTCTTGAAGGATACCAGGTGTGCTAGACTTGAACCATCGTCTTGAAGGATATCAGGTGTGGTAGACTTGAACTATCGTCTTGAAGGATACCAGGTGTGGTAGACTTGAACCATCGTCTTGAAGGATACCAGGTGTGGTAGACTTGAACCATCGTCTTGAAGGATACCAGGTGTGGTAGACTTGAACCATCGTCTTGAAGGATACCAGCTCTGGTAGACTTGAACCATCGTCTTGAAGGATACCAGCTCTGGTAGACTTGAACCATCGTCTTGAAGGATACCAGGTGTGGTAGACTTGAACCATCGTCTTGAAGGATACCAGGTGTGGTAGACTTGAACCATCGTCTTGAAGGATACCAGGTGTGGTAGACTTGAACCATCGTCTTGAAGGATACCAGCTCTGGTAGACTTGAACCATCGTCTTGAAGGATACCAGGTGTGGTAGACTTGAACCATCGTCTTGAAGGATACCAGGTGTGCTAGACTTGAACCATCGTGTTGAAGGATACCAGGTGTGGTAGACTTGAACCATCGTGTTGAAGGATACCAGGTGTGGTAGACGAGGCAACACACTCAGAGAGCTGACAGTACTCTAGGAATGAAGAACTAGTTGTTCCACTCAGAAAGCTACGGTGTATGAACAACATAAATCCTCCACTAGGTTGTGCTCACCTAGTTGTGGTTGCAGGGGTCGAGTCACAGCTCCTGGCCCCGACTCTTCACTGGCCGCTACTGGGTCACTCCCTGCGCCATAAGCTTTATCATACCTCTTCTTAAAGCTATGAATGGATCCTGCCTCCACTACATCACTTCCCAGACTATTCCACTTCCTGACCACTCTGTGACTGAAGAAATACTTCCTAACATCCCTGTGATTCATCTGAGTCTTCAACTTGCAACTGTGTCACGATGGCTGCAACAATCAGGTTGGGGTGTCGTGACTTGTGGCACAAGCATAGAACCGCAGGTGTGCGCACATGTCCATCGCATGTTGTGACAAACTGGGTGAGAGTTGCGGTGATGGAGGGTACGGTGATGGAGGGTACGGTGATGGAGGGTACGGTGATGGAGGGTACGGTGATGGAGGGCACGGTGATGGAGGGCACGGTGATGGAGGGTACGGTGATGGAGGGCACGGTGATGGAGGGCACGGTGATGGAGGGTACGGTGATGGAGGGTACGGTGATGGAGGGTACGGTGATGGAGGGCACGGTGATGGAGGGTACGGTGATGGAGGGTACGGTGATGGAGGGTACGGTGATGGAGGGTACGGTGATGGAGGGCACGGTGATGGAGGGTACGGTGATGGAGGGTACGGTGATGGAGGGTACGGTGATGGAGGGTACGGTGATGGAGGGTACGGTGATGGAGGGTACGGTGATGGAGGGCACGGTGATGGAGGGTACGGTGATGGAGGGTACGGTGATGGAGGGTACGGTGATGGAGGGTACGGTGATGGAGGGTACGGTGATGGAGGGTACGGTGATGGAGGGTACGGTGATGGAGGGCACGGTGATGGAGGGCACGGTGATGGAGGGCACGGTGATGGAGGGTACGGTGATGGAGGGTACGGTGATGGAGGGTACGAGTGAAGACAGAGAAGAAGCACTGTCTCAGACACTACCCACACACAGCTTTTGCTGTGATAATAGACGTGTGTCACACATCATCTTGTTATGATGATGAGAGTTTCTGTAATACATGTGTAATATATTGTAATAATATGGTAATTATAATGAAGTGGCCAGTATGCCACCTTGACGTGGGCGGCCATGTGCTTCCTGCCACCCTGACGTGGGCGGCCATGTGCTTCCTGCCACCTTGACGTGGGCGGCCATGTGCTTCCTGCCACCTTGACGTGGGCGGCCATGTGCTTCCTGCCACCTTGACGTGGGCGGCCATGTGCTTCGTGCCACCTTGACGTGGGCGGCCATGTGCTTCCTGCCACCTTGACGTGGGCGGCCATGTGCTTCGTGCCACCTTGACGTGGCGGCCATGTGCTTCCTGCCACCTTGACGTGGGCGGCCATGTGCTTCGTGCTAACTTGACGTGGGCGGCCATGTGCTTCGTGCCACCTTGACGTGGGCGGCCATGTGCTTCGTGCCACCTTGACGTGGGCGGCCATGTGCTTCCTGCCACCTTGACGTGGGCGGCCATGTGCTTCCTGCCACCTTGACGTGGGCGGCCATGTGCTTCGTGCCACCTTGACGTGGGCGGCCATGTGCTTCCTGCCACCTTGACGTGGGCGGCCATGTGCTTCGTGCCACCTTGACGTGGGCGGCCATGTGCTTCCTGCCACCTTGACGTGGGCGGCCATGTGCTTCGTGCAACTTGACGTGGGCGGCCATGTGCTTCGTGCCACCTTGACGTGGGCGGCCATGTGCTTCGTGCCACCTTGACGTGGGCGGCCATGTGCTTCCTGCCACCTTGACGTGGGCGGCCATGTGCTTCCTGCCACCTTGACGTGGGCGGCCATGTGCTTCGTGCCACCTTGACGTGGGCGGCCATGTGCTTCGTGCCACCTTGACGTGGGCGGCCATGTGCTTCCTGCCACCTTGACGTGGGCGGCCATGTGCTTCCTGCCACCTTGACGTGGGCGGCCATGTGCTTCCTGCCACCTTGACGTGGGCGGCCATGTGCTTCCTGCCACCTTGACGTGGGCGGCCATGTGCTTCTGCCACCTTGACGTGGGCGGCCATGTGCTTCCTGCCACCTTGACGTGGGCGGCCATGTGCTTCCTGCCACCTTGACGTGGGCGGCCATGTGCTTCCTGCCACCTTGACGTGGGCGGCCATGTGCTTCCTGCCACCTTGACGTGGGCGGCCATGTGCTTCGTGCCACCTTGACGTGGGCGGCCATGTGCTTCCTGCCACCTTGACGTGGGCGGCCATGTGCTTCCTGCCACCTTGACGTGGGCGGCCATGTGCTTCCTGCCACCTTGACGTGGGCGGCCATGTGCTTCCTGCCACCTTGACGTGGGCGGCCATGCTCCGCCACCTAGGGGGCTGCTCCTGCCACCTTGACGTGGGCGGCCATGTGCTTCCTGCCACCTTGACGTGGGCGGCCATGTGCTTCCCTCTGTCAACAACCTCCACAAATGGATAAACAAAAATATTTTTAAATAATAAATTGTTCAGAAGAGGGCAATGTTTGTGAGCGAAATGTGTTGTTAGTGTCTTGACTTGGTAGCTAGGATTGTGGTAATACCAAATATACGCTAGTAGCCATCCTGGTGTTGTTGTTAGAGGTGGTGGTGGTGCTAGTGGCGGTGGTGGTAGTGGTGCTAGTGGTGAAGATGGTGGTGCTAGTGGTGGTGGTGGTAGTGTTGGTGGTGCTAGTGGTGGTACTAGTGGTGGTGGTGCTAGTGGTAGTGTTGGTGGTGCTAGTGGTGGTGGTGCTAGTGGTGGTAGTAGTGGTGGTGCTAGTAGTGGTGGTGCTAGTGGTGGTGGTGCTAGTGGTGGTGGTTCTAGTGGTGGTAGTAGTGGTGGTACTAGTGGTGGTAGTAGTTGTTACAAAATGACACGATATCTATTAGTAATAGACATCTCCAGTGAACACTAGAAAGGATGCCCTTCTAGCATCCAGCCTGTTACTGGGCTTTTGCAACAAAGTCAGTATCCTGGTCTAGTTATCCGATATATTCAATAGTCACCAAGAGGATTACAACTGATAGGGTACTAACCAAAGCATAAAATTTAATATGTTTATTAAACAAGTTAGTGTCTAGGGTTTCAAAGTAAATATATGTACATATGATAAGGATGTTCATTAAGTTATAAATTAGGAGGTTAATTAGGAGGTTAGCTCCTACACTGCTCTCATATACTATAAGACTGTGCCGAGGGCACATATATATAAATGACTCAGAAGTACCATCAGGTACAATGTCAGTAATTACAATAATACAGATATATGCAAATAAGAATATATGTGTGTATGAGTGAGCTCCAGGTAACTCTAAGACTCGACTCAACCAGTGTCCAACTGAACTTCTCATAAGCTAGCTTCTCTAACAAACTGACAATCAGAACAGCTTGATTTACCAGTAAAATGACCCATTCACAGAACAGCAATATAACAGGCAACAGCAACACAGCGTCAGGAACCAGGAGATAGAAAATCGACCCTAACTGGGGACCATCAATAGATCCTCCAAAACAGTCACAAAACTCCTTCACTACTGAAGCTAGGTTCAGCATAAACAATCCCAGACTGTGATGGTGCACAGATGCCTTATCGAAGTAGGTCCAGAGCTATAGCTAGAAACCTGAGTTGTATCAGAGTGTCAATGTGACACACAACCCAGAAAAACGTCGAAATCACTGTCTAGTCTATCCTCTGTGAACAGAGTTACACAGAGTCCTGAGAAGTATGTTTCGTCTCACCACCGAACACATACTCTACCCAACAGTCTAAATGGCGAGAAAACAAGTAGAAATAGGAGTGAGGTGTAGACTCGACGATGGACAGCAGGCCAGAGAGAGAGAGAGGGAGGAGAAGCAACCACCCAGCTCAGGTGTGGTCAGCGACTGACTCCTCCCAGCAACTAGACGCCGGCAGTATAACAAGCGTAGTATAACAGTAGTTTGCTAACTCCAAGGCAACTACGACATATTCGAGCACAATATAAAATGTTACTACATCCTACCTAATAAATATAGCTAAGTCAAATAAAAGTCCAATAATAATATAAAGTAAGATATTAACGATTTAGCTATTATCGAGAATATCAGTAATTTAAAATTATAGAAAATGGAAAATATACAACAATCAAATATAAACGGATATATGCATTGAGGCCCAATTCTGGGGGCGCAATAGTAGTGGTGGTACTAGTGGTGGTGGTACTAGTGGTAGTGGTGGTGGTACTAGTGGTGGTGGTGCTAGTGGTAGTGGTGGTGGTGGTGGTACTAGTGGTGGTGGTGCTAGTGGTAGTGGTGGTGGTACTAGTGGTGGTGCTAGTGGTAGTGGTGGTGGTGCTAGTGGTGGTGGTACTAGTGGTGGTGGTACTAGTGGTACTAGTGGTGGTGGTACTAGTGGTACTAGTGGTAGTGGTGGTGGTGGTGGTACTAGTGGTGGTGGTGCTAGTGGTAGTGGTGGTGGTACTAGTGGTGGTGGTGCTAGTGGTAGTGGTGGTGGTGCTAGTGGTGGTGGTACTAGTGGTGGTGGTGGTAGTGGTTGTGGTGCTATTGGTGGTGGTGGTGGTGCTAGTGGTGGTGGTACTAGTGGTGGTGGTACTAGTGGTGGTGGTACTAGTGGTGGTGGTGCTAGTGGTGGTGGTGTGTTTTTCAAGGTATTATGTTGTGTGGTAATACCGGCTTATCCAAGCTTAACATTCTTCAAGATAAACCACACTCATATCAGTGACTGGTAAGCCAGTGGTAGCTCTGCTGCACCGCTAATGTGTACACCAAGACAGTACATCATGTGTACACCAAGACAGTACATCATGTGTACACCAAGACAGTACACCATGTGTACACCAAGACAGTACATCATGTGTACACCAAGACAGTACACCATGTGTACACCAAGACAGTACATCATGTGTACACCAAGACAGTACATCATGTGTACACCACCAAGACAGTAAATCATGTGTACACCACCAAGACAGTACATCATGTGTACACCACCAAGACAGTACATCATGTGTACACCACCAAGACAGTACATCATGTGTACACCACCAAGACAGTATATCATGTGTACACCACCAAGACAGTAAATCATGTGTACACCACCAAGACAGTACATCATGTGTACACCACCAAGACAGTACATCATGTGTACACCACCAAGACAGTATATCATGTGTACACCACCAAGACAGTAAATCATGTGTACACCACCAAGACAGTACATCATGTGTACACCACCAAGACAGTATATCATGTATGTGTACACGACCAAGACATTACAATATGTATGTGTACACGACCAAGACAGTACATCATGTATGTGTACACGACCAAGACAGTACATCATGTATGTGTACACCAAGACATTACAATATGTATGTGTACACGACCAAGACAGTACATCATGTATGTGTACACGACCAAGACAGTACATCATGTATGTGTACACGACCAAGACAGTACATCATGTATGTGTACACGACCAAGACAGTACATCATGTATGTGTACACGACCAAGACAGTACATCATGTATGTGTACACGACCAAGACAGTACATCATGTATGTGTACACGACCAAGACAGTACATCATGTATGTGTACACGACCAAGACAGTACATCATGTATGTGTACACGACCAAGACAGTACATCATGTATGTGTACACGACCAAGACAGTACATCAGTGAGTCAGAGTATCACCAACCCTCAGTACTTTCCCAAGTACCTGTAGTACCGGGTGCTGCTGTAACCCAGTACACCAGAAGTGAAGACTTCAAGAATACCCAATGAAGACTTCAAGAATACCCAATAAAGACTTCAAGAATACCCAATGAAGACTTGAAGAATACCCAATGAAGACTTCAAGAATACCCAATAAAGACTTCAAGAATACCCAATGAAGACTTCAAGAATACCCAATGAAGACTTGAAGAATACCCAATAAAGACTTGAAGAATACCCAATGAAGACTTGAAGAATACCCAATAAAGACTTGAAGAATACCCAATGAAGACTTCAAGAATACCCAATGAAGACTTGAAGAATACCCAATGAAGACTTGAAGAATACCCAACGTAAGGTTATACTTAGTGTCAACCCCAGAAGGTATACACTGTAAAGCGAGTATTTAATAACAAGTTAGAGGTAGCGGTGAAGAAAACACTCCATTACGAGGTTGATAACCATCCATGCAAAGAAGTACCTCTACCTTGTGGTGTGTACCAGCTAGATGCGCGAGAGAGTCTGAAGTGTTCGTAGAACTAGCACAGCCTCCCTAGGCTAGAACTAGCACAACCTCCCCAGGCTAGAACTAGCACAACCTCCCCAGGCTAGAACTAGGGCAACTTTCCCAGGCTAGAACTAGAGTAACCTCCCTGGCTAGAACTAGGGTAACCTCCCCTGACTAGAACTAGGATAATCTTCCCAGACTACCCAATCAGAGGGCTCTGGTTAGCCTTGCTTCCAGCTGGCTGGGATGTCATGCAGGACACAGCAGGAGTAACACACGCACAGTGAATACATTCAGAGTCTTGAATACGGGATGAATGACCAGTAGCAGGAAGCAGGATCAACTGCACCTGTCCAGGATACTCACCTGCACACCTGCTACACCAGCACACACCAGAGGTTGATGCTTCACGCGCAACTCTCAGTGCAGGTGGCACCACTGTAGTGCCACTGGCACTACTGTATTACCATTGGCATAAATGTAGTGCCACTGGCACCACTAAACGTGTCATCTTAAGATCAAGACCTGTGTCAGATAGTTCTCGAGACGATTACTGTATCCACACACACTATACTGACTTCCACACACACTATACTGACTTCCACACACATTAAACTGACTTCCACACACACTATACTGACTTCCACACACATTATACTGACTTCCACACACACTATACTGACTTCCACACACACTATACTGACTTCCACACACACTATACTGACTTCCACACACACTATACTGACTTCCACACACATTAAACTGACTTCCACACACACTATATTGACTTCTACACACATTATACTGACTTCCACACACACTATACTGACTTCCACACACACTATACTGACTTCCACACACACTATACTGACTTCCACACACACTATACTGACTTCCACACACACTATACTGACTTCCACACACACTATACTGACTTCCACACACACTATACTGACTTCCACACACACTATACTGACTTCTACACACACTATACTGACTTCTACACACATTATACTGATTTCTACACACACTATACTGACTTCTACACACATTATACTGATTTCTGCACACACTATACTGACTTCTACAAGGGAGGGGAGGGGGAAAGACGGACTCAGATAGATGAATTAAAGTGTAACTTCCCTTCCTGCTCTCCACTGCTCCCTCTCTCTCCCTCCGTCCGCCGCCCCCTCTTCTCTCCCCTGCTTCCTGAGTATTGTTCAGGTGAAGGCAGAGAGAACACCAGCAGGGTTCCAACAGCAGTGTAACCACTAAAACAGAACACAGTAGTAAGCTTGAAGATCACCAGTCATATTCTATACTTAATACAATATTTCTTTTTAAAACAAAACTGGTAAACTGGCACCAACACAGCCCGCCAACTATCACTGGTTTCCAACCAGGTATCCTGGTTGGAAACCAGATCAATCAAGCTGTTGGTGCTGTCAGCACGCACTCCAAGAGAAAGTGGGCAGCACATCTGAGCAGGAAAGATAGAATGAACTGAACTTGACGAGCTTGGTGGCGAGGACAAGAAGAGCCATGATCACTACATAGAAAATATTAAGAGGAAAGTTGATATAGCAGATAAGCACAAACTGTGTAAATAAAGAGTACCAGGATCAAGAAGACACACATGACTTGTAGGGATGTTAGGAAGTATTTCTTTAGTCTCAGGATGGTTGAAAAGTGGAATGACCTGGATGAGGCAGGAGGGAAGTATGACAGGTGGTAATAACACCAGCAGGAGGAATTGTGACAGGTGGTAATGACACCTGTAGGAGGAAGTGTGACAGGTGGTAATGACACCAGCAGGAGGAATTGTGACAGGTGATAATGACACCTGAAGGAGGAATTGTGACAGGTGGTAATGACACCAGCAGGAGGAAGTGTGACAGGTGGTAATGATACCTACAGGAGGAAGTGTGACAGGTGGTAATGACACCTGCAGGAGGAAGTATGACAGGTGGTAATAACACCAGCAGGAGGAATTGTGACAGGTGGTAATGACACCTGCAGGAGGAATTGTGACAGGTGGTAATGACACCAGCAGGAGGAATTGTGACAGGTGGTAATGACACCTGCAGGAGGAATTGTGACAGGTGGTAATGACACCTGCAGGAGGAAGTGTGACAGGTGGTAATGATACCTGCAGGAGGAATTATGACAGGTGGTAATGACACCTGCAGGAGGAATTGTGACAGGTGGTAATGACACCTGCAGGAGGAAGTGTGACAAGTGATAATGACACCTGCGGGAGGAAGTGTGACAGGTGGTAATGACACCTGCAGGAGGAAGTGTGACAGGTGGTAATGACACACCTGCAGGAGGAAGTGTGACAGGTGGTAATGATACCTGCAGGAGGAAGTGTGACAGGTGGTAATGACACACCTGCAGGAGGAAGTGTGACAGATGGTAATGACACCTGCAGGAGGAAGTGTGACAGGTGGTAATGACACCTGCAGGAGGAAGTGTGACAGGTGGTAATGACACACCTGCAGGAGGAAGTGTGACAGGTGGTAATGACACACCTGCAGGAGGAAGTGTGACAGGTGGTAATGACATCTGCAGGAGGAATTGTGACAGGTGGTAATGACACCTGCAGGAGGAAGTGTGACAGGTGGTAGTGACACACCTGCAGGAGGAATTATGACGGGTGGTAATGACACCTGCTGGAGGAATTGTGACAGGTGGTAATGACAACTGCAAGAGGAAGTGTGACAGGTGATAATGACACCTGCAGGAGGAAGTGTGACAGGTGGTAATGACACACCTGCAGGAGGAAGTGTGACAGGTGGTAATGACACCTGCAGGAGGAAGTGTGACAGGTGGTAATGACACACCTGCAGGAGGAAGTGTGACAGGTGGTAATGACACCTGCAGGAGGAAGTGTGACAGGTGGTAATGACACCTGCAGGAGGAAGTGTGACAGGTGGTAATGACACCTGCAGGAGGAAGTGTGACAGGTGGTAATGACACCTGCAGGAGGAAGTGTGACAGGTGGTAATGACACCTGCAGGAGGAAGTGTGACAGGTGGTAATGACACCTGCAGGAGGAAGTGTGACAGGTGGTAATGACACACCTGCAGGAGGAAGTGTGACAGGTGGTAATGACACACCTGCAGGAGGAATTGTGACAGGTGGTAATGACACCTGCAGGAGGAAGTGTGACAGGTGGTAATGACACCTGCAGGAGGAAGTGTGGCAGGTGGTAATGACACCTGCAGGAGGAAGTGTGACAGGTGGTAATGACACACCTGCAGGAGGAAGTGTGACATGTGGTAATGACACCTGCAGGAGGAAGTGTGACAGGTGGTAATGACACCTGCAGGAGGAAGTGACAGGTGGTAATGACACACCTGCAGGAAGAAGTGTGACAGGTGGTAATGACACCTGCAGGAGGAAGTATGACAGGTGGTAATAACTCCAGCAGGAGGAATTGTGACAGGTGGTAATGACACCTGCAGGAGGAATTGTGACAGGTGGTAATGACACCAGCAGGAGGAATTGTGACAGGTGGTAATGACACCTGCAGGAGGAATTGTGACAGGTGGTATTGACACCTGCAGGAGGAAGTGTGACAGGTGGTAATGATAACTGCAGGAGGAATTGTGACATGTGGTAATGACACCTGCAGGAGGAATTGTGACAGGTGGTAATGACACCTGCAGGAGGAATTGTGACAGGTGGTAATGACAACTGCAGGAGGAAGTGTGACAGGTGATAATGACACCTGCGGGAGGAAGTGTGACAGGTGGTAATGACACACCTGCAGGAAGAAGTGTGACAGGTGGTAATGACACCTGCAGGAGGAAGTGTGACAGGTGGTAATGACACCTGCAGGAGGAAGTGACAGGTGGTAATGACACACCTGCAGGAGGAAGTGTGACAGGTGGTAATGACACCTGCAGGAGGAAGTATGACAGGTGGTAATAACACCAGCAGGAGGAATTGTGACAGGTGGTAATGACACCTGCAGGAGGAATTGTGACAGGTGGTAATGACACCAGCAGGAGGAATTGTGACAGGTGGTAATGACACCTGCAGGAGGAATTGTGACAGGTGGTAATGACACCTGCAGGAGGAAGTGTGACAGATGGTAATGATACCTGCAGGAGGAATTATGACAGGTGGTAATGACACCTGCAGAAGGAATTGTGACAGGTGGTAATGACACCTGCAGGAGGAATTGTGACAGGTGGTAATGACACACCTGCAGGAGGAAGTGTGACAGGTGGTAACGCCACCTGCAGGAGGAAGTGTGACAGGTGGTAATGACACCTGCAGGAGGAAGTGACAGGTGGTAATGACACACCTGCAGGAGGAAGTGTGACAGGTGGTAATGACACCTGCAGGAGGAATTGTGACAGGTGGTAATGACACCTGCAGGAGGAAGTGTGACAGGTGGTAATGACACACCTGCAGGAGGAAATATGACAGGTGGTAATGACACCTGCTGGAGGAATTGTGACAGGTGGTAATGACAACTGCAGGAGGAAGTGTGACAGGTGATAATGACACCTGCAGGAGGAAGTGTGACAGGTGGTAATGACACCTGCAGGAGGAAGTGTGACAGGTGGTGACACACCTGCAGGAGGAAGTGTGACAGGTGGTAATGACACCTGCAGGAGGAAGTGTGACAGGTGGTAATGACACACCTGCAGGAGGAAGTGTGACAGGTGGTAATGACACCTCCAGGAGGAAGTGTGACAGGTGGTAATGACACCTGCAGGAGGAAGTGTGACAGGTGGTAATGACACACCTGCAGGAGGAAGTGACAGGTGGTAGTGACACCTGCAGGAGGAAGTGTGACAGGTGGTAATGACACCTGCAGGAGGAAGTGTGACAGGTGGTAATGACACACCTGCAGGAGGAAGTGTGACAGGTGGTAATGACACCTGCAGGAGGAAGTGTGACAGGTGGTAATGACACCTGCAGGAGGAAGTGTGACAGGTGGTAATGACACCTGAAGGAGGAAGTGTGACAGGTGGTAATGACACACCTGCAGGAGGAAGTGTGACAGGTGGTAATGACACCTGCAGGAGGAAGTGTGACAGGTGGTAATGACACCTGCAGGAGGAAGTGACAGGTGGTAATGACACACCTGCAGGAGGAAGTGTGACAGGTGGTAATGACACACCTGCAGGAGGAAGTGTTACAGGTGGTAATGACACACCTGCAGGAGGGATGATTTCCGCCTCGTCAATTACTCTGCGAACAGAAAATCTAAGTGGTGTGTGTGTGTGTGTGTGTGTGTGTGTGTGTGTGTACTCACATATTTTTGGTTGCAGGGGTCGAGTCATAGCTCCTGGTCTCGCCTCTTCACTGATCGCTACTAGGTCCTCTACCTACTCCATGAGCAGGTTCCTGCCTCCACTACGTCACTTTCCAGATTATTCCACTTCCTGACAACTCTGTGACTGAAGAAATACTTCCTAACATCCCTGTGACTCATCTGAATGTTCAATTTACAATTGTGTCCCCTTGTTGCTGTATCTCATCTCTGGAACATTATGTCTCTGTCCACCTTGTCAATTCCTAGCAGTATTTTATATGTCGTTATCATGTCTCTCCTAACCCTCTTGTCCTCCAGTGTCGTCAGGTCGATTTCCCTTAACCTTTCTTCGTAGGACATTTCCCTTAGCTCTGGGACTAGTCTTGTTGCAAACCTTTGCACTTTCTCTAATTTCTTGACGTGCTTGACCAGGTGTGGGTTCCAAACTGGTGCTGCATACTCCAGTATGGGCCTGACGTACATGGTGTACAGAGTCTTGAACGATTCCTTACTTAGGTATCGGAACGCTATTCTCAGGTTTGCAAAGCGCCCATATGCTGCAGCAGTTATCTGGTTGATGTGTGCTTCCGGAGACGTGCTCGGTGTTGTACTAAACCCAAGATCTTTCTCCTTGAGTGAGGTTTGCAGTCTTTGGCCACCTAGCCTGTACTCTGTCACCGGTCTTCTTTGCAATTCCTAGAGCTTCATGATTTTGCATTTAGCGGGGTTAAATTCGAGGAACCAGTTGTGTGTGTGTGTGTACTCCCTTGATGTACTCCCCCTAGATATAATCTCCTTGATGTACTCTTCAAGATGCATTATTCTAGATGTACTCTTCTAAATGTACTCATCTTAATATACTCACCTTGAATAATGACTCATTCACCACGAAAGGTTCCTTCTTGAATTAGGTCGAGTCATAGCTCCTGGTCCAGTCGCTTAACTCATTCACCGTTTGTACTAACTTATTTCTGATCTCCACAGGTCTGGCATACCTTTTATTGAATCTGTGTAGTGTGTACCTCAACCACCTCTTCGTCCGCTGCCTCCCATAATTACACACACTCAGAAAAAGTATTGTGTAACATCCTTGTTTATTATGTAACATCCTTATGTTGTTTATTATGTGCTTGTTGGTTACTGTGTTTCCTGGCTTCTCTTCTTGACTAGCCTCTCCCAACCTTCTCAACCTAACCTAAACTTAACCTAACCTAAACAAAACCTTACCTAACCTAATCAAACCTACACCAAACCTAACCTAAACCTAACCCAACCTAAAACAAACCTAACCTAACCAAAACCAAACCTAAACCTAATCTAACCAAACCAAACCTAACCTAACCTAAACCAAAGCTGTTCTCCCTATCCGAGACCCCGAGTATTGCTATATTATTGTCTTATAATCCTGGTTTTCCTGTCCTCTTCTCTAGTTGCACACCTCTGCATCTTTTCTAGTTTCTTCATATGCTAGATCAGGTGCGGGTTCCATGATGGCGCTGCAGACTTCAAACAAGTCCTACCCTATGTGATGTATCATGTCCTAACTGAAGCTCTGTACATGTTCCTGAAGCCACTTCTTACAGTAGCTAATTTTGGATACAATGTTCAGGATACACGGTTTATATGTACTTCTGGTAATATGCTTGGTGAAATGTTGACTCCCAGATCTTCCTGTTTGTACGTTGTTTAGAGCACCTCTCCTCCCAGGTTGTCTGCAGCACCTCTCCTCCCAGGTTGTCTGCAGCATCTCTCCTCCCAGGTTGTCTGCAGCATCTCTCCTCCCAGGCTGTCTGCAGCACCTCTCCTCCCAGGTTGTCTGCAGCATCTCTCATCCCAGGTTGTCTGCAGCACCTCTCCTCCCAGGTTGTCTGCAGCATCTCAACTCCCAGGTTGTCTGCAGCATCTCTCCTCCCAGGTTGTCTAGAGCACCTCTCCTCCCAGGTTGTCTGCAGCATCTCTCCTCCCAGGCTGTCTGCAGCACCTCTCCTCCCAGGTTGTCTGCAGCATCTCTCCTCCCAGGTTGTCTAGAGCACCTCTCCTCCCAGGTTGTCTGCAGCATCTCTCCTCCCAGGCTGTCTGCAGCACCTCTCCTCCCAGGCTGTCTGCAGCACCTCTCCTCCCAGGTTGTCTGCAGCATCTCTCATCCCAGGTTGTCTGCAGCACCTCTCCTCCCAGGTTGTCTGCAGCATCTCAACTCCCAGGTTGTCTGCAGCATCTCTCCTCCCAGGCTGTCTGCAGCACCTCTCCTCCCAGGTTGTCTGCAGCATCTCTCCTCCCAGGTTGTTTGCAGCATCTCTCCTCCCAGGTTGTCTGCAGCATCTCTCCTCCCAGGTTGTCTGCAGCACCTCTCCTCCCAGGTTGTCTGCAGCATCTCTCCTCCCAGGTTGTCTGCATCATCTCTCCTCCCAGGTTGTCTGCAGCATCTCTCCTCCAAGGTTGTCTGCAGTATCTCTCCTCCCAGGTTGTCTGCAGCATATCTCCTCCCAGGTTGTCTGCAGCATCTCTCCTCCCAGGTTGTCTGCAGCATCTCTCCTCCCAGGTTGTCTGCAGCATCTCTCTTCCCATGCTGTCTGCAGCATCTCTTCTCTCAGGTTGTCTGCAGCATCTCTCCTCTCAGGTTGTCTGCAGCATCTCTCCTCTCAGGTTTGCAGCATCTCTCCTCCCAGGTTGTCTGCAGCATCTCTCCTCCCAGGCTGTCTGCAGCATCTCTCCTCCCAGGCTGTCTGTAGCATCTCTCCTCCCAGGTTGTCTGCATCTCTCCTCCAAGGTTGTCTGCAGCATCTCTCCTCTCAGGTTGTCTGCAGCATCTCTCCTCCCAGGTTGTCTGCAGCATCTCTCCTCCCAGGTTGTCTGCAGCATCTCTCCTCCCAGGTTGTCTGCAGCATCTCTCCTCCCAGGTTGTCTGCATCTCTCCTCCCAGGCTGTCTGCAGCACCTCTCCTCCCAGGTTGTCTGCAGCATCTCTCCTCCCAGGTTGTCTGCAGCACCTCTCCTCCCAGGTTGTCTGCAGCATCTCCCCCAGGTTGTCAGTAGTATCTCTCCTCCCAGGTTGTCTGCAGCATCTCTCCTCCCAGGCTGTCTGCAGTATCTCTCCTCCCAGGCTGTCTGCAGCATCTCTCCTCCCAGGTTCTCTGCAGCATCTCTCCTCCCAGGCTGTCTGCAGTATCTCTCCTCCCAGGTTGTGTGCAGCATCTCTCCTCCCAGGTTGTCTGTAGTATCTCTCCTCCCAGGTTGTCTGCAGTATCTCTCCTCCCAGGTTGTCTGTAGTATTTCTCCTCCCAGGTTGTCTGCAGTATCTCTCCTCCCAGGTTGTCTGCAGTATCTCTCCTCCCAGGTTGTCTGCAGTATCTCTCCTCCCAGGTTGTCTGTAGTATCTCTCCTCCCAGGTTGTCTGCAGTATCTCTCCTCCCAGGTTGTCTGCACTATCTCTCCTCCCAGGTTGTCTGCACTATCTCTCCTCCCAGGTTGTCAGTAGTATCTCTCCTCTCAGGTTGTCTGCAGCATCTCTCCTCCCAGGCTGTCTGCAGCATCTCTCCTCCCAGGTTGTCTGTAGTATCTCTCCTCCCAGGTTGTCTGCAGTATCTCTCCTCCCAGGTTGTCTGCAGTATCTGTCCCAGGTTGTCTGCATCATCTCTCCTCCCAGGTTGTCTGCAGTATCTCTCCTCCCAGATTGTCTGCAGTATCTCTCCTCCCAGGTTGTTTGCAGTATCTCTCCTCCCAGGTTGTCTGCATCTCTAATCCCAGGTTGTCTGCAGCATCTCTAATCCCAGGTTGTCTGCGGTATCTCTCCTCCCAGGTTGTCTGCAGCATCTCTCCAGCCAGGTTGTCTGCATCTCTAATCCCAGGTTGTCTGCATCTCTCCTCCCAGGTTGACTGTCGTATCTCTCCTCCCAGGTTGTCTGTAGTATCTCTCCTCCCAGGTTGTCTGTAGTATCTCTCCTCTCAGGTTGTCTGCAGCATCTCTGCAGGTTGTATTCCGTGTCCGGTCTGCTCTTATTTCCATTAACTGGGAATACGAGAATAATGACAATACGGTAAAAGTCCCTGATTTTCGTTCTGCCGATTATAATGGACTTAGGGAACACCTGTCTAATCCTGTTTGGGGTAATCTAGCTAATGATTTTATTGACGATGATCAAACTTACGATTATGAAGGGATCTGCGTTTATGATTTTTTTCTTAATAATGTACAACGTGATCAGAGTATATATATTCCCCAAAGAGAAATTAGGTAAAATAATAACAAACCCAAATGGGTTAACAGGAGGTTAGGGTAGGTTCGTCAGGACACCGGACAGGTGTTTCCTGACTCGGGTTTTAGTCACATGATGACCCGCCGTTGGAGCTTTTGGTCATCTGACCGAGGCCTTCCGCTGGCTTACCGGTCCACCCCTTTAAAAATTATGGTCTATTAAAACCATTTATTTTACAGGAGGCTAAAGCATTTACTACGAGAGAAAAGGGGAATTTATAGGCGCATCAGAAGAGGAGAGATTAACCTTATTGACCAATATGTTCAGTTTAAAAGAGAAGTAAAAATGGGGATTAGAAAAGCTAAACGTGACTATGAAATTAGAGTTGCTAATGAATCAAAGACTAATCCAAAAGGGTTCTTTCAAGTGTATAGGACGAAGGTGAGGGAAAAGGTAGGACCTCTGAAAATTGGGAATGGACAGCTGACGGATAACGAACTGGAAATGTGTTCTCTATTTAATAATTATTTTTTGTCAGTCTTTACACAAGAAGACGTAAATGAGATTCCAGAAATTAACAATTATTCAGTTCCTGAAGAATTCAAATTAACTAATATTACTGTCACGAGGGACATGGTTATCAAACAGATAGATAAACTGAAGCAAAATAAGTCCCCGGGACCCGACGAGTTGTTTTCCAGGGTACTTAAAGAATGCAAGATGGAACTTAGTCAGCCATTAACGAATGTGTTTAATACGTCCATCCTAACTGGTGTTGTGCCAGAGATGTGGAAGATAGCTAATGTAGTTCCTATATTCAAATCAGGGGATAAGTCAATTCCATCAAATTACCATCCAATCAGCCTGACGTCTATAGTAGGCAAATTATTAGAATCAATTATAGCTGATATTATTAGAAGTCATCTTCTTGAGGAAAAGTTCTAGCATGGATAGAGGTATGGCTTACCAATAAAAAGCAGAGATACACACACAACCCGCACATATAAAAAGAGAGGAGCTTACGACGACGTTTCGGTCCGACTTGGACCATTTACAAACTCACACTAACACACAGGAATGAATGAATGAATAAGTTCAGGTAAGATCCCAATGGGATGAGCGGGGAAGACGGTACAGACGAAGAATAGCGCTGGAGAGGAGTCTTCTTAGTCGTAGAAATAGAGCCAGGGCTTAACCCAGCAGCTAAGGCGATCGTGGGGCAGACTTGATAACAGGAATATCAGGCTCTCCTGTTGGTGAGACTCCAGTGGGGTGAACGGGGAGGACGGGACAGGCAAAGACTAGCGCTAGAGAG
>WNWK01000536.1:317500-332500 GCA_009830355.1 Cherax destructor
TCAGTCCAGTACAGATAAGAACGGTGGAAGATTAGGAGGAGTTTGAGGTAATCAGTCCCTGAGCCTGGAGTCAATGTATTCAGTCCATCAGTCTTGATATAAGAACAGCATATGCGGTGAGAGGGAAGGCTTATATACTGCAGACAGCTGAGATGAAGCAGTTGGAGGCGGCATCAGCAGTGGAAAAAATCCACTGGTGATGCCACTGAAGAATTCTCTGCATCAAGATCCCCAAGATGCTGCTGTGTCTGCCAGGTAATATATAAATGATTTATAAAACCGACAAGTTAATGAGACACTTGTGCAACATCTGCTGTCAATAACAACATCTTGGAATCCTAATACTGAGAATTCTTCAAAGGTTTCCTAAACACTACACCATTTATCAGCCACAAACCACTTCACCAGTGTTGTCATAGCTGATAGCAGTAACAATATGGTACTTAGTGTGCTGCACTGACGCAAATTACAAAATTCTTGTTTTATTGAAATACAAGAAGTATAGTTACTTGTGGTTGACAGCGGTCACAATATATACAATGGAAAGCAAATATTCTTCCAGTAATCTTCACCAGTCGCCCCACCATAGCCAACAGTAGTGATAAAATAGCATTTGATGTGGTGGTGGACATCTAGATAGTTAAATACAGTGATCTATAAGTGCCCAAAACTTCAGGCTGAAAAAAGGGTGCCAGAGGTCACCGGCCGTTCGTCATAGTAGAGCTGCCAGAAGTCACCGGTTTCTCCAACACGCAAGTTATACTTTTCTGTATCAAACTGAACAAATATTACTGTTAAATAATATTCCAGTAGTCCTTTCACGAGCTAGTTCAAAATCCCCGACCAGATTAGTTCAAAAATAAGCGATCCACTGACTGGATTCATCCAAAAATAAATGAACCAATGACCAGATTCAAAAGCTGACAGTTTCTATGTGCCCTTAACACCCAACCGGATTCGTTGGAAAATAAGGTATCCTCTGACCGGATTCATAAGCTGATGGCGTTTTTAGGCACTCTTACCAAACACCCAAACAGTTACTGCTAGCAGCGGTAAGACTGTCTCATATCAAACTACAGTTATATATATATATATATATATATATATATATATATATATATATATATATATATATAATATATATATATGCAAAAACATCACAGTAAACAGGTGATATCAAAATATGCAAGACAACCACTATGAAAAATGAGGAATTCAGCACTTTCGTGACTACTCACATTATCAAGGAACTATATGATAATGTGAGTAGTCACGAAAGCGCTGGAATTCTCTTTTTTCATAGTAGTTGTCTTGCATATATAAAATAATAATATATATATATATATATATATATATATATATATATATATATATATATATATATATAATTTATTTATTTATTTATTAACTCATCGGCCGATTCCCACCAAGGCAGGGTGGCCCGGAAAAGAAAAACTTTCATCATCATTCACTCCATCACTGTCTTGCCAGAGGGGTGCTTTACACTACAGTTATAAAACTGCAACATTAACACCCCTCCTTCAGAGTGCAGACACTGTACTTCCCATCTCCAGGACTCAAGTCCGGCCTGCCGGTTTCCCTGAATCCCTTCATAAATGTTACTTTGCTCACACTCCAACAGCACGTCAAGTATTAAAAACCATTTGTCTCCATTCACTCCTATCAAATGCGCTCATGCATGCTTGCTGGAAGTCCAAGCCCCTCGCACACAAAACCTCGTTTACCTGTCTCTGCCCGGGTATATGTGTGACTTGATAAGTTCACTGTGGGCGAAACATTGCTAATCTAGCTCAGCATAATACTGCATTTGTGCCTTATTCCATCGTGTGGGTATTTTATACCATTCCGACCATCACCACTTACTATCATCACCACCACTCACAACCATCACCACTTACTATCACCACCACCACTCAACCATCACCACTTACTATCATCACCACCACTCAACCATCACCACCACCACTCACAACCATCACCACTTACTATCATCACCACCACTCAACCATCACCACTTACTATCATCACCACCACTCAACCATCACCACGACCACTCACAACCATCACCACGACCACTCACAACCATCACCACGACCACTCACAACCATCACCACTTACTATCACCACGACCACTCACAACCATCATCACCACCACTCACAACCATCACTACCACTCACAACCATCACCACTTACTATCACCACCACCACTCACAACCATCACCACTTACTATCATCACCACCACTTACTATCATCACCACCACTCACAACCATCACCACTTACTATCATCACCACCACTCACAACCATCACCACTTACTATCATCACCACCACTCAACCATCACCACCACCACTCACAACCATCACCACTTACTATCATCACCACCACTCACAACCATCACCACTTACTATCATCACCACCACTCCCCAACCATCACCACCACCACTCAACCATCACCACTTACTATCACCACCACCACTCACAACCATCACCACCACCACTCACAACCATCACCACCACCACTCACAACCATCACCACCACCACTCACAACCATCACCACCACCACTCACAACCATCACCACCACCACTCACAACCATCACCACTTACTATCGTCACCACCACTCACAACCATCACCACCACCACTTACTATCACCACCACCACTCACAACAATCACCACTTACTATCATCACCACCACTCACTACCATCACCACCACCACTCACTACCATCACTTACTATCATCACCACCACTCACTACCATCACCACCACCACTCACTACCATCACCACCAGTCACAGCCATCACCACTTACTATCATCACCACCACTCACTACCTTAGCACCAACACCACTCACAACCATCACCACTTACTATCATCACCACCACTCACTACCATCACTACCACCACTCACTACCATCACCACCACCACTCACAACCATCACCACCACCACTCACAACCATCACTCACTACCATCACCACTCACTACCATCACCACTCACTACCATCAGCACCACCACCACTCACTACCATCAGCACCACCACCACTCACTACCATCACCACCACCACTCACTATCATCATCACCACCAGTCACTACCAACACCACCACTCACTACCATTACCATCACCACCACCACTCACTATCATCACCACCACCACTCACTATCATCACCACCACCACTCACTATCATCATCACCACCAGTCACTAATATCACCACCACTCACTACCATTACCATCACCACCACTCTGAGCGTTACCACAATAAACAAACACCAGACATGGTGTGATGCCCACCATCAAGGGGTTCCACTGCCGTCACTAAGGTCAAGGAGGATCAGAAGCTACAAACACGACTCCAGAGGGATTCCAAACGTCTTCCTCCCCCGACGTTCACTTGTTTACACTTGCCATTCTCTACATTTCTCTTATACATTGTTTCTCGCCGACATTTTTGTTCATTTTTCTTCCGGTTATTTCTCCTTTTTCTTCTTAGTGAGGATGGAGGATTTTTATTTTATCGCCGAAGAACATATGCATACACAAAGGTCCTAGGAACTAGGCCCCGAAAGGGTTAACGGGGGTACAACTGGATTTATATCTACAGTTGACTTATCCGTTACAAGCAATTTTAGGAAATATGCTTAATATATCTTAATGGAGCAGTGATGTCATGTCTGAGGGCAATTTATGGTGTGAATATAATGCGGAATTACCAAAACTATTATCCAGAGGGCTGAGGAGGGGTTGTTGAGGTGTTTCGGACATGTAGAGTGGATGGAACAAAATAGAATGACTTCGAGAGTGTATAAATCTGTAGTGGAGGGAAGTTGGGGTAGGGGTCAGCCTAGGAAAGGTTGGAGGGAGGGGGTAAAGCAGGTTTTGTGTGCGACTGGCTTGGACTTCCAGCAAACATGCGTGAGCGTGTTAGATAGGAGTGAATGGAGACAAATGGTTTTTAGGACTTGACGTGCTGTTGGAGTGTAGGCAAGGTAACATTTATGAAGGGATTCAAGGAAACTGGCAGGCCGGACTTGAGTCCTGGAGATGGGAAGTACAGTGTCTGCACTCTGAAGGAGGGATGTTAATGTTGCAGTTGTATAACTGTAGTGTAAGCACGCCTCTGGCAAGATAGTGATGGATTGAATGATGATGAAAGTTTTTCTTTTTCGGGCCACCCTGCCTTGGTGGGACACGGCCCATGTGTTAATAAAAAAATTATTTTCATTAATAAGAAATCTTGACTAGTCACATAAGTTATTAATTTACTAAATATTCATCAGTGAGATGGTGATCTTAGGGCTGACTTAGTGTTATCATGTGCCAGAAATACTTCATCATGTTTGGCTTCAAGGCGAAGCTTTGGTTGTGATTTAAGAAGAATTTTGGGGAGAAATGGAAGGATGGTAGTTTGGAATGGGGTAATATTCCATGGAGCGGAGAAGTGCCGCTGTTGCCTTACTTGCCACAGATCATGTATCTGATTCATGCGGAGGTCGGTTCCAGTTTTTTCGATCCATCTGGAGGGATGTTCACCAGTGCTGAGGAAAGTTTGGAGGGCTTCTGTGCATGGGTTTGAATGGGCTTGTCTGAGCATATTAACCCCAATGAGGATATTTCTTTCAGTAACACGATCTCTGATGCTTGGAATATCAAGTTCTTTCCGCATATTTAAAATTTTGGCAGTACGATGGCATCCTAGGATGATCCACAATGGCATCCTAGGATGATCCACATTGCTTCGTTCTGCAGTGGAGAGTCTTGACACAACATTCACTAAGATGGAACTTGTTCAGTACAAGATTTTAATATCATCACTGTACATCCTCAGTCAGTCTTCTGGTCTTGTATTGGTCTCTACAGTTAGTCTTAGTCTCTACAATTGGTCTAGGTCTCTACAGTTGGTCTTGGTCTCACCAGCTGGTCTTGGTCTCTACAGTTGGTCTTGGTCTCACCAGCTGGTCTTGGTCTCTACAGATGGTCTAGGTCTCACCAGCTGGTCTTGGTCTCTACAGATGGTCTAGGTCTCACCAGCTGGTCTTGGTCTCTACAGATGGTCTAGGTCTCACCAGCTGGTCTTGGTCTCTACAGATGGTCTAGGTCTCACCAGCTGGTCTTGGTCTCTACAGATGGTCTAGGTCTCACCAGCTGGTCTTGATCTCTACAGATGGTCTGGGTCTCACCAGCTGGTCTTGATCTCTACAGATGGTCTGGGTCTCACCAGCTGGTCTTGGTCTCTACAGATGGTCTAGGTCTCACCAGCTGGTCTTGATCTCTACAGATGGTCTAGGTCTCACCAGCTGGTCTTGGTCTCTACAGATGGTATAGGTCTCACCAGCTGGTCTTGGTTTTGTTGTCAGTAATTATAACTTTTTTTTCATTGTCTTCCACACTTTCTCCAGCTCACAACTTTCTCTTGACTGACCACTCATCTTACCTCATCTTACCTCATCTTACCTCATCTTACCTCATCTTACCTCATCTTATCTCATCTTACCTCATCTTATCTCATCTTACCTCATATTACCTCATCTTACCTCATCTTACCTCATCTTACCTCATCTTACCTCATCTTACCTCATCTTATCTCATCTTACCTCATCTTACCTCATTTTATCTCATCTTACTTTCATTTACTCTCATTTACTCTCATCTTATTTTACTAAAGCACCTCTCTGCCACGGTATGTGTCTACCATGGTACCTACCATGATACCTCTCTTCCACCGTACATTTATAGTAGTTATCTACCATGATAGCTTTAATATAGTACCTGTCTACCATGGTACTGGTCTATTACGGTACCTATCTACCATGATACCAGTGTATCATGGTATCTGTCTACCATGATACCAATGTATCATGGTACCTGTCTACCACGGTACCTGTCTACCATGGTACCTGTCTACCATGGCACCAGTGTATCATGGTACCCATCTACCATTGTACCAGTGTATCATGGTACCTGTTTACCATGGTACCAGTGTATCATGGTACCTGTCTACCATGGTACCAGTATACCATGATGCCAGTGTATCATGGTACCTTTTTACCGTGGTTACTGTCTACCATGGTTATTGTTTACCATGATTACTGTCTACTATGGCACCTGTCTACCATGGTTGTCTACAATGGTACCTGTCTACCATGGTACCTGTCTGCCATTATTACTGTCTGCCATGATTACTGTCTACCATAATTACTGTCTACCATGGTACCTGTCTGCCATAGTTACTGTCTACCATGATACCAGTGTATCATGGTTACAGTCTACCATGGTAATCAGTCTATGACCTTGTAACAGTCAGTCTATGACCTTGTAACAGTCAGTCTATGACCTTGTAACAGTCAGTCTATGACCTTGTAACAGTCAGTCTATGACCTTGTAACAGTCAGTCTATGATCTTGTAATAGTCTATGACCTTGTAACAGTCAGTCTATGTCCTCGTAATAATCAGTCTATGACCTTATAATACGTCTTGTGAGGTCAAAAGGTTGACCTAACCAACCAGTTTAAATTGCTACACTCCTTGCTTTGGCAGGGAAGTGTGATACTGTTGAAGACTCCTGGCGCCGTCTTGGTCTCACGTATTTTGTTCTTGACGGCGACAGTAAAGAGTGGTTAGAGACTCTGGCGAAATCTACTTTTGGTGTGAAAACATGTGGTGACCCATGGAGGGTGAACCCCCAAAACCTGGGTTTAAGGGTGGGGGGTGAAGGCAGGACGATATGAACTCTAGGAAACAGTTAGAGAAGAGATTCTGGCGGAGCTCTGGCCTGTGTGCAGAGCTCAGAGCAAGATATTGGGACAGAGCTGCTGCCTGTGTGTATTTGAGGACACAGTGGTGCCTATGCTAACCTTCCTATGGTGTAGAAATATACCTAGTTGAGTGAATCTTATTGAAGCTAGCTGGCCCAGTGGCTTACGCGACGGTCTGGAGTTTTGAGACTCTGACCGCGGGTTCTAACTCCACCCGTGGTATGGTTTGTGTGCAGAGCTCTGGGAGAGGGCTGCTGGAGAGTCTCTCTAGGAGACTTTTTTGGAGACACTGGGCAGAGTATTGGCTTGGAGCAGAGCTGGTGCTGTGGAGTTCTTGGGATCTGTGGCTGTAGTCTGAGTTCCTGAGGTGAACTGTCCCTCTGAACTGATTGTAAGTAAATATTATGTTTCGTCAGTTAAATTGTAACCCTTGTCTCAGTGTTTATGTACAATCCCCATTTATCTAACCCAATAGTGTTCTCTTGTACGCAAATGTATTGTTGCACAAGGACTTACTAATAAACTGTGGGTGGAATAGTAATATTCATTGTCCACGTTATTTATTATTCCTATTTTATTATTTTTATTTCAAGTACTGAGGGGTGAGCAGTATAGAGTTAATGAGGTGATGGTGTAGTTACCACTGACCTGTCACATTACCTACCTACCTCCTTCCCTCCCACTCCTGCCTCTACATCCTTATCCTATTATCCCCATTATTATTACCAGGATTCCCTTACCCTTCCTATATGACATGGCGGCAGCAGGGGCGCTCCAGTCACTCTCCTCTCCTGTGTACTCCCTCCCTTTATTCCGTCTTATCCCCATTATTATTCCGATTAATTACCTCACTATATGACATCATTCTGTATATGGAACAATGTTGCAAGTGACTCAGTACCTCGGTGACTTGTCCTGCAACACATACTGAACAAAACATAGATGAATGTAGACGCTAGAACATTCTTCTTTCTTTTCCAGTTTGACAAGTTCGAGTGTGTCACCATCTGTGAGGAGCCTCTGGTGAAGTGTGGTACCTGTCAATACCAAGGCAAGCCATGGGTCCAAGAGTCCAAGTTAGAAAGAAGATAACACACGCACTTCCGCGGCAGAATTTCTGCATCAGCAATGCAGACGCGAGTATTATATGATAAATAGTATCAGTGTGAGTTGAAGAAAGAATGAGAGAACTGTGTTCGGCTAGTCGTATGCATGGTTCTTCTGATATTGAAAATAGTATTTGAGGTGGTTAGTTCCTCCAGGAATGACCATCTCAAATACTATTTCTCCAAGGTTGACGGACTGGCTACATCATCATTTCACTACTACACTGCTGCCTCTGTATTTGACTGAAGAAGTCTACTGTGTAGTCGAAATGTTTCATCAATAAAGATACTCTACTGTTGCACATGTGTCGTAATCACCATGATTCTTCTGAACACGGTTTAACTTGCAATTAATATTTCACACGTTGCAGTGAACGTGCCATATTATTAGGAAGAAGCGGAGAGGCAATGCCAAGTTCGTGTAAGAAACTTCACTAGTTGCTGAGTCAAGTCTTCAACGCAGAGGCAAAGAGCACAGTGACGACTGCAGTGACGACTGCAGTGACGACTGCAGTGACGACTGCAGTGACGACTGCTTCTCATGATATCACCGATACTGGTAAATTTCTCCATTTCCAAGTTGGACGTCAGTGGAAACACAGAGGTCGCTCCACTGTCAGCGGAAGACATCAGTGAAGACTTCACCGTAGTAGTACAACTATATGACATCAGTGAAGACTTCACCATAGTAGTACAACTATATGACATCAATGAAGACTTCACCATAGTAGTACAAGTATATGACATCAGTGAAGACTTCACCGTAGTAGTACAACTATATGACATCAGTGAAGACTTCACCGTAGTAGTACAACTATATGACATCAATGAAGACTTCACCATAGTAGTACAAGTATATGACATCAATGAAGACTTCACCGTAGTAGTACAACTATATGACATCAATGAAGACTTCACCATAGTAGTACAAGTATATGACATCAATGAAGACTTCACCGTAGTAGTACAACTATATGACATCAATGAAGACTTCACCATAGTAGTACAAGTATATGACATCAATGAAGACTTCACCGTAGTAGTACAAGTATATGACATCAATGAAGACTTCACCGTAGTAGTACAAGTATATGACATCAATGAAGACTTCACCGTAGTAGTACAACTATATGACATCAATGAAGACTTCACCGTAGTAGTACAAGTATATGACATCAATGAAGACTTCACCGTAGTAGTACAAGTATATGACATCAATGAAGACTTCACCGTAGTAGTACAAGTAGAGTATATAACAAACTTGTGGCTTGTGAACTTTCCGTGGACAAAGTCAGTACAAAAGTGACCCTTGACAAGACGTGATTGCAACTGGACGACATCAAGACAAGAATATCTGGTCATCTCCTGGACGACTGTGGTTATCATACCAGCAGATCACTGATGCTCATCGCAACTTCATAAAATCAGAAACGACGGGAAATTGGGAAGGTAATCTCCATTGTCTTCAAGAAATACTGTCGTATTTGGCAGCTGCAAATCTACCTAGAGCAAGTAACCCACCTGCTGAGGCAGCATGGAGGTTAGGTTAGGTCAAGTAAGGTTTGTCAGGAAACAGGACAAGTGTTTCCTGATGCGGGTCTTAAGTCATATGATGACCCGAAGCTGGATCTTTTGGTCATCTGACCGAGGCCTTCCGCTGGCTTACCGGTCCACCCCTTTAAAAAATATGGTTATATTATAACTGAGGAGCACTCCGGCAGTGAGGGTTGTCTTCCATCACACTGAGCAAGGTCAGGTGCCAGGGTGTGTCTTCCTCCACACTGAGCAAGGTCAGGTGCCAGTGTGTGTCTTCCTGCACACTGAGCAAGGTCAGGTGCCAGTGTGTGTCTTCCTCCACACTGAGCAAGGTCAGGTGCCAGTGTGTGTCTTCCTCCACACTGAGCAAGGTCAGGTGCCAGTGTGTGTCTTCCTGCACACTGAGCAAGGTCAGGTGCCAGTGTGTGTGTTCCTCCACACTGAGCAAGGTCAGGTGCCAGTGTGTGTCTTCCTCCACACTGAGCAAGGTCAGGTGCCAGTGTGTGTCTTCCTGCACACTGAGCAAGGTCAGGTGCCAGGGTGTCTTCCTCCACACTGAGCAAGGTCAGGTGCCAGGGTGTGTCTTCCTGCACACTGAGCAAGGTCAGGTGCCAGTGTGTGTCTTCCTGCACACTGAGCAAGGTCAGGTGCCAGTGTGTGTCTTCCTCCACACTGAGCAAGGTCAGGTGCCAGGGTGTCTTCCTCCACACTGAGCAAGGTCAGGTGCCAGTGTGTATCTTCCTCCACACTGAGCAAGGTCAGGTGCCAGTGTGTGTCTTCCTCCACACTGAGCAAGGTCAGGTGCCAGTGTGTGTCTTCCTCCACACTGAGCAAGGTCAGGTGCCAGTGTGTGTCTTCCTCCACACTGAGCAAGGTCAGGTGCCAGTGTGTGTCTTCCTCCACACTGAGCAAGGTCAGGTGCCAGTGTGTGTCTTCCTGCACACTGAGCAAGGTCAGGTGCCAGTGTGTGTGTTCCTCCACACTGAGCAAGGTCAGGTGCCAGTGTGTGTGTTCCTCCACACTGAGCAAGGTCAGGTGCCAGTGTGTGTGTTCCTCCACACTGAGCAAGGTCAGGTGCCAGTGTGTGTCTTCCTCCACACTGAGCAAGGTCAGTGGCCAGTGTGTGTCTTCCTCCACACTGAGCAAGGTCAGGTGCCAGGGTGTCTTCCTCCACACTGAGCAAGGTCAGGTGCCAGGGTGTGTCTTCCTGCACACTGAGCAAGGTCAGGTGCCAGTGTGTGTCTTCCTGCACACTGAGCAAGGTCAGGTGCCAGTGTGTGTCTTCCTCCACACTGAGCAAGGTCAAGTGCCAGGGTGTCTTCCTCCACACTGAGCAAGGTCAGGTGCCAGTGTGTGTCTTCCTCCACACTGAGCAAGGTCAGGTGCCAGTGTGTGTCTTCCTCCACACTGAGCAAGGTCAGGTGCCAGTGTGTGTCTTCCTCCACACTGAGCAAGGTCAGGTGCCAGTGTGTGTGTTCCTCCACACTGAGCAAGGTCAGGTGCCAGTGTGTGTCTTCCTCCACACTGAGCAATTTTCAGGTGCCAGTGTGTGTCTTCCTGCACACTGAGCAAGGTCAGGTGCCAGTGTGTGTGTTCCTCCACACTGAGCAAGGTCAGGTGCCAGTGTGTGTGTTCCTCCACACTGAGCAAGGTCAGGTGCCAGTGTGTGTGTCCTCCACACTGAGCAAGGTCAGGTGCCAGTGTGTGTGTTCCTCCACACTGAGCAAGGTCAGGTGCCAGTGTGTGTGTTCCTCCACACTGAGCAAGGTCAGGTGCCAGTGTGTGTCTTCCTCCACACTGAGCAAGGTCAGGTGCCAGTGTGTGTCTTCCTCCACACTGAGCAAGGTCAGGTGCCAGTGTGTGTTTCCTCCACACTGAGCAAGGTCAGGTGCCAGGTGTGTGTTCCTCCACACTGAGCAAGGTCAGGTGCCAGTGTGTGTGTTCCTCCACATTGAGCAAGGTCAGGTGCCAGTGTGTGTGTTCCTCCACACTGAGCAAGGTCAGGTGCCAGTGTGTGTGTTCCTCCACACTGAGCAAGGTCAGGTGCCAGTGTGTGTCTTCCTCCACACTGAGCAAGGTCAGGTGCCAGTGTGTGTGTTCCTCCACACTGAGCAAGGTCAGGTGCCAGTGTGTCTTCCTCCACACTGAGCAAGGTCAGGTGCCAGTGTGTGTGTTCCTCTACACTGAGCAAGGTCAGGTGCCAGGGTGTCTTCCTCCACACTGAGCAAGGTCAGGTGCCAGTGTGTGTCTTCCTCCACACTGAGCAAGGTCAGGTGCCAGTGTGTGTCTTCCTCCACACTGAGCAAGGTCAGGTGCCAGTGTGTGTCTTCCTCCACACTGAGCAAGGTCAGGTGCCAGGGTGTGTCTTCCTCCACACTGAGCAAGGTCAGGTGCCAGTGTGTGTGTTCCTCCACACTGAGCAAGGTCAGGTGCCAGTGTGTGTGTTCCTCCACACTGAGCAAGGTCAGGTGCCAGTGTGTGTGTTCCTCCACACTGAGCAAGGTCAGGTGCCAGGGTGTGTCTTCCTGCACACTGAGCAAGGTCAGGTGCCAGGGTGTGTCTTCCTCCACACTGAGCAAGGTCAGGTGCCAGTGTGTGTGTTCCTCCACACTGAGCAAGGTCAGGTGCCAGTGTGTGTCTTCCTCCACACTGAGCAAGGTCAGGTGCCAGGGTGTGCCTTCCGGCATCACCACCGCGCTTGAATTCACAATAAATAACGTTAAACAATGCCGGAGATGTGGAAAAAAAATGTTTATTAGCTGCTGTCAGTGGATGGCAGCGGTGCCAAGGCTCTCCACCTTGGCGCTGATAGTTTGGTGAAGGACTTGGCGTTGTGAACGACAGAACTGTCAGTCTCTCATAATTTCTCCAAGCTCTATACTGTATATAATCATTCTATAATTTACGTTAAAAGGTCTGTGATATGTTGAGGTTGCAGCCTAAGGTTGTGTGGAGAAAGGTAGTAGTAGTGAGAGACTATCAGTAGTAGTAGTAAGAGACTATCAGTAGTAGTAGTGAGAGACTATCAGTAATAGTAGTGAGAGACTATCAGTAGTAGTAGTGAGAGACTATCAGTAGTAGTAGTGAGAGACTATCAGTAGTAGTAGTGAGAGACTATCAGTAGTAGTAGTGAGAGACTATCAGTAGTAGTAGTGAGAGACTATCAATAGTAGTAGTGAGAGACTATCAATAGTAGTAGTGAGAGACTATCAGTAGTAGTAGTGAGACTATCAGTAATAGTAGTGAGAGACTATCAGTAGTAGTAGTGAGAGACTATCAGTAGTAGTAGTGAGAGACTATCAGTAGTAGTAGTTATACTATCAGTAGTAGTAGTGAGAGACTATCAGTAGTAGTAGTGAGAGACTATCAGTAGTAGTAGTGAGACTATCAGTAGTAGTAGTGAGAGACTATCAGTAGTAGTAGTGAGAGACTATCAGTAGTAGTAGTGAGAGACTATAAGTAGTAGTAGTGAGAGACTATCAGTAGTAGTAGTGAGACTATCAGTAGTAGTAGTAGAGAGACTATCAGTAGTAGTAGTGAGAGACTATCAGTAGTAGTAGTAGGGCTATCAGTAGTAGTAGTGAGAGACTATCAGTAGTAGTAGTGAGAGACTATCAGTAGTAGTAGTGAAGACTATCAGTAGTATAGTGAGAGACTATCAGTAGTAGTAGTGAGAGACTATCAGTAGTAGTAGTAGAGACTATCAGTAGTAGTAGTGAGAGACTATCAGGTATAGTGAGGACTATCAGTAGTAGTAGTGAGAGACTATCAGTAGTGTAGTAGGGGACTATCATAGTAGTAGTGAGAGACTATCAGTAGTAGTAGTGAGAGACTATCAGGTAGTAGTGAGAGACTATCAGTAGTAGTAGTGAGAACTATCAGTAGTAGTAGTGAGAGACTATCAGTAGTAGTAGTGAGAGACTATCAATTAGTAGTAGTGAGACTATCAGTAGTAGTAGTGAGAGACTATCAGTAGTAAATGGAGAGACTATCAGTAGTAGTAGGGGAGACTACTAGTAGTAGAACTACAGTAGTAGTAGTGAAATATCAGTAGGTGAGACACAGTGTAGTGTGAAGACATCAGTAGTAGTGAATATGTGTGTAGTGAGACTATCAGTAGTAGTAGTGAAGACTATCAATAGTAGTAGGAAACTATCAATAGTAGTAGTGAGACTATCAGTAGTAGTAGTGAGAGACTCATAGTAGTAGTGAGAGACTATCAGTAGTAGTAGTGAGAGACTATCAGTAGTAGTAGTGAGAACTATCAGTATAGTAGTGAGACTATTAGTAGTATGATAGACTATCAGTAGTAATGAAGACTATCAGTAGTAGTAGTGAACTATCAGTAGTATAGGAGACTATCAGTAGTAGTAGTGAGACTATAGTAGTAGTAGTGGACTATCAGTAGTAGTAGTGAGACTATCAGTATTAGTAGTGAGAGATATCAGTAGTAGTAGTGAGAGACTATCAGTAGTAGTAGGGAGACTATCAGTAAGAAGAGACTATCAGTAGTAGTAGTGAAGACTATCAGTAGTAGAGTGAGAGACTATCAGTAGTAGTAGTGAGACTATCAGTGAGGGAGAGATACAGTAGTAGTAGTGAGAGACTATCAGTAGTAGTAGTAGAACATCAGTAGTAGTGAGACTATCAGTAGTAGTGAGCTATCAATAGTAGTAGTGAGACTATCAGTAGTAATAGAGACTATCAGTAGTAGTAGTGAGAACTATCAGTAGTAGTATGAAGACTATCAGTAGTAGTAGTGAACTATCAAATATGAACTATCAGTAGTAGTAATGAGAGACTATCAGTAGTAGTGTGAGACTATCAGTAGTAGTAGTGAAGACTATCAGTAGTAGTGTGAGACTATCAATATAGTAGTGAGACTATCGTAGTAGTATGAGAGACTATCAGTAGTAGTAGTGAAGACTATCAGTAGTAGTAGTGAGACTATCGTAGTAGTAGTGAGAGACTATCAGTGGTAGTGAGAATATCAGTAGTAGTAGTGAGAATATCAGTAGTAGTAGTAGAGACTATCAGTAGTAGTAGTGAGAGACTATCAGTGAAGATAGTAGTAGTGAGACTATCAGTAGTAGTAGTGAGAGACTATCAGTAGTAGTAGTGAGAGACTATCAATAGTAGTAGATGAGACTATCAGTAGTAGTAGTGAGACTATCAGTAGTAGTAGTGAGAGACTATCAGTAGTAGTAGTGAGAGACTATCAGTAGTAGTAGTGAGAGACTATCAGTAGTAGTAGTGAGACTATCAGTAGTAGTAGTGAGAGACTATCAGTAGTAGTAGTGAGAGACTATCAGTAGTAGTAGTGAGAGACTATCAGTAGTAGTAGGACATCAGTAGTAGTGAGGGGACTATCAGTAGTAGTAGTGAGAGACTATCAGTAGTAGTAGTAGAGACTATCAGTAGTAGTAGTGAGAACTATCAGTAGTAGTAGTGAGAGACTATCAGTAGTAGTAGTGAGAGACTATCAGTAGTAGTAGTGAGAGACTATCAGTAGTAGTAGAGAGACTATCAGTAGTAGTAGTGAGAGACTATCAGTAGTAGTAGTGAGACTATCAGT
>WNWK01000536.1:335000-337500 GCA_009830355.1 Cherax destructor
CTGAAAACGTCAGTGTACCTTTGATATACCTTCGAAGAGTTTCGAGAGTTTCTCTCTCTCTGAGCCCGGCCATGGGCCAGGCTCGTCTGGTGCTGCCTGGTCAACCAGGCTGTTGCTGCTGGAGGCCCGCTGCCCCACATATCCATCACAGCCTGGTTGATCTAGCACCTAGTGAAGATACTTGTCCAGTTTCCTCTTGAAGGCACAACCGTGTTTCTGATATCTTCTGGTAAGATGTTGAATAGTCTGGGACCCCGGATGTTGATACAGTGTTTCCTTATTGTGCCCACCGTACCCCTGCTCTCCTGGGTTTATTTTACACTTCCTCTCATATCTCACTCCAGTATGTTGTTATGCAGTGTGCAGATTTAGGACCAGGCCTCAGTACTTTCCAGGTATATATTATCATGTATCTCTCTCCTCCCGCTCCAATGAATACATGTTCAAGACTTGAAGGCGTTCCCAGTAATTTAGGTGTTTTATTAGCTCACTGTGAGCCGTAAATGATTTATGTATTTGTTCAGCTCAATTTTTCCTGCCTGAACGGGTCGTCAGCACTGAGCAATATTCTAAGTGAGGGAGCACTTGCGATTTGAAGAGTGTCACCATTGCATTATTTCCCTTGTTATTAAGTTTCTTAAGGCTACCCACCCGTCATCCTCCTGGCTGTCGTGATCTTTGTCTTGTTATGGTCTTTAAAAGAAAGATCAGCAGACATAATTATTCCCAAGTCCTTTACATGTTCCTTTCGTTCTATGTTGTGACCCTCTTGAGTTTTGTATATAGTGTTCCTTTCGAGTTCTTCATTCTTTCCATACCTAAGCAGCTGAAACTTATCACCATTGAACGTCATGTTGTTCTCCACTGCCCATTGGAAGACTGCTTATGTCTTCCTGTAATTTTTCAGTGTCCTCTACCGTAGTGACTTTCATGCTTATTTTAGTGTCATCTGCAAATGATGATACAAAAGTGTGCTGGGTGTTTTTATCTATGTCTACTATGAGGATGAGAAACAGCAGAGGTGCCAGGACAGTGCCTTGGGGCACTGAGCTTTTGACCACGCTGATGCTGGATCTTGCCCTGTTCAATACTGCTTTCTGTGTTGGGTGTAATAGGAACTCGAAAATCCATCTGCCTACCTTCCCCGTAATGCCCATGGCCCTCTCATTTTGTGTGCTATCACTCCATGATCGCATTTGTCAAACACCTTTGCAAAATCTGTGTAAATAACATCTGCATTTTGGTCGTCTTCCAATGCCTCCGTAATTATGTTATAATGGTTCACCAGCTGTGACAGGCATGATTGTCCTGCTCTAAAGCCATGCTGGTTCGGGTTATGTTGGTTGTGCTGGTCCATGAACTTTGTAATCTGCCGTCTCATCACTCTTTCGAAGATTTTTATGATGTGAGAAGTTAGGGCTACTGGTCTGTAATTTTTAGCTTGTGCTCTACTACCTCCCTTATGCAAAGGAGCTATGTCTGCACTCTTTAAGGCCTCCGGTATTTCACCTAGATCTAAGCTCTTTCTCCAAAGAACACTAAGGGCTCTTGCTAATGGTACTTTGCACTTCTTTATAAATAGAGCATTCCATGAATCTGGTCGGTGCTGAGTGAGCGGGCATGTTGTCCATTTCTTTTTCGAAACCTATGGGATTTGTACTAATGTCAGTTAGGTGGTCTGTGCGGCCTTCTGCTGGAGTGAAAAATATTTCTGCATTTTCTACCTTGCTGTCATTTAGTGGGTTGCTGAACACCGACTCATACTGTTCTTTTAGGATTTCACTCATTTCCTGTTCATCATCAGTATACGAATCTCCGCTCAATAATGGTCCAATTCTACAGCTTGGATTTTGCATAGGAATAGAAATATTTTGGGTTTCTTGCAATATCCTGTATGGCCCTTTGTTCCCTTTGTACTTCTGCTCTAATTCAGTGATCTCTCGGTTAAGCCTATCTTTCCTCTGTTGCAACATATTTGTGTTTTTAAGCAATTCAGTAACCCGTTTTCCTCTTCTGTACCATCTCCTACGCTCTCTCTCTATCTCTATATCTGATCATCTTCTGGGTTTCCTCAGTGGTACATGCTTCATACATACCTTGTATGCTTCTGTATTCAGCTTCTCTAGGCACTGGTGGGGATTTAGGGCGCTCATGTCTGATTCCCAGGATATGTCTGATAGCTCTTGGTTTATTTTTTCCCAGTCAGTTCTTTGGTTATTAAAATTAAACTTACTGAACATCCCGTCTCTAACATTAGTGCCGCAGTTCCCTAACCCTGGGTTAATACTCGTTTGAACTTCTATGATGTTGTGATCAGAGTACATATATTGTTTTTGTAATTGTTATGTCTCTGATTAGTTCCTCGTTGTTTGTGAATATCAAATCCAGGGTATTTTCATTTCTAGTGGGATCAATTAGCTGTTGGTTTAATGAGTACTTTTCACAAAGCTTCATTATTATTATTATTATAATCAAAAGAAGCGCTAAACCAACAAAGCCT
>WNWK01000536.1:342500-400000 GCA_009830355.1 Cherax destructor
CATCTGCTATCCTGCTCTCCGTGTTACTCTTAATTCTTTCAATAATAGAAAGATATCAGTAGGTATAGGGATTTGAAGTAACCCTTCATTGGCCTTCTCTCTAAGAAAATTGAGAACATCAAGAGGGTCATTAGTGAAGAGGGACTCAACGTTAAGACTAAGCATAATACAGGTCGGGAGAGTGCGAACACGTTCGATTAAGTCTTGAGAGTGACGGGAATTAGCAGGGAAAAAAGTTCCAAGAATGGAAGCGAGAGTTTTGGTTAGCCAAGAGAATAAGAGACAGAACCTCTTGAGAAAATAATGGAACGTAGAGGAATATCATGTTTACGAGTTTAAGGAAGACCATAGAAGTAAGGCAAAGAGGGACAGATAACACGGAATCATTGAACAAGATCGAAGTCATGAGGACAGAGATCGGAGAGAGTTCGAAGTTTATTATTGAAAGTTCTCTTGATGCGATCAAGAGGGTTGGAAACGAGAGGAATGTAGGTGCTTGATTCAGTATGCATACCAATGTTTGGAAACTCTAGCATTATGTTTTCCTTATAAATTGTATGTATTTAAGTGTTTTAAAACAATGGAAAAATAAACACATAAGCAGTATAATGTGATCCTTTATTGACAACGTTTCGCCCACGCAGTGGGCTTTATCGAGTCACAGAAAATGAGCAACATGGAGATATATATAGGGTACAGTCAGGTGGAGAATGCTGGGTCAGGTGGAGAAAGCTGCATGTGAGTCTTAAAAGTAGTGTGATAGTTAAAAACATAGTGTGACTTAAAGGACCTGCAGTGTACCATTCTTGAGTTCTAGGTGGGATAGCGATGAAGAAGTTTCTTGGCAATAGGTTCAGTTATGTTGTAGAAGCCGTTGTTCTGGTTGAAGTTGTTGGATATACAGATGAGTGATGATTCTAGGATTATTCGGTATTGCGTGTTGTCTTCTCTGGCGATGAGTCTTGCGTTTCTGTAGTTGATTAAATGGTTGTGTAAATTTCGGTGTTGAACACAGGCATTTCTTGAGTCGTCAGATCTGCCTGCGTAGGGTGAAAAGGCAGTTTGTAAGGACTACGGATGTTTTTGAGCCAACGTAATGGCATGCAGCCACATTAAAAAGATGTAAGTATACAGTCGGAGGATTCGAAGCTTTTTCTGTCTTTGATGGTAAGTGAACATGAATGGGGGTGTTGATTGTATGGAAAATGTGGAAACTCAGAATTTTATACATTTATTTGTTTGTTTTAAAACAAGTTATATGTATTGATCTCACTTGCCAATCATTATGTTATGCATAAGTACACTTTAAATTGGAAATTATATTGGATGGGGCATTAGACTTTTATCTTGCTCTTGCTAGTTACCCAACACTTTGTTCAAGCTTCCTTCCTACCTCTCTACTCGAAGCCTCCATTACAGGATGCTAAGGCTTTTTTCTAAATGTATGATAATCTGGATACTAACCGGAAATTAGTCTTTCTGAAGTTTAAGCATTTTACTAAAGAATTATTAAGTATCTTCCATCGGAACCTTGAGGAAGATTCATCATTCAAATGTTTTGTGTTTTAGTGGCATCTGGTGATTAGTGTACTGACTGAATTGCTTTTTGTTTATACCATTTTATTTTAAACAATTTGTTGTTTTCCGTGTCTCCCGACTGCAGTTTTTTGTACCCCTGTTGTGTGCACTGGATGCACAAGATTTTTTTTTCTTGGTTCACGTATTTGGTCATGCATATGATCAGTGCTAGAAGAAATTTCCAGTCCAGATGACAATCATTCTATTCTACAGGCATATTCGTTGTTAACGAATATTCAGCACGACGCTAAGTACCTTGGACGACGAATGAGCTAGAAGTCAATAGCTGCTGGTCGAAGTGAGTTTTTTCCTAAGATACATTTGATATTATCCATGACCATAGAAGGACCAGGATTTTGGTCCCTCTGTGGTACAGTGGACTAGGACAACGGGTTGGTAATCTTAGACTGTAGATTCATTATTAATTTTTAGCACACTGACTTCGAAGATTCAAGCATTATAAACTGGAGTCAGAGCTCCTTAAGCACTCGTGAGCATATCGGAATTAAGCATCCATCATTATGTTGCTTAGGATTTTGGTTAGGAAGACCATATGACCCTCGGTGGTGCGGGCACTGTGTTGTTCATATAGTTTTAAATAAATATGATTAATATCGTTTCGATAACTAATCTTCTGTAATAATTGCATATTAATGTAAAGTATTAATGAATCGTCCTGCATATATACTAATGTATACTAAATTTTATATGAAAATTCATAAACCATGAAAAACTGCTTAAGGTAGAAGGAATCTTTTACACTTTTAATAAAACATGAAAGGCCTCAGTGTTAATGCTGAGCTCAGCGCTGTTCTTTACTGCCTAGCATGAAATAGCAAGGAAGTACAGCGAGAGTATATCACAGCACGCGGGTAAAATATGTGTCCGGGTGGGAGAGCAGCCTGGCATGGGCACCCACCACAAGAGATAAGAGAGTTCGTGTCCTCTAATTTAGAAAACTGTCAATGCTAAAAGTTGAAGTGCGTTGGCAAAAGAAAAGCGAATACCTGATTTTACGGAAAAATTAATTAATTGCGACAGCAACCAATATCTTATGTCACATTACAGTGAGTATATTAATTTGAAAACGTAATCTAGTACATTGTTCTTAATCAGTCGACTACTTATTGCGTAATTAAAAAAAAAAGTGTTTAGTGCAAGAAACCAGAAAACCTCAAAAATAAATATTACGATCTTAATCTCAATATTACGTTGAGAGGAAAGTATAATTTAAACTTAAGTACTAAAAAACAGAACGATTTTAAGAAATTCCAAATATTGCAACTGTGTTAGTACTATAAAATAAGATAATATTTACGAGAAATGAAGAAAATAATAAAGAATAAAACAGGATTCAATAAACAGTTTCCTAAAGATATCTATGGTCACAGACCGGGTCTGGTCACAGACCGGGTCTGGTCACAGACCGGGTCTGGTCACAGACCGGGTCTGGTCACAGACCAGGCCGCAGGGGCGTTGATTCTCGAAAAACTCTCCAGGTATATCCAGGTATGTTTATATCTTAGCTTATGGCCAATATTCTATTACATCATGGCAAGACTGCAGTGAAAACCTTTAATAATTTAAATTTTCACCCACGATTAGTATTTTTTCAAGTACGTAACAGACATGAGAAACAATGGCATAGATAGTCCACAGAGTGACGTCACTTGTTTGGGTGTTACATGTAAATTAACCAGCTGGGAAGTGGTAAGAGGCATACTGGCTAGTATTCACTTTTCTACGTTTTGAAAGAATAAATACTCTATTACTACTCCATTACTACTACTACAATTACCTAACTACACTCCCCTTCCTGTCTCTTGTGCCACTACCACTACTCCCCCTATTCAGTACTACTTCCACTACCAAGCATTACCTCAACCATTACTTCTCCACTTCCTTCTTTCTTCCTCTCTTTGTCCCGTCCCCGTCCCCTCTCCTATATATATACTGGCATCCTCACATTACTGTCTTAGTGGGACTTATAAATGGTTTAAATCGGACCGAAACGTCATTAGCTTCTTTCGCGTATGTGCTGGTTATTTGCGTAAAATATCACTTAGTACGATGATGTTGGTTAGTTTAATAACGGAAGATTTCAGTCATCTTTTGGTGTGTCCGTGGTAAGTGGCGGTGTTGTCCGTGGTAAGTGGCGGTGTTGTCCGTGGTAAGTGGCGGTGTTGTCACAGGTGTTACTGGTGTTGCTCGTTCTGAGAACACACCTGTTTTCCTGTAGTCGTACTGGTATAGACTTATTGTTGTCTCGCTGATTTATACTTGGCCAGAACCCCCACACAGTAGCACACATGGGCCAGTAGGTCTTCTCACTGTTACTTCACGCTACAATAGTTTTATTTACAACAGCGTGTGACACTTGGACGTATGACTCCCTGTGGTCTGTTTAAGCCTCTGTGTATCAAATCTGCTCTGTACTCCAAAAATTACCAATGTTGTGCGAAAATTTTTACGAATCGAAGTCTTCACTTTATTGGTGTTTGTTACCAATTGTGGCCAGCTTGTCATATAATAATATATCCACATTCCCCTAACTCTAACACTTTTGCCTTACCGTAAAAAGCAGTAACAACCCCATACTGTAGAACACCATCTCATACTAGTATGGCACTAAAATAAGTATCAAACAAGAAAATAGATGCAGAAGGCTATCGGTCGTCAGTACTTTGAAAAACATATATAAAATTGATTGTGTGCTCTAATATACTTAAGGTATGTGGCCCTCTGTAATACAAGAATCAATATTAACATGGAATAATATACAATTAATAATATATTCTGTAGTTAATAGACGAAATCGAATATATAATTATCTTGACTGCGAAAGTTACTTATGTCTATAGGAAAATTGGTTAGCTCTTAGCATCGATTTTAATGTTTTTATTGAAAACTATCTTTTTTTTTAATAGTCTTTCCGATAAAGAGAATATATGTAACACTGTCTTAGGAATGCCTTTAATAAAGACCTATTTAGTTACATGTTTTGTGTTTGGGTCTATTACAGTCTTTTTCCTTATTGAAAGTAGACTTATAAGAATGTGGAATTAGGTCTACCTTGTTTTCAAAAACTTCCAAAATTTTCAAAATGTGGAAGGCAGTCGATGGTCCTACGTCGAGATTTTTTTATGCATGACCTTGGTGAACCAATTAGCTGACGAATTATTACAGATGATACTTATACTATTATTACCTGCAAGTGCTGCCTGTCTTTAGTACGCACATTCATCTTTCATTTTCTTCTAGACTGCTTAGGAGAGATGCAAGTATAGTCATTTATTTTCCCTTGGATCACGTCCGTGTCAAGAAAAATAGGTCTATCTTCTTGGCCCCTTACCCTTAAAGCCACAGCTCTCCTTCCTAGATAAATTCCAACAGATGATCATTCTTGTAACGTCTCAAAGTTTACCTCGTAATTTTCAACTTCTAATACAAGCTTATAATTTCCTCTCACATCTGTTCCTCACTAACTTTCACATTCTACCAAGTAACTGTCAAAACCTTCACACATTGCTTTCTCACTCGTCATCTCACCTATTCCGTTTTCTGATTAGATCATTTAATTTTCCATGAATTTCCGTTAGAGTGGTATTAGTATACGATTCAAATTTTACACCCAGTTAAGGAACCTGCCAATGCGTGTGATATAACACGACCTGTGTTGACAGTGCATCGCATTAAGAGCCATTACCAAAATATGTACACTAGGAGACAGCATTATGTTGCGGCCGGTCAGCGACCAATGTAGGGTTTGAATACATCCCTCTGTATGTTACCTACAGCGAGGTTTGCCTTTCCTGTTTTGTAACACCTGTTCTTTCGTCATTTCAACCCAGATATTGGCAATATTTTTTTCTGCTAATACTGTGAGGCAGGATTCAATACACCAAAAATGTGGCAGCTATTAAAACGTGACATCTATTAACCATATCCAGGGCGCCGGAAGTATCGCTCTGGCCATTATCTCCAGGGCAAGCTTGTAGTGTTCATCAATTCACATTTCCTTTCTGTGTATATTCTACAACTCTTAATGAAAGCTGGTTATTGATGGGGGTTCAGGCAGGGGAATCCACCAGACCTACTTCGGAAATAATTGATCCTGTTTCTATTCCCTAAAGGAAATTCTAGTACATTCCATTTCGTTTGCCAGATTTGGACACTATTTCTACCGTGAACACCAGGAGGTTTCATATTGCCTAAATTGATGGTGGGCTTTTAAACCTCAGTGAAATCATGGATATGTGGATAAATGTATTGAACCTTTAATTTGCTCTATATTACAGTCCTTTATCCATTCTGTTGGCTGTAAACAAACGTCCAGAGACATGTTCTTTGACTCATAAGTATTATTTGTTCACAATAATAACGCTACTAAAGGTAATAGCCCACCTTTGATGCTCATGTTACTTGTACTACCTCCTTCCTCGAATCAGACCTTCATAATCCCTACCGGTTTAGCACTTCATGAAAATAATAGTAATGTAAGCTAAACAAGTAGAATCAGCACAAGTGATCCATTCACATTTAGTGGAAACACTGACAATAATAGCCACCGTGCTTTAGTTATGGGCTTTACTAAAATAAATCTTGCCTTTCACTTTGGTCAATGTAAATTTTAAATTGTCTATTTTGTTAAATAATCGGGTTTCCACGTAATTACTTGAGAATGTCAATTGTGGTCATCATCAAACTCTTAAGCGCTGTTCTACCATAAATGTTATTATTTTAGTAAAGCATCTGGTCAACGTTGATGCAGGCAGCCACTCACTATCTGAACCCAGACTCGGTTACCATCCTTCTTAACCCTGACAAATACATTACATCGACTATAGAACCAGGTTCTCTCAAGTTGCAGTGATGATTCGTGGAACAATCCCCTTCAAACAACGGTAAAGCGGACACTGTTAGCAGGGAACCGTTTTATTACGACATTTCACCCAAAGTTAGACTTTATTTAGTCCAGCGTTTTGTCAAACTTCGTAATAATATTCCTTGCTACCAGTATCCTTATTTCAGTTTCTCGGCTCCTACCATTGTTTATGAGAACTGTCATGGCCACAAACAGAACAACTTCGACAGACAACTGAAGATGTTGCAATTACTACTGACGCTCCTCTTTTTTTTCCATTTCAATGAACCTTGCGCATGGAAACCTCTTCTAATAATTTTATAAACAACAACCTCAATTTTTTTTTTCGTTGTAACCGACAACACCTGATGTTTACATAAGTGAACATCAGAATGCCTAACCTTTTCTGACCTCTGTTATAATATCTCTTCCCACGCTCTGAAAAGCGTGATGCGCATCATCAGCGCATTGTGTGCGCTCATTATACTGTCACTGCAAGTAGATTATCATTTACAATGAACATTTCAGATTGTGCTAGCTTCCATTACTTGAGGAGTGTTCATTGTTAATATTGTCGTGTTTACTACAAAACTCTTGCTTTTAGACTATTGTGTTTTTATGTACGTAGTTTTGCCAAATGATGAATAAAAAGGCGCATGGGTTGGGGGGAGTGAGATTATTTGTATATTGTTTGCGGTTATTTGTTACTGCTTATTGTAAAATAATTGTCATACATCTTTCTTTGCGTCTACTGGTGCTGCTATTTAACTAGCTTTTCTGCAACTTAATATTCAGTATTTACCAACTAGCTAAAGTGCAAAGCTCGTTTTTTTCATAGTGTAACATTTATGTTTTAATTGTAACACTGTGTTGCATCGTACTGCAAGATTCTCTTACTTTGTGTTCACTGTACTGGGAATATCTATTACAAGTTGAGCTACTCGACGAGTTGAACTGGAATTCCATTTGGAAGGAAATTTCTCTTAATGGAAGAGTTTCAATTGTTCTTTCTCTCAATATGACTGCAGTTAAGTGAACTCGTGTTTCTAACTAAAGAATCAAACGTCTATCCAAAGAAACTAATATTTTTAAAGAAAATGTCTAGATTTAGCACATATGTGGAAGCGTTGTGCCATTTGAATTTTGAAGTCAGAGTCATCTAGCCTATTTTTCCATTCTGACATTAAAAATGATTTTATTGACTCTGATGTGGTTCCAGTTTGGTCAGAATCACTGAGACCTTTCAGTAGCTATATCAACTATCGTCTGCACTCTTGCTATGTCTCACTAAGATATTGTCGATTCTTTTCTTGGATGAAAGCCTGCTGAGTCTTTCTTGTAGAATGATGATAGCTTTTGCTTGTCAATAGTAGCAGTGATTGGTTTGATTTTAGAGCCAAGTCTCTCATTTCTTAAAGTTTATATAGTTCTTATCCCTCAGATCTAATATTAAAGTACATTTTCAAGAACTGTTGAAGGTTCAGCCTCCTTTTTTAAGTAGAAAGAAACATTCTATGAATTATTAAAAATGGTATAAAATACCGACAAGTTGATGATTAAGACACATATGCAACACCTGGGTATCTGAAGAAGCCTACACAGTAGGCTTCCTCAGTCAAATAGAGGGAGCAAGTGTAGTAATGAAATAAAGATGATGTAATCAGTCAATAAACCTTGGAGAAAAAGCATTTGAGGTAGTCAGTCCCTCAGCCTGGAGTTCAGCTCCATGGTCTGGAATGACCATGGAGTACCATATTGTTCCAGACCATGAAGCTGAACTCTTTGGCAGGCTGAGAGACTGATCAAATAAAATACTTTTTCTCTAAGGTTGATGGACTGATTACATCATCTGTATTTCATTTCTACTCCTCCGTTTGTATTTGACTGAAGAAGTCTACTGTGTAGGCGAAACGTTTTATCAATAAAGATACCCAAATGTTGTACATGTGTCTTAATCTCCAACTTATCGGTATTTTACGCCATTTTCAACCATATTTTTCGCTCTTGGTTAGATTGAGTTAACAGATATTAAACTATATTTCCATATAATTACCAAACAAAAAACAAATTGCGAAAGAAGTGTCAATACCTCTGGCAGCGAGGGAAGTGTAACGATATTTCGCCAGTATATTTTCATCCAAAATGTAAGATATGCGGAGAAGTGCTTGGTGAGGGGCGGGCGGGCGGTTGGGCGGGCGGGCGGGCGGTTGGGCGGGCGCCTGAGAGCAGATGGCTAGAGGTAGTGTGTTTCCCCTGTCTTCACTCTGTGGAGAATTACGTCATAAAAACCTTTTTTTTTATTAACACATCGGCAGTCTCCCACCAAGGCAGGGTGACCCGAAAAAGAAAAACTTTCACCATCATTCACTCCATCACTGTTTGCCAGAGGCGTGCTTACACTACAGTTATAAAACTGCAAAATTAACACCCCTCACTTCAGAGTGCAGACACTGTACTTCCCATCTCCAGGACTCAAGTCCGGCTTTCCGGTTTCCCTGAATCCCTGGGAAAACTTATGGTTTTAAAAGATGGCAGATTAACACCACAAACTGTCGAAGAGTAAAGTTATACTCTTCTGCAGGATCGATTAGGCCTGCCTCTTCTTAAATGCATTACAATATTTATAGTTATGTATTTATTTCCTGGAAGCCGAAGACGGCATGGGCACCAGTAGAGCTTCTTATTAATGAGGAGTGACATGAACCTGCCTCGCATGGGTCAGTAGTCCTGCTGCAGTGTTCCTGCTTTCTTATGTTCTTATGAGCTGGGAATGAATATGGGCTAACCGCTGATGCCCAGCGGTTTGCATCGGTACTATCTCTGAGTCCTCCCCACATAACAGGTCAACCAGCCATTGAAACATGGTTATCCTTGCCGAAATCTAGACCTCCAGCCATGGTCCAGCTCCGTCGTTTATCAAGCGGGACAAATGGGAATAGGTGTCGATGTCTAGAGGCTTGAAGCAGCGAAGAGAAATGGCTTTGATACATATCAGCGTCTCAGATGTCCATAACATGAGAGTGTAACTGCCTGAACAATCTCACTGGCCCACTCATCCTCTCATGTAAGCATAGAGGGAACTCTCTGGTGTGTAGACTCTCTGGTGTGTAGACTCGCTGGTGTAGTCTGTCTTGTGTGACTTTATTAATATCAGAAACTGTAGAGTCTACTGCTTTGTTTCAAGCTGTGTTGCATGTAGGAAAGTTTCTACAAATCTGAAGACAACGTGTAGTATGTGTCTGCTGCCTCATTATAGTGTGTGGTATGTGTCTGCTGCCTCATTATAGTGTGTGGTATGTGTCTGCTGCCTCATTATAGTGTGTGGTATGTGTCTGCTGCCTCATTATAGTGTGTGGTATGTGTCTGCTGCCTCATTATAGTGTGTGGTATGTGTCTGCTGCCTCATTATAGTGTGTGGTATGTGTCTGCTGCCTCATTATAGTGTGTGGTATGTGTCTGCTGCCTCATTATAGTGTGTGGTATGTGTCTGCTGCCTCATTATAGTGTGTGGTATGTGTCTGCTGCCTCATTATAGTGTGTGGTATGTGTCTGCTGCCTCATTATAGTGTGTGGTATGTGTCTGCTGCCTCATTATAGTGTGTGGTATGTGTCTGCCTCATTATAGTGAGTGATATGTGTCTTGCCGCATTATAGTGAGTGATATGTGTCTGCTCCTACATTACAGTGTGTGGTATGTGTCTGCTCCTACATTACAGTGTGTGGTATGTATCTGCTGCTACATTACAGTGTGTGGTGTATGTCTGTACGTCTTTCTTTTGCTATATTAAAATTTCTCTTGCTATGTAACGGTGTTTTCCTTGCCATATTACAACGTATCTCTTGCTATTTTACAGTTTCTCTTTCCCTTGCTTACAGTTGTGTGTCTTGCTATAATACAGTGTGTGTGTCTTGCTATAATAAAGTGTGTGTGTCTTGCTATAATAAAGTGTGTGTGTCTTGCTATAATAAAGTGTGTGTTCTTGCTATAATAAAGTGTGTGTCTTGCTATAATAAAGTGTGTGTCTTGCTATATTACAGTGTGTGTGTCTTGCTACAATACAGTGTGTGTGTGTCTTGCTATAATACAGTGTGTGTGTGTCTTGCTATAATACAGTGTGTGTGTGTGTGTCTTGCTATAATACAGTGTGTGTGTGTGTCTTACTATAATACAGTGTGTGTGTGTGTCTTGCTATAATACAGTGTGTGTGTGTGTCTTGCTATAATACAGTGTGTGTGTGTCTTGCTATAATACAGTGTGTGTGTGTGTCTTGCTATAATACAGTGTGTGTGTGTGTCTTGCTATAATACAGTGTGTGTGTGTCTTGCTATATTACAGTGTGTGTCTCTTGCTATATTACAGTGTGTGTGTGTCTTGCTATATTACAGTGTGGGTGTCTTGCTATCTTACAGTGTGTGAATTGCTATATTACAGTGTGTGAATTGCTATATTACAGTGTGGGTGTCTTGCTATATTAAAGTGTGCCTCGCTTGCAATATTACAGTATGTATCTATTGCTATATTACAGTATGTCTCTCTCGCTATATTACAGTGTCTCTCTCTTTCCCAAGCAAGAGGCATCTGTGGGAGAAAATTACATCTGTAATAAAAGACGGAAACAACAACAAAAAAATATCCTCCCTAGAAAACATGACAGTCTTTCATAACATCTGGGAAAATAGAAAGGGTGGGTCGGATGGGGCTGTCACCACTGGTGCTGGTGCTGTCCTGGTGGACAGTGCGCCAGAGGGTGGTGGTGCTGTCCTGGTGGACAGTGCGCCAGAGGGTGGTGGTGCTGTCCTGGTGGACAGTGCGCCAGAGGGTGGTGGTTTCTGTCCTGGGGAACAGTGCAAAGGGTGGGTCGTCCTGGGGACAGTGCACCAGATGGTGGTGGTGCTGTCCTGGTGGACAGTGCGCCAGAGGGTGGTGGTGCTGTCCTGGTGGACAGTGCGCCAGAGGGTGGTGGTGGTGTCCTGGTGGACAGTGCGCCAGAGGGTGGTGGTGCTGTCCTGGTGGACAGTGCGCCAGAGGGTGGTGGTGCTGTCCTGGTGGACAGTGCGCCAGAGGGTGGTGGTGCTGTCCTGGTGGACAGTGCGCCAGAGGGTGGTGGTGCTGTCCTGTAGGAGAGTGCACCAGAGGGTGGTGGTGCTGTCCTGGAGGAGAGTGCACCAGAGGGTGGTGGTGCTGTCCTGGAGGAGTGCCCAGAGGTGGTGGTGCTGTCCTGGGGCAGGTGCCAGAGGTGGTGGTGCTGTCCTGGAGGAAGTGCCCAGAGGTGGTGGTGCTGTCCTGGAGGACAGTGCACCAGAGGGTGGTGGTGGTGCTGTCCTGGAGGAGAGTGCACCAGAGGTGGTGGTGCTGTCCTGGAGGAGAGTGCACCAGAGGGTGGTGGTGCTGTCCTGGAGGAGAGTGCACCAGAGGTAGGTGGTGCTGTCCTGGAGGAGAGTGCACCAGAGGTAGGTGGTGCTGTCCTGGAGGAGAGTGCACCAGAGGGTGGTGGTGCTGTCCTGGAGGAGAGTGCACCAGAGGGTGGTGGTGCTGTCCTGGAGGAGAGTGCACCAGAGGGTGGTGGTGCTGTCCTGGAGGAGAGTGCACCAGAGGGTAGGTGGTGCTGTCCTGGAGGAGAGTGCACCAGAGGGTGGTGGTGCTGTCCTGGAGGAGAGTGCACCAGAGGGTGGTGGTGCTGTCCTGGAGGAGAGTGCACCAGAGGGTGAGGTGGTGCTGTCCTGGAGGAGAGTGCACCAGAGGGTGAGGGTGGTGCTGTCCTGGAGGAGAGTGCACCAGAGGTGAGGGTGGTGCTGTCCTGGAGGACAGTGCACCAGAGGGTGAGGGTGGTGCTGTCCTGGAGGAGAGTGCACCAGAGGGTGAGGTGGTGCTGTCCTGGAGGAAGTGCACCAGAGGTGAGTGGTGCTGTCCTGGAGGACAGTGCACCAGAGGGTGAGGGTGGTGCTGTCCTGGAGGAGAGTGCACCAGAGGGTGAGGTGGTGCTGTCCTGGAGGAGAGTGCACCAGAGGGTGAGGGTGGTGCTGTCCTGGAGGAGAGTGCACCAGAGGGTGGTGGTGCTGTCCTGGAGGACAGTGCACCAGATGGTGGTGGTGCTGTTCTGGAGGACAGTGCACCAGAGGGTGAGGTGTGCTGTCTGGAGGACAGTGCACCAGAGGGTGAGGTGGTGCTGTCCTGGAGGAGAGTGCACCAAGGTGGTGGTGCTGTCCTGGAGGACAGTGCACCAGAGGTGGTGGTGCTGTCCTGGAGGACAGTGCACCAGATGGTGGTGGTGCTGTTCTGGAGGACAGTGCACCAGAGGGTGGTGGTGCTGTTCTGGAGAACAGTGCACCAGAGGGTGGTGGTAGTGCTGTTCTGGAGAACAGTGAACCAGAAGGTGGTGGTAGTGCTGTTCTGGAGAACAGTGAACCAGAAGGTAGTGGTGCTGTCATGGAGGACAGTGCACCAGAGGGTGGTGGTGCTGTCTGGAGACAGTGCCAGAGGCAGTGCCTGGAGAACGTAACAGAAAGGTGGGTCTGTTCTGAGGAACAGTGACAGAAGGTAGTGGTGCTGTCTGGAGGACAGTGCAGAGGATAGTGAGCTGTCATGGAGACAGTGGCAGATAGGAGCTGTACCTAGGAGGAAGTTAGATAGGGCTGTACAACAGAGAATGTTAGCATAGGGGCTGACAGGAATAAGGGGAGAAATGTTGAAGTTAGTAGGGGCTGTACAACAGGAGAATGTTAGTATAGGGGCTGTACAACAGGAGAATGTTAGTATAGGGGCTGTACAACAGGAGAATGTTAGTATAGGGGCTGTACAACAGGAGAATGTTAGAATAGGGGCTGTACAACAGGAGAATGTTAGTATAGGGGCTGACAAAAGGAGAATGCAACTCTTCTTCTTGTAACTTATTTCACCTGGAAATGTGTCCTCGTCAGTCCATGAAAGACAAAAACATATGTTGTAAGGCACACCAACTAAAGGGGACAAAAAGATATAGATCAACCGGACCATGGGAAACAGTGTAAGGAAAAAAGACTGGCAAAAAGTGACGAATCTTACACCAGCTGAAAACACTTCTAGAGTGGAGGGGCAGTCATTGGCCTCCACTCTAGAACAACAGATATTAATGCCAGCACAAAGCCCCACTACATTCCATCAATATGATGACATTTATCTTTGCAAACATACAGGGTCTAAAGCCATCAACAAAATACATTTCATCAAGGGACTGCTCATAGAGTCAAACGTAATGTTTGTGGCTTTCACAGAGACCCACATAAAGGATCACTTTGACAACGAAATATGGATCCCAGGTTATAACCTATTCAGATGTGACAGATTAAACAGACAAGAAGGGGAGGTTGGTCTGTACGTCACAGAGTCGCTCATTTGCTCAGAACTACTAAACACCTCAAATGATGTAGTTTAAATTTTGGCAGTAAAGATCCAAAACCAAAATCTTGACATTGTAGTTGTATACAAGCCTCCGGATGCAGCTTCCCAGCAGTTCTGGGAACAGATTTTGAAAACTGACCACTGTCTGGAAACTCTCCCAACTCCTGCCCCAAACATCTTGTTACTGGGTGATTTCCTAAAATGGAGGAATGTAGCAAATAATGTTTTAGCAGAGATCACCAGAGGAGGCAGCTCAAATGAAAATTCACACACATGAATTATTAAATCTCTGCACCAAATTCACCTTAAATCAGCAAATAATAGAGCCTACAAGACTAGAAAATACACTGGACCTCATTTTCACTAACAATGATGATCTGATACGAAATATAACAATATCGAAGACAATATACTCAGATCACAACATAATAGATATAAAGACATGCATGTGCAGGACTCCTGACCAGCAAAATGTGATCAGTTATGAAGGTGTCTTCACAAAATTCAACTTCAATAACTAAAACGTACAGTATGAACAAGTCAACCATGTCCTAAATGGAACAAGCTGGGAAGGTATCCTAAACAACACGGACCTTAACCTTTGCCTAGGAAGAATTAACACTGTGACACTTGAGGTATGCTCAAGGCACATTCCTTTAATTAAGAAAAAGAAAGAGAAGATGTAAACTAGAAAGAGAGAGATGCTCCCTCTACAGGCGAAGGTTGTAGAGAGCTGCTGAGAGGGGACAGTATATCTGAAGTATGAAGGGAGACAATGGTCAGAGAAATAGCAAATATCAAACTTAAGCTTAAGGAATCTTACAGGAGAAAAGAAATTGAAAGAAACCCAAAATACTTCTTTTCCTATGCCAAATCAAAGGCGAAAACAACATCCAGTATTGGACCCCTGCTCAGACGAGATGGGACTTACACAGATGACAGCAAAGAAATGAGTGAGATACTAAAGTTCCAATATGACTCGGTGTTCAGCGAGCCGTTAATCAGACTAAGGGTCGACAATCTAAATGAATCTTATGACCGAGACTAAAAATCTGGCCATTTCAAAAATCTCTGATATAATCTTAACACCACAATAAATGACATGTCCATGCACTCTGCTCCAGGCCAGGACTTATGGAACGTCTGTGTTTATCAAGAACTGCAAAAAGCCCCTGTCACGTGTCTTTAGCATTCTATGGAGAGGGAGCATGGACACACTCACTAAAACACACTAAAAACAACATAGCCTCACTCTAAAAAAGGTGGCACTAAAGCAATTGCCAAAAACTACAGACCGATAGCCCAAACGTACCATATCATAAAAATCTTCGGAAGGGTTCTAAGAAACAAGATCGCCAACCACCTAGATACCCATCAGTTACACAACCCAGAGCAACGTGGGTTTAGAGCAGGTCGCTCCTGCCTATCTCAACTACTGGACCACAATGAAAAGGTCCAGGATGCTCTAGAGGATAAACAAAATGCAGATGTAGTATACACAGACTTTGCGAAAGCCTTCGACAAGTGCGACCATGGTGTAAGAGCTCACAAAATGCCTGGTAAAGGAATAACAGGAAAAGTTGGTAGATGGATCTATAACCTCCTAACAAATAGAACCAAAAGGGTAATAGTAAACATGGTAAAGTCTGAGGCGGCTATAGTGAAAAGCTCTGTTCCAAATGGCACAGTACTTGCTCCCATCCTATTCCTCATCCTCATATCTGACATAGACAGAGATGTAAGCCACAGCACCGTGTCTTCCTTTGCGGGTGACACAAATTTCCATGATAGTATCATCCATCTAAGACACTGCAAGACTCCAATCTTTAACTGGGCCACAGAAAACAATATGAAGTTTAATGAAGAGAAATTTCAATTACTCCGATACAGAAAACTTGAGGAAATTGAAACTATATCAGAGTATAAAACTAATTCCAACCAGACGATAGAGGGAAAAACTAATGTAAAGGACCTGGGAGTAATAATGCCAAAAGGATCGCACTTTCAAAGACCACAACAATGTATCTACCACATCTGCTAGAAAAATGATAGGATGGATAATGAGAACCTTCAAAACTAGGTATGCCAAGCCCATAATAATTCTATTCAAATCACTGTACACTAACTGCTCTTTTCAAGGCAGGCGAAATTGCTGACCTGGAGAATGTACAGAGAACCTTCACGGCACACTTAAGTACGTTAAAACACCTAAATTACTGTGAACGGTTGAACTCCTTTGATATGTATTCCTGGAACGCAGTCAAGAAAGATACATGATAATATTCACTTGGAAAATCCAAATTTGCACACGTAAGCAAAAGACTCTGCAGGAAAATGAAAAGCAGGGGCACCACGAGTACACAAAGAGACAAGACAGTGTCAGGGACCCAAGACTGTTCAACTGCCTCCCAGCATACATAAACGGGATTACCAATAGACCACTGGCTGTCTTCAGGAAGTCGATGGACAGGCACCTAAAGTCAGTAACTGATCAGCCGAGCTGTGGTTCGCACGTCAGTTTACGTGTGGCCAATAGTAACAACCTGGTTGATCAGGCCCTGTTCCACCACGATGTCTGGTTACAGACCGGACCTCGGAGACGTTGACCCCCGAAATCCTCTCCAGGTATACTACATGTATATTACAGTGTGTAACTTGCAATATTACATTTTCTTGCTATATTACAGTGTGTGTATCTGGCTATATTACAGTGTATCTGGCTATATTACAGTGTATCTGGCTATATTACAGTGTATCTGGCTATATTACAGTGTATCTGGCTATATTACAGTGTATCTGGCTATATTACAGTGTAGCTGGCTATATTACAGTGTATCTGGCTATATTACAGTGTGTCTGTATACAGTGTGTATCTTTCTATATTACAGTGTATCTTGTCTCTCTCTCTTTCCATATTATAGTATGTGCGTGTGTCTTGCTATGTTACAGTGTGTACACTCACCTATTTGTGGTTGCAGGGGTCGAGACTCAGCTCCTGGCCCCGCCTCTTTACTGACTGATACTATGTATTCTCTCCCCCTGCTCCATGAGCTTTATCATACTACGTATGGATCCTGCCTCCACTACATCACTTGCCACACTATTCCACTTCCAGACAACTCTATGACTGAAGAAATACTTCCTAACATCCCTTTGACATATCTGAGTCTTCAACTTCATATTGTGACCCCTTGTTTCTGTGTCCCCTCTCTGGAACATCCTGTCTCTGTCCACCTTATCTATTCCTCGCAGTATTTTATATGTCGTTATCATGTCTCTCCTAGCCCTCCTGTCCTCCAGTGTCGTCAGGCCGATTTCCCTTAACCTTTCTTCGTAGGACATTCCCTTGTGTGTGTGTGTGTCTTACAGTATGTGTGTGTGTGGCTTGCTATATTACAGTATGTGCGTGTGTGTCTTGCTATATTAAAGCATGTGTGTGTGTGTGTGTCTTGCTATAGTACATGTGTGTGTGTGTGTGTGTGTGTGTTGCGATATTACAGTGTGTGTCTTGCTATGTTACAGTGTGTGTGTGTGTGTGTCTTGCTATATTACAGTATGTGTGTCTTGCAATATTACAGTGTGTGTGTCTTGCTATATTAGTGTGTGTGTCTTGCTATATTAGTGTGTGTGTGTGTGTGTGTGTGTCTTGCTATATTAGTGTGTGTGTGTGTCTTGGTATATTAGTGTGTGTGTGTGTCTTGCTATATTAGTGTGTGTGTGTGTCTTGCTATATTAGTGTGTGTGTGTGTGTGTCTTGCTATATTAGTGTGTGTGTGTGTGTGTCTTGCTATATTAGTGTGTTGTGTGTGTCTTGCTATATTAGTGTGTGTGTTTGTCTTGCTATATTAGTGTGAGTGTGCCTCTTGCTATATTGTAGTGTCTCTTTTGTTATATTGCAATGTCTCTCGTGCTATATTGCAATGTGTGTCTTGCTATATTGTAATGTGTGTCTTGCTATATTGTAGTGTGTGTCTTGCTATATTGTAATGTGTGTCTTGCTATATTGTAATGTGTGTCTTGCTATATTGTAATGTGTGTCTTGCTATATTGTAATGTGTGTCTTGCTATATTGTAATGTGTGTCTTGCTATATTGTAATGTGTGTCTTGCTATATTGTAATGTGTGTCTTGCTATATTGTAATGTGTGTCTTGCTATATTGTAATGTGTGTCTTGCTATATTGTAATGTGTGTCTTGCTAGATTGCAGTCTCTCTCTTGCTATATCAAGGTGAGTTTCTCTTGCTATATTACAGTGTGTGTGTATCTCGCTGTGTTACAGTATGTGGATTTTGTTATGTTACAGTTAACTAATTCCAGCATCAGCAATACTGCTGGCTAGTAGCAGGAGTCACTAGCTAATAGCAGCAATCACTAGCTAATAGCATCAATCACTAGCTAATAGCAATTCATGTCTACAGTAGTACCGCTATAGTAACAATTGTAGCTAGCTAGCGAGAAACTAGTAGCGCAGTCATAGCTAGTAGCAGCATCACTGGCTAGTAGCAGCATACTGCACGTACACAGTCGCTAGCTAGTAGCAGAGTACTGCTACTGTAGCAGCAGTACTGTAGCTAGTACAGCAGCATACTAGCTGGTAGCAGCAGTACTGCAGTACAGCAGTTAGCTAGTAGCAGCGTCACTAGCTAGTAGCAGCAGTCAGTAGCTAGTAGCAGCAGTCACTAGCTAGTAGCAGCAGTTACTGGCTAGTAGCAGCCGTCACTAGCTAGTAGCAGCAGTTACTGGCTAGTAGCAGCCGTCACTAGCTAGTAGCAGCAGTTACTGGCTAGTAGCAGCCGTCACTGGCTAGTAGCAGCAGTTACTGGCTAGTAGCAGCCGTCACTGCTAGCTGGTAGCAGCAGTACGGGCTAGCTAGCAGCGTACTGCTAGTAGAGCAGCAGTACTGCTAGTGGCTATGCTAGCAGTACTGCTAGCTGTAGCAGCAGTACTGCTGCTGTAGCAGCAGTACTGCTAGCTGGTAGCAAGAGTACTGCTAGGCAGCATACTGTATGCAGCAGTACTGCTAGCTGGTAGCAGCAGTACTGCTAGCTGGTAGCAGCAGTACTGCTAGCTGGTAGCAGCAGTACTGCTAGCTGGTAGCAGCAGTACTGCTAGCTGGTAGCAGCAGTACTGCTAGCTGGTAGCAGCAGTACTGCTAGCTGGTAGCAGCAGTACTGCTAGCTGGTAGCAGCAGTACTGCTAGCTGGTAGCAGCAGTACTGCTAGCTGGTAGCAGCAGTACTGCTAGCTAGCAGCAGCAATACTTACCAGTAGCAGCAGTCACTGGCTAGTAGCAGCCGTCACTGGCTAGTAGCAGCCGTCACTGGCTAGTAGCAGGCGTCACTGGCTAGTAGCAGCAGTCACTGGCTAGTAGCAGCAGTCACTAGCTTGTAGCAGCAGTCACTAGCTTGTAGCAGCAGTCACTAGCTTGTAGCAGCCGTCACTAGCTTGTAGCAGCAGTCACTAGCTTGTAGCAGCAGTACTGCTAGCTAGCAGCAACAATAATGTTAGCTAGAAGCAGCAGCAATACTTACCAGTAACAGCAGTCACTGGCTAGTAGCAGCAGTCACTAATAGCAGCAGTGACTGGCTAGTAGCAACAGTCACTAATAGCAGCAGTCACTGGCTAGTAGCAATAGTCACTAATAGCAGCAGTGACTGGCTAGTAGCAAGCAGCATACTGGCTAGTAGCACAGTCATATAGCAGCAGTGACTGGCTAGTAGCAACAGTCACTAATAGCAGCAGTGACTGGCTAGTAGCAACAGTCACTAATAGCAGCAGTGACTGGCTAGTAGCAACAGTCACTAATAACAGCAGTGACTGGCTAGTAGCAACAGTCACTAATAGCAGCAGTCACTGGCTAGTAGCAGCAGTCACTAATAGCAGCAGTCACTGGCTAGTAGCAGCAGTATTTCTTTTCTCTTTTCTATTAGTTAAGTAACCAAACATAATGTGTATTATTCTTCATCATTTTTCATCACGTTTTATGGTTATTGAAACGTCAGGATCCAGAGGATTTATGAAGCAGCTGAGAAGTTGCTGTCATTGATCACTGACTGGCTAGCCACCTGCTGCCACCCAGGCTTCAGCCACCAGGTGCCACCCAGGCTTCAGCCACCTAGTGCCACTCAGGCTTCAGCCACCTAGTGCCACCCAGGCTTCAGCCACCTGCTGCCACCCAGGCTTCAGCCACCTGCTGCCACCCAGGCTTCAGCCACCTGCTGCCACCCAGGCTTCAGCCACCTGCTGCCACCCAGGCTTCAGCCACCTGCTGCCACCCAGGCTTCAGCCACCTGCTGCCATCCAGGCTTCAGCCACCTAGTGCCACCCAGGCTTCAGCCACCTGCTGCCTTCCAGGCTTCAGCCACCTGCTGCCACCCAGGCTTCAGCCACCTGCTGCCACCCAGGCTTCAGCCACCTGCTGCCACCCAGGCTTCAGCCACCTAGTGCCACCCAGGCTTCAGCCACCTGCTGCCACCCAGGCTTCAGATACCTGCTGACACCCAGGCTTCAGCCACCTGTTGCCACCCAGGTTTCAGCCACCTGTTGCCACCCAGGTTTCAGCCACCTGCTGCCACCAAGGCTTCAGCCACCTGCTGCCACCCAGGCTTCAGCCACCTGCCTCCACCCAGGCTTCAGCCACCTGTTGCCACCCAGGCCTCGGCTATCTGCTACCACCCAGGGCCCAGCCACCTTCTGTCGCCTAGGCCCCTGAGGCCCCTGCCACTACCCAGGCACTAGACACCTGCTGCCACCCGTCACTAGTTGCCACCGACATTCATAAATCTCAAAACCATGTGATCAGTGCTGGACAGTTTTCATGCCGATTCCAGTCTCTCTCACGTGATTGTGTACACTTTGTCTTACTTGCCATATTGTCCTGTGGACCTTATAAAGAAAAGCTAAGGGATACTCAAAATTTGTTAGGCAAAATTCTTGACGAATTATTTTTTTATATGATAATTTAACTGTAAATCTAACTAATCTGTAGAACTAGCTCATTCGTGAAAATAATCGGTGGAGCAAATTATTCTGGTAGAAGTCACTTGCAGTTTAAGGTTACTTCAATGCATATTGACTGGGAAGCACTTATCACCTAGCACTTATCACCTAGCACTTATCACCTAGCACTTATCACCTAGCACTTATCACCTAGCACTTATCACCTAGCACATCAGTAATGGTCTTTACTATTTCACAGCAAAATATTAGTGGCAAATTGCTCTTCAAAATACCAAAAGATGACATTTTAGTAAGATCTACCATTTATAATAGATCCAATAAAAGTCTTTGCATTATTGTATTATATATATATTTTTTAAAAAGTTGAGAATTTGCATTTATACAAAAAAAACATACTGAACCAAAAGACTTTAAACCTTTACAAACATGACATTTATAAGTGTAGCGCACCTGAGGGATCAAAACGTACATTTATTCAACATTAAAAAAGTAAGACAATAGCCAAGGGAATTGCAAGATAAACTACTGCAAGACATGTTTATTGCTTACTTACTCTTTTCTCTTGCCACTTATTTTACTTCTCTCATTATAGTGTAGATTCGTTTTATTCTCCATTATCTTATTTTTTACAGCTATGTTCTTCACCATCAATCAAAATTCCATCGATCCCCTGTTTTTATTTTTTGTTGTTGTTGTTGGAGTGGATTTGGTTAATCTGTCTACCACTATCCACTTGGTTCGTATTTCTTCAACCTGAAGCCACGTGTCTTATGCCAGGCTGTCTCTCTTGTGTGAATATCAAGTTATATAATACCGACAAGTTAATAAGATACATGTGAAACAGTTAGGTATCTTTATTCCGAGAAGCTTCACCTTCAAGGTCGGCTTCTTCAGTAGAATACAGAAGCAGCAGTCGAAATAAAGATGTAAAGACGATGAAATTAGTTTTGGAAGACCTTGTTTTGAAGTGGTCAGTCAGTCAGCCTGGAGAAGAGCTCTGTTCCAATGTGAAGCTGAACCAACAGAATGGAGACTTACATACTGTTTAGGTGAGGCTTCTTCTGTCATCAAGACTTTCTCCTCCTCGCCTTGACTACATGTCTCAATTCTGTTGTTTTTAAGCTTCACATTGTTCTAGAGACTATGGAGCAGAACTCTTCTCCAGGCTGACGGACTGACCACCTCAAAACTAGGTCTTTTAGGACTAATTACATCGTCTTTACGTCACTATTTCGACTGCTGCTTCTGTATTCGACCGAAGAAGCCTACTTTATCTCCCTTGTGTTAGTTGTGCAGGAAACCCTGTGTAGTCTGTTTATGATCCATTGACATTATGGTATTTAGGTTACATTATGTGTGCTAACGCCATGGTGTGCAAGGTGTGACCTCTGACACACTCGTATCCAAGTTAAATCATACATCTCATACCGTGAGGTTAAAGTTAAGCCTCTGACACACTCGTGTGTATGACAGTAATTTTATATCATTTTGATTTTCTCACGTGTTCTGTCTAATGTGCAAGCTGTTACCTCTGACACCCTGGTACTGAGGCTGAATCAAGCTAAGCCTCCGACACTCAATTGTGTTGACGGTTTCGATAGTGTGGTTTTAGGTATTATGCTTCCCTAATTACTCGGGTACTTAGGCCTTGTTATATTGTTACACCTATGGGTTTTACTTTGTTTCCAGCTAACTCTGGAGAAAGTGTTTATCTGCCTCGAGTTAATTGGAAAACCTGCTCCTTGTCTCGTGATAGCTGCCTGCATGTTCTCCACCTCGTTTATTGCTTTGTCATAGGTTCTCATTTATTTTGAATGTAAATAGTCAGGTACATGAATAATACTTTTTTGTAATTCATGTAATATTATTACAGTAGATGGAGACTAATAATTATAATCTGGTAAACACAGTTTAACTAAGATTCCCTATACAGTTAGACTTTTAAATAAATTGTTCTTATTTACAATTTATCCCTTTCATTTACTTTACATACTACGAAGCGATCTAGAGCTCATCTCTGAGAAAAATTCTAGCTTGAAAAGTTCCTGAGTTGAATAATATATAAAAAATATAACCAAAGAAAACATTAGTTAATTTCCAAGCGCTTTCGTGATTTCTTCACATTATCAAGGAACTGTAAAAATAATAGGACAGCAGAAAGCTTATAAGGCTGAGATATCACCTCATATATGACCTTACACTTGACCCAGCACGCTCAGCATTGGAGTGTAGCGATGATTTTGTCGGGTCACATGTCTAGTGAAATTTATGAATGACATGTCAGGCATTGCCTAAATTCCTCACAAATTATATAAATGAATCTAATGTATATAACCTTGAACTAATATTCATATCAAAATCAGTACTATTTTTTGTGAAACTTTATTCAATTATATTTCTCTCAACCATAGCCTTGCTTAATACAACTTTCTTGGTCTTTTAAAAATCAATTGGATGGTTAAAATCTCTCACATGAATAAACAGAGCATTAGACTTGTCCTGTTCTAATGCTATATTTATGTTGCTGAAATCTTAGTTCAATGCTTTTTCCAGCTTGACCAAAATAAACTATTACATTTCTTACAGGAACTCTTACAGACAGCTATCAGCATTGTTGGGGACTTCTAAATCAAGTGATTTTTACTATATCAAAATTTAAAAAGCTTTTATATTAAAATTCTTAAGTAGTGAAGGTACATCAAGAGGTTTTTCATGGTAAGGAGAACCAACATATTCTTGGTGTTGCTATGGACTGACAATTATCTCATGTTCTTATTAACTATTACAAGGATTATTTCGAAAACGTTCTAATTCTGCTATTGGCGTTTGTCCTCTCTGCTCTCGCCTTGGCTACCCTTTCTATTTCATAAACTCTGTCTATTCACATGCAGAAAAGACTCTCCCAAACTCTCTTCAGTGAAATTTCCTGTTTTTTGCCTTCCCTATATTTCTGATCTAAATCTTGTTGAAGTATCTCTTACATACAGTTTTCCTAATATGAATCTTAGCTCTGGCTTCGTCTCTGTTGATGCCTTCCTTTCTCATTACACTGCCAAATGCTCTTGACTTCTTTGGACATTCCTCCAACAGGTCTAGGGATCTTCTAACACAGCATAATCCTCTTTTATTTTTTTCAAAACGTGTTCTGATTCGTCAGTAAGTGATTTCTGTTTACCTCCAGCTGAACGTAAAAAAAAATGGGGCCTCATAGTTGAATGAGGCTTAAAATCAGATGATTCATCACCGATTCACACCTTGTGTTCTCATTCTCAGATTCGCTTGCAAGAATCCAGATCTTCTGAAGTACTTGTTCTCTCTTTTTCTGATGGAAGGCAAGAAAACTTGAAGCGACGATAAAAAAAAAAAACTGCTGATGGTATTTCAGTCATCTCCAAAAAAATGGATTATGTCTTCGTTTCACCGTTTCATGCAAGACTTTGGCCAAATTTTATTAGTAGGACATGTCAGAATCTAGTAACTGCTGCATTAATCACTGTAGACCAATAGTTACGTATCCGTCTTTAATGCTGCGATCTCCATTAAAGATAGTTTCTTGTTTTGTTTTTAATATTCAGTAAACCTACCGCCTTGTTGACATGCTCAGATCCTTTAGAAGTGATCTGACCTTTAATTGTGAATTCGATCTTGTTACATTGGGAAAATGCAAATAAATATTTTTCTCTTGGAGGAATAGTGAAGCAGAAATTGATCTTCGGATTGAATTCACAAAAAGAATGATTGATCTCCGAATTAGTGAGGCCATCTTTCATACAAATTTGTTGAGAGTGAGCAAAGCCACTCATACGTTCTTGACAAGAATTAAAGAATACTTTCATTAATTCTATTTCTTCCTCAATGATATCTGCCTCTTACTGATTCTATTAAGTTTTATTCTCAGGTAGAGTGACGTGAAAATAAGGGAGAGACATCAAAAGCCTTTATTGATGAGGCGTTGTCTGCAACAACTGTTTTTTTACTTTACCTCTGATGACGTAAGGGTCAACGAACCCCTCGTATGCAGTTGCTGTGATAAAAGCAGTATGTATCTCTTCAAATATGTCACAAGCAAGAACTTTTGCCTTTAGTTCCCAGTTCTTTGTCAAGTATTTTATTGCCCCAGGGAATATCATCATGTGATTGGTTCACAAATCTAATGTTAGACAAACTCTTCCAGCGTATGGCTTTTGATAGAGTACCGCACCAGAGACTGTTAAAGAAAGTGGCAGCTCATGGCATTGGGGGAAAAGTGCTGTCATGGATCGAGTCATGGCTCACCAATAGGAAGCAGAGAGTGTGCATAAATGGGGTTAAATCCGAATGGGGACTTGTAACAAGTGGTGTTCCACAGGGATCAGTCTTAGGCCCATTGTTATTTATAATATATATCAATGACCTTGATGAGGGAATTACTAGTGATATGAGCAAATTCGCCGACGACACGAAGATAGGTAGGATAATTGATTCAAACATAGATGTCATAGAACTTCAGGAAGATTTAAACAAACTTAATTCGTGGTCAGAAAAGTGGCAGATGCAGTTCAATGTAGATAAATGCAAGGTTCTGAAGCTCGGAGTGTCCATAACCCAAGCACTTATAAGTTAAATAACGTAGAACTTAGCCATACAGATTGCGAGAAGGACTTGGGGTGATGGTAAGCAGCAACCTTAAACCAAGACAGCAATGCCTAAGCGTACGTAATAAGGCAAATAGATTACTGGGATTTATATCAAGAAGTGTTAGCAACAGAAGTCCAGAGGTTATATTACAGCTTTATACATCATTAGTAAGGCCTCACCTAGATTACGCAGCTCAGTTCTGGTCTCCATATTACAGAATGGACATAAATTCGTTAGAAAACATTCAGCGTAGAATGACTAAATTAATACATAGCATTAGAAATCTTCCTTACGAAGAAAGATTGAAGACCCTAAAATTACATTCACTTGTAAGACGTAGAATGAGGGAAGACATGATCGAGGTATACAAGTGGAAAATGGGTATTAACAAAGGGGATATAAATAAGGTCTTGAGGATATCTCTCCAAGAGAGAACCCGCAATAATGGATTCAAGTTAGATAAGTTTAGATTTAGAAAGGATATAGGAAAGTATTGGTTTGGAAATAGGGTAGTTGATGAGTGGAACAGTCTGCCTAGTAGGGTTATTGAAGCTAGGACCTTGGGTAGTTTCAAATTTAGGTTGGATAAATTCATGAGTGAGAGGGGTTGGATTTGAGTGGGACTCGCGCATGAGTGGGTAGAATTGTCAAAGATTATTTCTTGGGTAGCATTGAAAATTGGGTTGAGCAAATATTCTGTTAGTGGGACGGATTGTGAAGGACCTGCCTAGTATGGGCCAACAGGCCTGCTGCAGTGTTCCTCCTTTCTTATGTTCTTATGTTCTTAAGAGGTGTGTTTCTAATCGTTGACATTGTAGGAATCACAGATTTCAGTTGTGCTTGTAGAAGATCCCGGAACGTAGATCTCCACATTATTCAGTGGCAGCTGAGTACATGCAAAAGAATGCAGGATTTTTTTTTTTTTAATTTTTGTCTCAAATAATTTTGGTTAATCTTCACTAACTTCTCTGAATTATAACAACACAGATGATTGTTACAGTGTACTACTGTCACTTCCAATAACTCCTTAAATCATTTTTTTCCATGCATCATCTTGCTTCTCTTGTAAATAGTTAGAATACTTTTCATTAAAACGTTTAAAAATATGAGACGAGATTTGAAGCAGCCTTCACAGAAACCTTAATTTTTTTCCGGACGTCTTAGCAACTTTAACATGACTGGAGTTGTTGAGGTGGGAAGTATAGTGTCGACCCTCTTTAAAAAATGAGTCTACATGATGCAGCGAGCAAGGTTAATTGATTTTGGATGACTGAACATTTTTGATAATAAAGATATTGAATAAATGATAGTGAATGTGTTTCCTTTCTTCTAGGTGGTGCTACCTAGGTGGGAGATGGTAAAGGGGTTAAAATGGAAAAAGAACACCACTGAGTTTAACCAAGGCACATTTTACTTAGCTAAACCACTTACGCAATATTATAAGGAGAGTTTTGGCAAAAGAACTATACTTAAACTGGGTAAACGTGCCTCTAATACACCAGGAGACATATCAGCACAAATGAATAGGCTACAGACTGTACGACTCCATCACCCGCATCACATTCCCACATGATACAGGGGTTTCACTCCTCTCCACTTGCTTCTTCCTCTTCTCATGAGGGTAGATACTATACTATATATGTTAGTGTTTAGTTCCTAGTATACTACATTGTAAATCTCTGTACAAAACGAAATGTTGTCATAGTTACAACTTCTTCAGCAACATGGGTATCTTTTTTCACTAGCTGCACAGGGGGGGGTCTCCGTGAAACACAGGGGGGGTGTCTCCGTGAAACACAGGGGGTGTCTCCGTGAAACACAGGGGGGTGTCTCCGTGAAACACAGGGGGGTGTCTACGTGAAACACAGGGGGGTGTCTCCGTGAAACACAGGGGGTGTCTCCGTGAAACACAGGGGAGGGTGTCTCCGTGAAACACAGGGGGTGTCTCCGTGAAACACAGGGGGGGTCTCCGTGAAACACAGAGGGGGTGTCTCCGTGAAACACAGGTGGGGGTGTCCGTGAAACACAGGTGGGGGTGTCTCCGTGAAACAAGGTGGGGGTGTCTCCGTGAAACACATGTGGGGTGTCTCCGTGAAACACAGGTGGGGGTGTCTCCGTGAAACACAGATGGGGGTGTCTCCGTGAAACACAGGTGGGGGTGTCCCGTGAAACACAGGTGGGAAGGTGTCTCCGTGAAACACAGGTGGGGGTGTCTCCGTGAAACACAGGTGGGGGTGTCTCCGTGAAACACAGGTGGGGGGTGTCTCCGTGAAACACAGGTGGGGGGTGTCTCCGTGAAACACAGGTGGGGGGGTCTCCGTGAAACACAGGTGTGGGGGTCTCCGTGAAACACAGGTGGGGGGTGTGTCTCCGTGAAACACAGGTGGGGTGTCTCCGTGAAACACAGGTGGGGGGTCTCGTGAAACACAGGTGGGGGGTGTCTCCGTGAAACACATGGGGTGTCTCCGTGAAACACAGATGGGGGGTGTCTCCGTGAAACACAGGTGGGGGTGTCTCCGTGAAACACAGGTGGGGGTGCTCTCCGTGAAACACAGGTGGGGGTGTCTCCGTGAAACACAGGTGGGGGTGTCTCCGTGAAACACAGGTGGGGGGTGTCTCCGTGAAACACAGGTGGGGGGTGTCTCCGTAAACACAGGTGGGGGTGTCTCCGTGAAACACAGGTGGGGTGTCTCCGTGAAACACAGGTGGGGGTGTCTCCGGGAAACACAGGTGGGGGATGTCTCCGTGAAACACAGATGGGGGGTGTCTCCGTGAAACACAGGGGGGGTCTCCGGTGAAACACAGGTGGGGGGTGTCTCCGTGAAGCACAGGTAGGGGTGTCTCCGTGAAACACAGGTGGGGTGTCTCCGTGAAACACAGGTGGGGGGTGTCTCCGTGAAACACAGGTGGGGTCTCCGTGAAACACAGGGGGTCTCCGTGAAACACAGGGGTCTCCGTGAAACACAGGGGGGTCTCCGTGAAACACAGGGAGGGTCTCCGTGAACACAGGGGTCTCCGTGACACAGGGGGTCTCCGTGCAGCACAGGGGGTCTCCGTGCAGCACAGGGGGTCTCCGTGCAGCACAGGGGGCTCCGGCAGCACAGGGGGCTCCGTGCAGCACAGAGGGGTCTCCGTGCAGCACAGGGGGTCTCCGAGCAGCCAGGGGGTCTCCGCAACACAGGAGGGTCTCCGTGCAGCACAGGGGGTCCCCGTGCAGCACAGGGAGGGTCTCCGTGCAGCACAGGGGGGTCTCCGCAGCACAGGGGGTCTCCGTGCAGCACAGGGGGTCTCCGTGCAGCACAGGGGGTCTCCGTGAAGCACAGGGGGGTCTCCGTGCAGCACAGGGGGGGTCTCCGTGCAGCACAGGGGGGTCTCCGTGCAGCACAGGGGTCTCCGTGCAGCACAGGGGGTCTCCGTGCAGCACAGAGGGGTCTCCGTGCAGCACAGGGGGTCTCCGTGCAGCACAGGGGTCCCTGTGCAGCACAGGGGTCTCCGTGCAGCACAGGGGGTCTCCGTGCAGCACAGGGGTCTCCGTGCAGCACAGGGGTTCCGTGCAGCACAGAGGGTCCCCGTGCAGCACAGGGTCTCCGTGCAGCACAGGGGGTCTCCGTGCAGCACCGGAGGGGTCTCCGTGCAGCACGGGGGGTCTCAGTGCAGCACAGGGGGTCTCCGTGCAGCACAGGGGAGGGGTCTCCGTGCAGCACAGGGGGGGCCTCCGTGCAGCACAGGGGGGTCTCCGTGCAGCACAGGGGGTCTCCGTGCAGCACAGGGGGGTCTCCGTGCAGCACGGGGAGGGTCGTGCAGCACAGGGGGTCTCCGTGCAGCACAGGGGTCTCCGTGCAGCACAGGGGTCTCCTGCAGCACAGGGGGTCCTGCAGCACAGGGTCTCCGGGGGTCTCCGTGCAGCACAGGGGTCTCCGTGCAGCACAGGGGTCTCCGTGCAGCACAGGGGTCTCCGTGCAGCACAGGGGTCTCCGTGCAGCACAGGGGGTCTCCGTGCAGCACAGGGGTCTCCGTGCAGCACAGGGGTCTCCGGCAGCACAGGGGTCTCCGTGCAGCACAGGGGTCTCCGTGCAGCACAGGGGTCTCCGTGCAGCACAGGGGTCTCCGTGCAGCACAGGGGTCTCCGTGCAGCACAGGGGGTCTCCGTGCAGCACAGGGGGTCTCCGTGCAGCACAGGGGGTCTCCGTGCAGCACAGGGGGTCTCCGTGCAGCACAGGGGGTCTCCGTGCAGCACAGGGGGTCTCCGTGCAGCACAGGGGTCTCCGTGCAGCACAGGGTCGTCTCCGTGCAGCACAGGGTCGTCTCCGTGCAGCACAGGGTCGTCTCCGTGCAGCACAGGGTCTCCGTGCAGCACAGGGTCTCCGTGCAGCACAGGGGGTCTCCGTGCAGCAGTATAAATCCCTGTGCTCTGCCTGGTAACTGTTGTCAACGGAATGGCGACTTCCTCCAATATTTTTTCCCCTCTCAGACACCTCATTTCCAAGTCTTCCCTCCTCTCCTGTACCTATTTCCCTTTCTAATCCCTTTCATCTCTGTCTCTTTTCACTTTGAATGACCCTCCTGCCCTATCTCTTCCACACTCTCCCCTCTACATTTTTCCCTTCCCTTTTCCTTCCTATCCCATAATTCATTATCGTTCTGGGCGCACCGTGAGGCGCTCAACTTTCACACTTAACAGCACATCAAGTGTTGTTCCCCTCCTTCCGTTCTCCTGCTTTTCTCTTTTGTCATTCACTTTTCTCCAACGTTCCTCCCCTTTTCTTTTGGCTTTCATTTTGGCTTCTTTTGTCTTTTACGGTCCACCTTTTCTTTAGCTCTTTTTCTCCTCTTGGATCTCGAGAGATTTCTTATTCCTTTGCGAAGTATTTCTCTTTTTCACTTGTTCACTCCCTATCTTCCTCCATCTATCTTGCATTATCTCTTGCTTCTTCACTCTCTTCGTTCCTCCATCTATCTTTCGTTTTCTCTCACTTTATCACTCCCTACCTTCTTCTCTAGATCTCTCTCTTTCTCACAACAATCCGTCCTTCTGTTTCCTGACAAACCTTGCCTAACCTAACCTTACCTAACCTAACCTAACCTTATCTAACCTAACTCAAACTTCGATTTCTCTTATATGTCTTTAAACAAATTTCTTAGTTTACGCTATATAAGTTAGGTTAAGTTAGGCTTGGTTAGATTGAATGATCTTCTCTAGGCAAAATTTAATCATTTATAGCATTTCACAACGTCAACAAAGGAAATAACACGTGAGGAATATAGAATGCACTGAAACACGAACAGAAAACGGGAACCCTTCAAGCACACGTTAGAATAGCGTCAGAAAAATTCCGTTTTCATTCCACTGTCAATAGTCATACATTTGTCATTCTTGGCCAAAGTGAATTACTGGCGTTGATTGGCAGGACTGGCTGCTGGGATTTCAACACTCATCCCCTTCTTTCATCTGTTCTTCGGTTTCTCTTTCTCTTCATCTTTCAATGCCTTCCTCTCTCCCTTTTTTTCTTTATCTATCCCACTTCTTTCCATCTCACTTCACGTTTTTTTTTACTGCATTTTTACTCACATTTTCGTTCCCTTCCACACTTCTGTATTTGTTCTTCCACTTCGACCTGTTCTCGTCTCCTGCTCGTCCTCTCTCTCTTACTCTTCTTTCCTATTCATTCTTTCTCTAATTGATCTTACATTTATCTCTTTCTCCATTCCCTCTATCTTCCTTTCTCTGTTGATTAAAAAGACACACATGCAACAGTTAAGTATCTATATTCCGAAACGTTTCGTCTACACAGTAGGCTTCTTCAGTCATGTAGATGAATGGTTCAGAGAACCGACAAGTTATAAATTAGACACATATGCAACATTTGGGTATCTTTATTGAGGAAACGTTTCGCCACACAGTGGCTTCATCAGTCCATACAAAGGAGAATCGTGAAGAACAAGAGGAGTTTGAGGTGGTCAGTCCCTCAATCTTGAGTCGATGTTGTCAGTCCATCAATCTTGAACAGAATACAGCATATGTGCTAGGAAGCAGCTTATATACCGTAGGCAGGAGAGGTCAGAAGTCGTAGGTGGTGTCACATTTCAAGAGTGGTATACAATAGAGTTTGGGCTATACATTTGGGAACGTTCTCACCTGTTCATTTCTAATTCTTCGTCAATGTGACTTTAGATGTTTTCTTTTCATTCCCTCTTCTTGGCAAACGCTTTCCTTGTTAAGAAGACACATACAACATTGTATCTTATTCGAAACGTTTCGCTACACAGTGGCTTCTTCAGTCATGTAATAATGTGTTGGACGAAAGTTAAATCTAATAAAGAACATATTGGGAATCTTTATTAAGGAAACGTTTCGCCACACAGTGGCTTCATCAGTCCAATACAAAGAGAAAGGTGTAAGGAAGAGGAGGAGTTTGAGGTAATCAGTCCTCGGCCTGGAGTCGATGTGTTCAGTCCACCAATTTTGTAGAAAGTACAGTATAGAGCCTTAGAAGTGGCTTATATACTGTGGTCAGGTGAGGCGAAGCAGCAGGAGGCTGAACACATCGACTCCAGGTCGAGGGACTGATTACCTCAAACTCCTCCTCTCCTTACACCTTTCTGCTTTGTATTGGACTGATGAAGCCACTGTGTGGAGAACCGTTTCCTCAACAAAGATTCCCATATGTTGCATAAGTGTCTCAATCTTCAACTCGTCGGTTTTCAAAACCATTTATCACCATGGGCCAGTAGGCCTTCTGCAGTGTTCCTCCATAAGAACATAAGAAACGAGGAACACTGCAGCAGGCCTGTTGGTTGTGTGAATTTAATCAACTACAGAAACGCAAGACTCATCGCCAGAGAAGACAACACTCAATACCGAAGAATCCTGGAATCATCACTTATCTGTATATCCAACAACTTCAACCAGAACAACGGCTTCTACAACATAGCTGAACCTATTGCCAAGAAACTTCTTCAACGCTATCCCACATAGAACTCAAGAATGGAACACTGCAGGTCCTTTAAGTCACACAAGGTTTTAAATTATCACACTACTTTGAAGACTGTCACATGCAGCATTCTCCACCTGACTAAATCTTATAAATACTCATGTTACTCTTTTTCCAGGTAGATCTGTCTGTGGGCGAAACGTTGTCAATAAAGGATCACATTATACTGCTTATGTGTTTATTTTTCCAAGGTATACAGTCCTAGCTGACATCAATGACATACTACTATATAGAAAGCCGCTTGTTATGCAGAGCATTTCGGGCAAATTAGGTCAGTTTTATCCCAGAATGGACTCACACCAGTCGACTAACACCCAGGTACCCCTTTTACTGATGGTGAACATAGACAAACGGTGTAAAGAAACACGCCCAATGTTTCTACCCTTGCCAGGAATCGAACCCGGACACTCGCCTTACGTCACACGGCGAGGATCGTCGACACCATAGAACATAATACTGGAAACTACAAAATTTCAAAAACATTAGCATACATGTTACTCAACCAGGCAAAGTACCACCTACCTAACACACAGGAGTCACATGATCCCACCGTCTACCCGTCCTCATCCCAATATGGTGTCACTCACACCTCTCCGCCTATATATGCGACTGATACAATGCATTGGGTGCATTGTATCAGACGGGCGCATTGTATAAGACGGTCCATTGTATCAGCCCTATGGCCTCCCGCCATAGGGCTGTAAACAGTACATAATTTGTACAAACATCGACACTCCTTCGGGAGCCATAGCCGGGTCACCACATGAAGAAGACCCGGGCCACCACATGAAGAAGACCCGGGCCAGGACCCGTCCTGGCAAACCTATATGAACATGAACCTCTGTATGTTAGAAGTGATCAAGGTCCCAGGACCAAAACATTTTCTAATAAATATGTCCTAGTGTTTGCTCCGTGTTTTTCTAAACTAACCAAGGATAAAAAGTTGAAGCATAACCTGACGACTCCTATTAATTATACTTCTTGATATGAAGTCAAGATTTCTATTAGCTTTATTGCGAACACTTATGCACTGTTGTGTTAGTTTTAGATTACTACTTAACCAGAACTCCTAAGTCTTTATTGTATTCAGTTTGAATGAGATTTATACTGTTTAGTTTATAGGTGTTATAATTATATTACGAACACAGGTACTGAATGGCCTATGACCTGGTCGTAATGGCCTGTGACCTGGTCGTAATGGCCTGTGACCTGGTCGTAAAGGGAATTGGAGCAAACGAACTCAGCAGTAGACTATAATGTATATTTTGCCTTCACCCACTATGTACAGATAGAATAATAATAAGTGTACACGACGGTGACAGATGGCAAAGCAGAAGCCAGAGAGAGTGCACCATACTCAACCAGCAGGTAGGCAAGTCTGCCAATGCTTACCGCAAGTGAACCACGTTGCTTCAGCTTTGGCGGGCTTTCCTGTGATTGGTCAATGAACCAAGGTACTCATTTAACGACGGGTACCCTTATTGATCGCTAAACCCATAGCACCCGGTTCGCTGGTTGGGAGGCAGCCTATATGTTAGCGTGACATAAGCCGAATAAATTGCAACATACTCTTTGCATGCCACAACTTATTTCCTTTTATCAGGACTAGAACTTTACTTTTGCTTACATTAAACTGCATCTGTCATTTCTCCGACCACATCAACCTATCTTGGTCATTCGGCAGTTCACTCGTGTTCTCAATTAATTTAATGACAAATTTCAGTGTCATCAGCAGACTTGCTTATATAGCAATTCATTCTCGCGTTTAAGTCACGTTTAAGAAGATAATGTCTCCACCTGTTTCCTGTTCTATTTTCTTCAATAGTCTCTTGGGTGGGGCTATCAAAGACCCTACTGAAATCCATATGCATATTATCGTATTCATTATCTTGATCTACGGCTTCAAATACATTAGGAAAAAAATTAGTATATTTGTAAGGCAGGAACGCCCCTTTGTAAACCCATGCTACGATTTATTGATTAAATATTTTTCAAGGTGGCTTCTAATTTCGGCAGCAACTATAAATTCCATCAGGTTTCCTACAATTGAATTTAGGCTGATTGCTCTGTCGTTTGTAACTAACGACCTATTTCCCTGTTTGTAAATGGGTATTACACCTGTCATTTTCCACTTACCTGGCGGAATACCCATTTGTAATGATTTGTTTAAAACACTTGACTAATGGCCCACTAAGCTTTTCGTTATATTCTATTATAACCCTTGAAAACTGTTCCTCGGTGCCTACTGACTTATTTGATTTTAACCCACCTGTTTGAGAACCATGTCACTAGTGACTTTGATCTTGAATGACTTTTGCCTTTCTAAAATTATTAATTAATGGATTTCATTTGTGGCCTGTGCGAAAATTCATAGGAAATGAGTATTAAAAACTGTGCACATTTCTTGTCACTAACTGGACCTGAGTTACATTTAAGTTGGCCTGTTTTTTCCTAATCTTGTTCCTAAATACCTGAAAAAAACCTTTTGGGTTGGTCTTCGCAACCTTAAATTCATAATCCTCTTTATATTGTATTTGTGTTTACTTTTCCATCGTGTCGGTATTTTATACCATTTATCTCCAAAATGAGCAGACTCATCCATAGGGTGACTCCTCCGTTGATGTTTAAGTCTATTATTCATCAATTGAATTTATGTTTGATCTAATTTATATATTGCGAATATATATGTGCACTGAGCTGCTAGTACGATGCTTCGCAAAATGTGTTGGCAATCCTCCCCTCCCCACCTGTCTGGTCTCCCTCCTGATAATCCCAATTGACACTTCAGGTAATCCCTCATTCCTACAAAGTCAGCGGCACGAAAATCAGGATCCTTAACTTTATCATCATTACTGAGGTAGCTACATGATACATTATAACTTAGAGATTTGTGATCACTTCCTCCAAGCTCTTCATTAACCTCAAGTGTGTCTATAAGAGATTCCTTGTTTGCCAGCAAATTATTGCCTCTAGTTAGCTGTCACAAATCGTTCCTAGAAAGTCGCCAGACTCTAATTTCTTGTCAGATTGATCCAATCAATTTGGCTGAAGTTGAATCTACCATCTAGGTACGACATTTTCGTATCTAGAAGTCTTAACAATTTCATCCCAAAATTTACCCATTTCTTCTTTCCCTGTTTCTCCTTCATGATCTAGGAAGACTTAATCATACAGAAGTGGAATGAGAGAGCTGTAAGTCATATGGAGGGACAGAAACGTGCAGAGATCAACAGATGCAGCAGCAAATAAGAATCTACTTCAACCATAATCTTTAACACTATTTTTTCCTACCTGAAGTGGGCTTAAATAATATTGAATAAAAGGTATCTAGGAGTTAGTGACCACAATGAAGTTAAATAACGGAATGGAGGGGAATGCAGAGATATGCAAGAAATGTAGTCTATTGCCTGTAATTGAGGAAAATACACAGGAAAGATCAAATACCCAATGAGTCATGGTCGCATAATTGAACACAACTTTTCTAAAGGTCATCGAGGAATCGAAGGAAAATGGTAGGAAGAAGTGGGAAAAAGTGCAATAAACGAAGCGGGTCCATGGAAAAAAAGTTTTTGTCTGGGATATTAGCTAAGATCCCAGAAAATGTAATAAAAACAACATAGTAGAACACAGAATGAAAGTGATACTTGAGTGACCTGGAGTGAACCTACCTGGAGTGAACCTACCAGGAGTGAACCTACCTGGAGTGAACCTACCTGGAGTGAACCTACCTGGAGTGAACCTACCTGGAGTGAACCTACCTGGAGTGAACCTACCTGGAGTGAACCTACCTGGAGTGAACCTACCTGGAGTGAACCTACCTGGAGTGAACCTACCTGGAGGGTGTTCCGGGGATCAACGCCCCCGCGGCCCAGTCCTTTACCAGGCCTCCCGGTGGATTAGGGCCTGATCAACTAGGCTGTTACTGCTGGCCGCACGTAGTCAAACGTATGAATCACAGCCCGGCTGATCCGGAACTGATTTAAGTATCTGTCCAGCTCCCTCTTGAAGACAACCAGGGGTCTATTGGTAATTCCTCTTATTGCTGATGGGATTCTGTTGAACAGTCTTGGGCCCCGGATACTTATTGTTCTTTCTTTAGTATACTAATGGCGCCCTACTGTTCACTGGGGGTATGTTGCATCGCCTGCCAAGTTTTTGCTTTCGTAGGGAGTGATTTCTGTGTGCAGATTAGGGACCAGTCCCTCCACGATCTTCCAGTAGTCCTGCTGCAGTCTTCCTTCTTTCATATGTTATGTTCTATCGCCTGCGCTACAGTGAGTACAAGTCAAGTGCTTAGAAGCGTTCCCAGTATGTGTTTAGAGTTATTCATCAGAGTAACACGAAGCAGGAGAGAGTGCCACGAGTGGAATGCTTTTATTCAAGACTATAAAAATATGTTTCACACTGTATCGCATAGGATGCATTTATACAGACAGAAATAGTAAACAGGTGTGAAACGTCATAAAATGGATGAAGGACTAGCTGAAAAATAGAATGCAAAAGAAAACATAAGAATATACATAAGAATGGAGGAACACTGCAGAAGGCCTACTGGCCCATACAAGGCAAATCCTTACCAAAACCACCACTACCTAAGCCCCTCCCACTCATATATTTGTCCAATCTCTTTTTAAAGCCACCCAAGGTTCTAGCCTCTATCACCCTACTCGGAAGATTGTTCCACGCATCTACAACTCTATTCGAAAACCAGTACTTGCCTATGTTCTTTCTAAATCTAAATTTATCCAATTTAAATCCGTTATTTATGGTTCTTACTTGGTTCGATATCCTCAGTATTTTATTAATATCTCCTTTGTTTATGCCCATCATCCACTTGTACACCTCGATGATATCTCCCCTCAATTCTACGTCTCTCCAGAGAGTGAAGATTCAACGCTCTAAGTCTATCTTCATACGGGAAATTTCTTATACTGTAAATCATTTTAGTCATTCTTCTTTGTATGTTCTCCAACGAATCTATATCCATTCTGTAGTAAGGAGACCAAAACTGAGCTGCATAATCCAAATGAGGTCTCACTAGTGATGTATTGAGCTGTAAAATAACTTTTGGACTTCTGTTGCTTATACTTCTTGAAATAAATCCTAGTAATCTGTTAGCCTTATTGCGCACACTTAGGCACTGTTGTCTTGGCTTTAGATTTCTGCTTACCATGACTCCCAAGTCTTTTTCACATTCTGTATGATCAAGCTCTACTTCACCTAGTTTATAAATTCGAGGGATAGTTTCATTACCAACGACTAGCACTTTACACTTGTCCACATTGAACTTCATCTGCCACTTTTCAGACCAAGACATTAATTTGTCCAAATCCTCCTGGAGTTCACTGGTATCCTCCTCAGAATGAATTATACGGCCTATTTTTGTATCATCAGCAAATTTACTCATGTCACTTGCAATTCCTTCATCAAGGTCATTTATGTAAATTATGAACAACAATGGGCCTAAAACTGATCCTTGTGGAACGCCACTAGTGACTAATCCCCATTCAGATTTGACCCCATTAATGGAAACTCTCTGCTTTCTATTGGTAAGCCATGCCTCTATCCATGCTAGAACTTTACCTCTTATACCATGAGCTGCCACCTTTCTTAAGAGTCTCTTGTGAGGTACTCTATCGAAGGCCTTACTGAAATCCAAGTAAACTATATCATATTCTTTATCACTGTCTACTGCCTCAAATGTTTTATTGAAAAACGTCAGTAAATTTGTCAGGCAGGAACGACCTCTCGTAAACCCATGCTGAGATTCATTAATCAAATTATGTTCTTCAAGGTGACTTCTAATAATATCAGCAATAATTGATTCTAATAATTTGCCTACTATAGACGTGAGGCTTATTGGACGGTAATTTGATGGAATTGACTTATCCCCTGATTTGAATATAGGAACTACATTAGCTATCTTCCACATCTCTGGCACAACACTAGTTAGGATGGACGTATTAAACACATTCGTTAATGGCTGACTAAGTTCCATCTTGCATTCTTTAAGTACCCTGGAAAACAACTCGTCGGGTCCCGGGGACTTATTTTGCTTCAGTTTATCTATCTGTTTGATAACCATGTCCCTCGTGACAGTAATATTAGTTAATTTGAATTCTTCAGGAACTGAATAATTGTTAATTTCTGGAATCTCATTTAAGTCTTCTTGTGTAAAAACTGACAAAAAATATTCATTAAATAGAGAACACATTTCCAGTTCGTTATCCGTCAGCTGTTCATTCCCAATTTTCAGAGGACCTACCTTTTCCCTTACCTTCGTCCTATACACTTGAAAGAACCCTTTTGGATTAGACTTTGATTCATTAGCAACCTTAATCTCAGTCACGTTTAGCCTTTCTAATCCCCTTTTTTACTTCTCTTTTCAACTGAACATATTGGTCAATAAGGTTAACATCATCTCTTTTGATGCGCCTATAAATTCCTCTTTTCTCCCCTAATAGATGTTTTAGCCTCCTGTTAATCCATTTGGGATCGTTATTATTTGACCTAAATTCTCTCTGGGGAATAAACATACTCTGTGCACGTTGTACATTATTAAGAAAAAATCATAAACGCAGATCCCATCGTAATCGTTAGCTAGATTACCACAGTCGAGATTAGACAGGTGTTCTCTAAGTCCAGTATAATCGGCAGAACGAAAATCAGGAACTTTTACCGTATTATCCCTATTCTCGTACTCCCAGGTAATATTAAAAGTAATGGATTTGTGATCACTTGCGCCAAGCTCTTCAGTGATCTCCAGATTATTTACAAGGGTTTCTTTATTTGACAAGACTAGGTCGAGCAAATTATTACCTCTGGTAGGCTCCGTCACACACTGCTTCAGAAAACAGTCCTGAACTACTTCCATAAAGTCACTGGACTCCAAATGAAATGAAATAAGAATATGGATAATACATACTATATAATGAGTGAAGCTCCCTGCAGTTCCTAATATTTATAAATAAATCTTAGAAATAAATTTATTACACTCTCACTGAGTGCGGATGATGAATTTACTTTAAAAATCAGAACCAGAGAGACCAAGAGGACTTGAATAGACTGCAAACGTGGTCATGATGTTGGTGATACTCAACCAATCCTAAAGAAATGCAAGGTAAGCAGTTTAGAAGGTGAGAAAATCTTGGAGAAGTGATGCTGCATTCAAGATAACAATAATAATAATACTAGCACTTCAGCTAGAATTTCAGATGTATAATTTCAGTGACAAATACAAACCTACGTACCCATAGTACTCTTTTTTTTTGGAGTAATAAAACAAATCCAGCATGAAGCCTGCACCTGGTCTGACATATAAAAAAAACTACAGAATATGCAGAAGTTCACAAGGAAATTATGCTGGAACTGAGAGGGAAGGACTGTGAATAATTTAAAAAGCCCATACTAACAATAAAAACATGGGGAGAAAAGGGAACCATTATCATGACATAAAAGTACTCATGACTTTATTTAGTTTGAATAAAGACTTGCTGATGAAGATGAGAGTAGCTGGAATGAGGGACGTAGAAGACAGCTGAAGAAATAGATGAACCAGTGGAATGACATGAGTTACTCTTCCAGTCTCAGAGTGGTGAGAATGTAGATGACACTGTATGAAGTGTTATGGAAAACAAGAATAATGTGATATAAACTTTAGATATGATCAGGCCTTAAGGATCCGAAATAAGCAATGAGCCAGTAAGGGTTTACACGGGGGGCCATGAACTACAAATCAACCATGATAGACTCATCAACCCTTCGGTATTTTATTCCATTATCGACATAACTAGAAGAATGCACATATACACGACATCATATATGCACATAAGAACACACATGTGCAGCAGTTGGGTATCTTTATTGTTGAAATGTTTCGTCTACACGGTAGGCTTCTTCAGTCAGATACAGAGACAGCAGGATATGTAGTGAAATAATAATATGTAATCAGTCTATCAAGTCTCGAGAAACAGGATTTGAGGTCAATCCTGAACCTGGAGAAGAGTTCAGCTCCATGGAGCTGAACTTTATTCCAGGCTGAGGGACTGATCACCTCAAATACTATTTCTCCAAGGTTGATGGACTGACTACATCTTAATCATCACCTTGTCGGTATCTTATATCATTTTCAACACAAACACACACACGATCACTGAAAACTTAATATGTCCCAGTCCCCAAAATTCTCATTTCAGTGCGACAGAGAATTTTATTTGTGATATTGTTAGAGGGATGGAGGCAGAAGGAAGGAGACGCTCCACCTGATCCCCTTGATTGAAAATCTGACGATGACAATCTTAAGAGATGCTTCCTCAGGGAATGATGCCAGTCGGGAGTGCCAACCAGACAATGTGTCAGTAGAAATTGTTAAACTGGGAAGGTATGTAAATACCGAAAAATTATAATTTATAATGAACAGATAAACAATAATGACGACGTGTCCAAGACAATGACTAGGAAATAAACCGAACGAAACGTTGTCATTTTTCAGGTTTTCCGTTTTTTATTATAGTGTCGGATATGTTGAAGCGGAAATTAAGTTCGCACCTCAGCTTTATATAACCACTTTCTAATTATTACTAGTAACTCTTTTGTATTTTGGAAACTCCATATAATGCATGTTATGTCTCAACAGAAAATCATACGTAGCGTATGGCGTGTAAAAAAAAAAAAAAAAAAAAAAAAAAAGTCTTTATAATCTTTCTGCAAAACAGCCATTTTTCCAGTACGAAATAATGAAGAATTTCAACTCAGCACACTGGCGAGGAATATAATGAAGGCTCAACAAGTGTCTTACAACTTCACATATATTCCGCAATTTGGAGAGGGTCTTATGACTACGTTTCGGTTCATCCTGGATTATAATGCTACATTTGAGGCAAGAAAAAGAGAGAAGACCGGAAGACAAGTCGGAGGGGAGGGTAGCAGGGGACAGAGGAAGCAAAATTAGTGGCAGTAGTGGTTGTGGTAGTAGTAGTAGTTAGTAATGGTGGATGAATTAGCAGCAGTACTAGTAGGAATAGTAGTAGCAATGTAATGGAAATACAAGTGAGAGAGGTAATAGAGTGTGTAGAAGTAGTGAATGAATTGTTAATAACAGCAGCAGTAGTAGTAGTAGAAATAGCTTGTAAGATCAAATGAATGGAGGAGCACTACGGAAGACCTGCAGGTCCACATCGGGCAGGACATGGGACAGATGAATGAAAGTAAATTCCATCTGAAAGCGGTGGACCGCAACACTGTCCAGAGGTCCCCCTTCCAAGTGTTGCTTATATGTGAATTGTTCCAGCCACGATATTACTTTCTATTCTTTATACACCTAAAACTTACTAATAAAATATTTGAATGAACAATAAATAATAAACATATTTCTAAATCCTTCCTTATGTCAACTACATTCCACTAATACTGATCTGGTTAATTTTACCACCTTCAATTTTCCTAAAGTGCCGAAAGCCATCGACAACATAAACAAAAAAACACCGACCTGCAGAGAATGAGGTCAAACCCATCTCAATCTCATCCAGTTTTTTTTTTCTTTTATGAATTTTTTGTTCTTCAGTAGCCCAAGTCTATATAATCTGTTTCCACTCTTACCTGAAAAGTCATTCAGGTCTATGCAACTTCTGATTAAGTGGTCTGAGAAATTATATTATGACAATCACAATGCAAAGAAACAAGGCATCAGCAGACATAAGGCTATCCAGACATGGGTCTTAAAAGAATGCAGCTGGTCCAGCAATATTTTTCGTTTCCGGATGACTTTGCATAACATAATATGTATATATATATATATATATATTATATATATATATATATATATATATATATATATATATATATATATATATATATATATATATATATATATATATATATATATATCTAAGTTCATGTTTGTGTGTTTTATAAATGTATTCTGTCTATCAATAAAGCATTTATATGTATGTATGTGTGTATATAGATGAGGTAGGAGAATGGAATATTCAACGGCTCAGGAAGAAATCAAATATTCTTCCTTGATGCCTTTTATCCACTTCTCCGAGGTATGGGTCCCACAATTTGCACTAGAGTGGACCCATCCTATTTTATATATATATATATATCTAATATATATATATATATATATATATATATATATATATATATATATATATCTAATATAATATATATATATATATATATATATATATATATATATATATTATATAATATATATATATATATATATATATATATATATATTATATAATATATATATATATATATATATATATATATATATTTTTTTTTAACAATCGGCCGATTCCCACCAAGGCAGGGTGGCCCGAAAAGAAAACTTTCATCATCATTCACTCCATCACTGTCTTGCCAGAAGGGTGCTTTACACTACAGTTATAAAACTGCAACATTAACACCTCTCCTTCAGAGTGCCGGCACTGTACTTCCCATCTCCAGAACTCAAGTCCGGCCTGCCGGTTTCCTGAATCCCTTCATAAATGTTACTTTGCTCACACTCCAACAGCACGTCAAGTATTAAAACCATATGCCTCCATTCACTCCTATCAAATACGCTCACACATGCTTGCTGGAAGTCCAAGCCCTCGCACACAAAACTTCCTTTACCCCTCCCTCCAACCTTTCCTAGGCCGACCCCTACCCCGCCTTCCCTCCAATACAGATTTATACACTCCGAAGTCACTCTGTCTCGTTCCATTCTCTCTACATGTCCAAACCATCTCAACAACCCCTCCTCAGCTCTCTGGACAATCGTTTTGGTAATCCCGCACCTCCTCCTAATTTCCAAACTCCGAATTCTCTGCATTATATTCACACCACACATTGACCTCAGACATGACATCTCCACTGCCTCCAGCCTTCTCCTCGTTGCAACATTCATCACCCATGCTTCACACCCATATAAGAGCGTTGGTATAACTATACTCTCATACATTCCTCTTTACTTCCATGGACAAGGTTCTTTGTCTCCACAGACTCCGAAGTGCTCCACTCACCCTTTTCCCTCATCAATTCTATGATTCACCTCATCCTTCATAGACCCATCCGCCGACATGTCCACTCCCAAATATCTGAATACATTCACCTCCTCCATACTCTCTCCTCCAATCTGATATCCAATCTTTCGTCACCTATTCTTTTTGTTATCCTCATCACCTTACTCTTTCCTATATTCACTTTCAATTTTCTTCTTTTACACACCCTACCAAATTCATCCACCAACCTCTGCAGCTTCTCTTCAGAATCTCCCAAAAGCACAGTGTCATCAGCAAAAAGCAACTGTGACAACTCCCACTTTGTATTTGCTTCTTTATCTTTTAGCCCAACACCTCTTGCCAAGACCCTCGCATTCACTTCTCTTACAACCCCATCTATAAATATATTGAACAACCACGGTGACATCACACATCCTTGTCTAAGGCCCACTTTTACTGGGAAATAGTCCCCTTCCCTCCTACACACTCTAACCTGAGCCTCACTATCCTCATAAAAACTCTTCACTGCTTTCAGTAACCTTCCTCCTATTCCATACACCTGCAACATCTGCCACATTGCCCCCTATCTACCCTATCATACGCCTTTTCCAAATCCATAAATGCCAAAAAAACATCTTTACCCTTATCCAAATACTGTTCACCTATATGTTTCACTGTAAACACTTGGTCTACACACCCCTACCTTTCCTAAAGCCCCTTGTTCATCTGCTATCCTGCTTTCTGTTTTACTCTTAATTCTTTCAATAATAACTCTACCATACACTTTACCAGGTACACTCAACAGACTTATTCCCTATAATTTTTGCACTCTCTTTTGTCCCCTTTGCCTTTATACAAAGGAACAATACACGCTCTCTGCCAATCCTAGGTACCTTACCCTCTTCCATACATTTATTAAATAATAGCACCAACCACTCCAAAATTATATCCCCACCTGCTTTTAACATTTCTATCTTTATCCCATCAATCCCAGCTGCCTTACCCCTTTCATTCTACCCACTGCCTCACGAACTTCCCTACACCCACAACTGGCTCTTCCACACTCCTACAAGATGTTATTCCTCCTTGCCCTACACACGAAATCACAGCTTCCCTGTCTTCATCAACATTTAACAAATCCTCAAAATATTCTCTCCATCTTCCCGATACCTCTAACTCTCCATTTAATAACTCTCCTCTCCTATTTTTAACTGTCAAATCCATTTGTTCTCTAGGCACAGTGATGCCTCTAAAATTGTGCGGAGTTCGAAACGGCAGCAAATTCAAATTTAGTGAATTGAGAGTCGAGGATGTCAAAGGTTGAAAAAGATGTTCAGAAGTCTGTTGTGTGACTTCAAAATCATTTCCCATTTATCAGTACAGACGATCTCGTTTCATTGTCAAGCGGTGTGTTTGGGCCTGAAAATATAAATTGCTACAAAGCTGCAGATATTGACATGAAGATGATATATGAATCCCTGAAGACAATTTATTTTACAAACACCAGCGTTCAGGTTGCAGATGACAACATGAAGATTGACGACAGTCATTTATGTCAGCGAATAATTTGCACTGCAAAGTTACTGGAAGACTTGAAGACGTTTCAGTCATGAGTTGGCTTCTGTACTACCCTCCACCATTTTAAATTACATGAAAGAGTCAGTTTTGTTTGCTCATCCAGTCAGTGGCTGCCATACCACATCCTCTTTTATAATCCTGGAAAAAAAAATGTCTCCCCATCAAAGATAATCTTTTGCAAGAGATTGTGTTGATATTAAACAATCCTTGGTCAGCTGATGATGAAGTTGCAGTATCTGGAAAACAGTTTATCTTTGATTTATATAAAGCAATGTATCAAATCTCAATCATTACTGATTTGTATCTTTTGACAGATAAGCCAGCCACTCAAATTGGTTGCGTTCTCATCAAGTCTTTCTCCCACCTATTCAGCACCTGAACCACATTCTTATCACGTTTTTCACCAAATTCAAACGTGAGTTGAGGGGCCAGAAAAGACATAAAAATTCTGTGTCACCTGACTGTACAACGGTGGCAGCAGCGCCAACAAAGATCATGATAGTTATCTTGTGTGGATGCAAATTAGGCTGTGGGTAGCAGCGTGGTTGTGTAAAAGCTGGTTTGCATTGTTCTTCAAGGTGCAAACACTGCCATGGTGTTCTTCAAGGTGCAAACACTGCCATGGTGCTCTTCAAGGTGCAAACACTGCCATGGTTTATTGCCTAAATTCTGAATCAGTGGAGGATCTCACGGTTAACCTCAGTATAACAGACGAGGAAGAGAAATAACATCATAAACAGGAACTGAGTGAATTAGACTTACTGAGGAAGCTATTCATATATATATATATATATATATATATATATATATATATATATATATATATATATATATATATATATATATATATATATATATGAATAAAAATTAGTACATCTTAAAAATAAAAATCTCACTTTTATAAATAGATAATTTACAGTTCTACAACATCTCCACACATTCTTCATAAAAAATACTGTTTGTAAGATATGAACTCGTAACTGAGTGTGAGTAGTAAGAATCTTGCAATAAGTTCAACCTCGCCATTCACATCCGGTCTGGCATACACAAAAACTATAACATGTGTGGCAAACATTCATAGAAGCAATCCTATTCATTATTTATTTTCAAATGTTTCTCAATACAAACTATTATCGTCAGATGCTCAGTCTTCCAAATAGAAGAGAAAAACAATTAAAAATCCTTCAATCAAGAGAGGGGGAAGGAGATGTTTGGGGTGAAACTAAGGAGGAGGATGCAGTCGGACGGAGTGAAATTCATTTGACTGAAATATTAAATTACTTTTTACTCGAAGTTAGGTCAGAAAAACTGTTCTGAGACTTCTTGAGCTATACAAGACACGGCGGCTGCAGCTAGAAATAAGCTGATCCACATTGTACTTAGACAAGTGTCGGGTCAAACCACAATTAGCAGAGATAAATCTGGTTGATCTGGACGTGGGCGTGAAGAGGACGTGTAAGAAGGCTTGGAAGAGAACGTTGCAGAGGACGTGGAAGAAGTCGTGTAGGATGACGTGGAATAGGACGTTCTCAGCTATCACTTCTCCTGCCGACACAGCCCAAGGCACAGTGACCAGGTACGTATTAATTTGGTTCAGCTGCGACTTAATCAGCACAGCCAGTAGCAATACATGAGAGGAGCACCGAACAAACCAGCGCCCTCCCAGGCAGCCAGGCAGTGCTCCAACTATCACCGAAGGGGACACACTGCTGACATAAGACTGTCGTTGTAGAAACAAAAGAGGAATTGGTCAAGCAGGATCACCGGTTCTTTAGAGATGTAATCTTTAATTAATCATCCCATCATGATCTCATATCAGACTATTCTTGCATGTAACTCACACAATTACTCTTAGCTCAGCTGGTGGTTGTGTACATTATACATAGCAACATCCTAGTGTCCTACCTGTCCCAAGGGCATTAACCTTACATACCTATTTAGTCACGCTGTGTGCAAACTTGAGGAGCCACTCTGAAGAATTATATACATGGGCAACATCTGGGTTTCTTTATTTGTATATGTTTTGCTAACTAGTAGTTAGCAAAAGATGTGGTAATTAGTCCCTCAACCTTGGAGTTTGTGAAGAGCACCGTGGTATTGAAGAATCTGAAGCACAGGCAAACTGGCGCTTATATACCGGCGTCAGATGAGGGACGTACAGCAGACGAAGGCATTAATCTACTTCCACTAGGAAATCCCGCCTACCAGAGACAATGCCATGCCGGTATATTAGCGCCAAACTTCATGACTGTGCTTCAGATTCATCAAGACTATAGTGTTCTTCACCAGTTCCAAGACTGAGGGACTGATTACCTCATCTTCTGAATATAATTCTACATTCTTCACATTATATCCTTGTATTGTATTGATAAAGCCACTGGTTGGCGAAACGTCTACAAATAAAGATATTTTGTTGATACTGTATAGCATTCATGTAGAAAAGGAGCCAGTCTCTCATACTGTCCGCCAACATTAGCAGCTTCATTACCAGTGTTGGTGAGCTGTCGCAGTTTAGTGAACACTCAACATCCTGACATGATTGATTTTGTCGAGTTATTTTTAGACAAGACTCAGGAGAATTTTTGCAGAATTCATGGCTATAACTCGTGTATGTAGCAAGATAGGCAAATATACAATCCCACCTCATTGAAATTGTAATTTCTAATCAACACAAAATTATATGCTTCAAGCTATGCATAAATAATATATTATACATCCGAATCGTCGTTTGCAATGTGCAGACCTCAAGGACATCACTGACTCATAACTGGTTACTATTACATGTTGCTTCCTATTTGTATGTTTCATAAATATAAAGATTTTATTATTTATGTACTGTATACAGTTGGGTTAATAAATCACATCTGGTTGTGATACAGATTGAAATTGCCTCGATGAGGCACAGGTTTAAAAATAAAATACTTTCGCTTTTAAATCTCCCATTTCATTTTGTGGCTTATTGCACTTTCAGTGTTGAAAAAAATGTATTAAAGTTAATTATACTAAGGTTTTCCAGTGTGTAATACGAAAGCTACTTCAAAGCCTCCTGTAATTATATCCAGTTGAAAGATAATGTTACGGAAAGCTTTTGAGTGAGCTGAGGTAGGTAACAGCTCTTCATCGCCCAAATTCTTCTCAGCTTCCCTACTGCATTTACTTTGAATGAATAATTAATTCTTCAATTTACACCTAAAGATGTGTAATGCTTTCCATGACGCTAAGATGTTTAGACTGTTTAGACAGTGTTGATATATTATGTAGTGACGAGAGGGGAGAGAAAAACTGAGGTTGTCAGATTTTGAAATTATTTCCCCAGAAAATGGATACGGAGTAGCAGAACCAACGAGATGGGAAAAGGAAGAAAAGAAGACAAAGAATAAAGATACACAGATTAATACTGTATATCTCCTCTCCCTTATCCGTCCGATTTTTCACTTGATTTCACGCTAGCAGTAAGTGGACAATAATATCTATTTCTACATATAGAAGGTATACAGGCCTAGCTGACATAACTATTCTATAAAAAGCAACTTGTTATGCAGAGCATTTCCGGCAAATTAAGTAAATTTTGACCCAGGATGCGACCCACACCAGTCAACTAACACCCAGGTACCCATTTTACTGATGAATGAACAGGGACAGTAGGTATCTTCTGGAAACACCTCCTAATGTTTTCCAGCCGTACCGGGGATCGATCCCCGGACCTCAGTGTGAGAGCTGAGTGCGCTAGCGATCGAACTACGGGACACCCTAGGCATGATATAAATGTAGGTAAGAGACTTAATACAAGGTGCATTAAGAAATAAATACTGTACATAGTGGGAGTCTTGCTTCATTCTGGTATATTATACGGACAGATAATACTGTGGTTGTATGTTTATGTTGGGGAATCAGCTCTACCCACTAACTTCGAGCACCAGTGATCGGGTGGAGTAATTTCAGTGATTTAAGTTTTTAATGGATATTATCGGGGAAATTTCACCTAGTATAATTACTATTTTTATGAGGCATGATTAGTAGGAGTCAGGATTTTCTGAAGTGTTTTAAGAAGCAATTTTGCAGGAAATCTTTACTTGACTTCATAAGAGAGGACGAGGACGAGCGGGGTGGACGAGGACGAGCGGGGTGGACGAGGACGAGCGGGGTGGACGAGGACGAGCGGGGTGGACGAGGACGAGCGGGGTGGACGAGGACGAGCGGGGTGGACGAGGACGAGCGGGGTGGACGAGGACGAGCGGGGTGGACGAGGACGAGCGGGGTGGACGAGGACGAGCGGGGTGGACGAGGACGAGCGGGGTGGACGAGGACGAGCGGGGTGGACGAGGACGAGCGGGGTGGACGAGGACGAGCGGGGTGGACGAGGACGAGCGGGGTGGACGAGGACGAGCGGGGTGGACGAGGACGAGCGGGGTGGACGAGGACGAGCGGGGTGGACGAGGACGAGCAGGGTGGACAAAGAAGTGGCATTGTTGTAACTGCTCTTCATGGACTCTTAGTTTGTCGACGCATTTTTTTTTCAATAGTGAATAGTCCTGTCCTAGATATAATTTCTGCTAGGTATTATGGTTTTCGGAAGCCAGACGATCTTATTTCTGGGTCTGCGGCCTCCACATGAAAAGAGGAGCTAGAATCGTGCAGTCGGGACTCCCTGGTGGTCCTCCATCAATGTTGCTAAACCTGAGGTCCCTTCTGAACATGAGCTAGTAGGATGTTTATTATAATTATTAGAAAGGCTTTATATAGGAAGAATATTATTATTTAAAATTTATATATTCTTAACTCATATTCTGTTCGCAATGTGTTTTGCCTTTACTTGACTCACGAAATCGTAATGACACTATTGCAAACAAACCATACCACGGGTGGGGTTCGAACCCGCGGTCAGAGTGTCTCTTACGCGACGGTCTGGACTTGGGCGATTGATTAGTTAGGAAACGTCGTTATAAGCTTCTCTCTCCACTCTAAGTTTCCCATTAATAGTGGAAAGTTTAATTTTTTTTTTACCAATTTAAAACATGATAAGGGGTGTTAATGTTTGTTGGTAGGCCTACTACCGTGCTTCTCATTTCATATATAATTTCATTTTCCAGGAGTCGAGTTCAACTACTGTCTGCAGCGAGTGTGCAACGCCTCGTGCAAGCCTCGCTAGTAATAATCGTGAGCAAGCTCACCAGTGAACCACTTGCTTTACCAGACCCAACACTCTTATTTCTCCAGTGAATGTTCGTTACTTATCGCCTCTTCGTGGACAGCAAGTTTCCTGTGGCTGAAATTGTCAACTTAGGGGATCCGACAGCTGCCTGTACTAGGTTCATGCTTCCTGCTCCCCGAGTCTGTCTTTAGCTACCCGCTACCGCCTCAAGTCGTCTGAGCAATCCTTTGTACCTTTATTTTCATAGCACGACTTCGCTTTTAAGTCATCCTTAATGGTCAGCTATTCCTCAAATAATTCCCAATGTCAAGTCCAACTTCATTCATGAGTGAGCGTCAGTGTTTAGTCCCACTTGATTCTCCATCCCCTTTAAATGTTTAAGTGCGCAGCATTTTTGATAAGAGTGAGAAATTCATTTTGTCATAATATTCATTAGCAAAATTGTATTTCCTTATTAACTAAAACTAGCAATGTTGGATATTGCAAGTGATCGTGTCTTGCAACTTATGTCATTGTTTTTCATTAATTTCCACCGAGTAGCTTAGTGATTGCTTTATCAACGTATTCATTTGCTTGAATTTTTAACTCGCTGTTTGTTGATATTTGTAATAAGTCAAATCCAGTTAATTTTAAATGGTGTTTCATGTGAGGCAATATTAATCTTCTAAATTGTTCAACTACAAATAAAAGGTCATTATATCAGCCTTTTAAAGTGGAGTTGTAAGACTAATGTTATACAGTCGCTTTAAGATAACACTTTTTTGAACAGTTTCTGTAAATTACTGCAAGATTTCATTTTTTAGTAGGTTTTGCTTTATATACGAAATAATTAAAGGGAAAAATATGCAATAAGATTATTTGAATGGCATTACGCTGTTGTTGTTGGTCATTCTTAACGATTTGATTTTTTAAATATTATGATATACGTAACGTGTGTTTAACATTATTATTAATATTTCTTATTTAATTGCTGTTTTTAATAGATTTTTGCTATTTGCTTCATGTTTAATGCCATTTCCCTGTAAATTTAGTCAGTTTACAGTTGTCAGCACTTTTTATAGATTAGATGCTCCTCGACCTTTTTCTTGAAAGTCATAATCGAGAATAATTAATCCTCAACTTTTAGTTTTCTATGAACACTTATCAAAGTCATTTGCAACTTAAGCTACAATTGCTTATATTTCAGTTATGTTATTTTTCTATTTCAAGTACTAGATCAAAGAGAACTGTTTCCAATTACTGCTGCTTCCTTCACAGAAAATTTATCCTACGCGTTTCTGTATTGTTCAAGTTCCTTGTGGGGCGTTTAATCATTTGATCAACAATGACTAATTTTTATGCTATGTATACAAATCAATTCTTCATTTTATATCTTTATCTGTACTTCTTATAACAAGGTGACTCAGACATCAAATAAGCTCATTATCTAAGCATACATCTTTTTCTTTCCTCTCACGCTGGTATTATGAAAGGAAATATAGCTGAAAACTAGTTCTATCTCCTAGCAAACCGCAATCGTCCGACGCTCTATAGAACTATTTGTAGAACCTCATGACTTTTCGACTCATCGTGCCAGCTTCTTCAATGGTAATCCTTTAAACTTTGAGTTTGGGTTAGCTCTGGTAATAAAAAATATTAGGCGAATTTTGCTGGCCTAATAGACAGCAATTTCAGCGTTCAGGAAGACAAGCAACTGATGAAGACAGCGAAAAATTTGATAACCTGGGATGAAATTGAAGAAGTTTTAAAAACGAATATGTATGGTAGATCAAGGCATTATTTACATTCATTGTGTTACCTTTTAAACATTACAAGCGTTTATTCAGAGATTTCTTTTGAGTGACTCAAGAGCAGCAGTGTCCTCCAGGGCTCATTATCACAGGAGCCATATCCGGGAACCACTCTTCTAGGCATCACTCTACCCATAAACTCTCCAGGATACATTCCCAAGGACGTACTCAGGACGCACTCAAGCTATGACATACTCTCACCAGGGCACACACTGTACAGGACACTCTCCAGAACACATTCTAAGAAGTATGTCCTCTTCCAGGGAAGCACTCTAGCCAGGCCACTCTTCCCGGGACACTCACGGACTTTCTCCACAAGACAATCTCTTCAAGAAATACTATCCGCAGGACACATTTCTCAAGAAACACCTTCCCCAGGACATACTTTCCTATTACACAACCTCCCCAGGATGCACTACTCCCTACGATACTATCGCCAGGAAACACTTTTCTTCAGTGTCTCTCGAAGTGCACAACCGATATGTGCACGATTGCTATATGTACAATTAATGCGTACTCTATTACAACATTTAAACCTCGTGAATATCCTCATTGTGTTATCAAACGCGACGTTCACCATCATGTGCGCCATTTTCATGTACACCATCGTGTACACCAGGGTAAACATCAGCCATTCGTGTGTGCTACGACAAGTTACATAGACGGATATTTACCCGAACGAACTGCACAATAAAAACTTTTTTTTTTTTATCGAGAGAGTTCTCTGACCGCCGCCGCTCTACTCTGTGATCCTGTCAAACCAGATTTTCCCACAGATAGCCTAGTCTACGTAGATGCATTCTGGAAAAAAAATATTGTTGGCTTCACGTTCGGACCCATGCAAAGTATTAGGGCAAAGCTGCCAGGAACAATGCAGAATTTATTATATAAACGGGGACAAATTTAATGTTTTTTTTCTATATTTCAATACTGGTATTGCAATACTGTTATCCTCGTGCAGATTGTTGGGAGAGACTGAGGCACTACTAGGCACGGAGACACTATTCTTTTGCACTTAATCAAATTACAAGACTGCACCTAGTATTCACCTTGACTAGTGCAGATATTGAGGACATCACATATGAAAGACCCCTCGGGGCCAGTGATCACGTGGTTATGAGCTTCGAATACATAGAGTTACAAGTGGAGAGGGAAGCAGGAAGGGCAGGACGAATGAAGCCAAACTACAAGAGGGGACTACACAGGCATGAGGAATTTCCTGCACGAGGTTCAGTGGGGCAGAACTGGCAGGGAGATCAGTAAATGAGGTGATGGAACATGGTCATTTCGTTATTTCTTTTGCCCAAGGGCAACAGAAATAACAAAATGGCCAGGACAAGCCCTTGGTTCACCCAAAGGTGTAGAGAGGCCAAAACCAAGTGTGCTAGAGAATGGAAGAAGTATAGAAGGAAAAGGAACCAGGGGAATAATGAAAGGAGTCAAAGAGCCAGAAACGAATATGCTCAGGTAAGGAGGAACTCTCAACGACAATACGAAAATGACAACAGCGAAAGCCAAGTTCGACCTGAGGCTGCTGTACTGTCACATCAGGAGGAAAACAACAGTCAAGGACCAGGTAATCAGGCTGAGGAAGGAAGGAGGGGAGATCGCAAGAAACGACCGATAAGTATCTGAGGAGCTCAACATGAGATTCAAAGAAGTATTCGCAGAAAAGACAGAAGGGACTCCAGAAAGATGAAGAGGTGGGGTACATCATCAAGTGCTGGACACAATACATACAACCGAGGAGATGAAGAGGCTGCTAAGCGAGCTAGATACCTCAAATGCGATGGGGCCGGACACCTCTCCATGGGTCCTGAGAGGGGGAGCAGAGGCGCCCTGTGTACCACTAACAACAATCTTCAACACGTCTATCGAAACAGTGCGACTACTTGAGGTATGGAGGACAGCACATCTAGTCCCAATTTTTTAAAAAAGGAGACAGACACGAAGCATTAAACACTACAGACCAGTGTCACTGACATGTATAGTATGCAAAGTCATAGAGAGGATTATCATAAGAAGAGTGGTAGAGCACCTAGAACGGAACAAGATTATGAACGACAATCAGCACGGATTCATGGAAAGGCAAATCCTGTGTCACAAACCTTCTGGAGTTTTATGACAAGGTAACAGAAGTAAGACACGAGAGAAAAGGGTGGGTTGATTGCATTTTCTTGGACTGCAAGGCCTTCGACACAGTTCCTCACAAGAGATTAGTGCAGAAGCTAGAGGATCAGGCACGTATAACAGGAAGGGCACTGCAATGGATCAGAGAATACCTGACAGGGAGGCAACAGCGAGTCATGGTACGAGATGAAGTATCACAATGTGACGAGCGGGGTACCACAGGGGTCAGTCCTAGGACCAGCGCTGTTTTTGGTATATGTGAATGACATGACGGAAGGGATAGACTCAGAAGTGTCCCTGTTTGCAGATGATGTGAAGTTAATGAGGATAATTAAATCGGATGAGGATCAGGCAGGACTACAAAGCGACCTGAACAGGTGGACACGTGGTCCAAATGCAAAGTCATGAAGATCGGGGAAGGGCAAAAAAGACCGCGGACAGAGTATATGGTATATGGGTGAGTATAACACCGAGCACGTCTCCGGAAGCACACATCAATCAGATAACTGCTGCAGCATATGGGAGCTTGGCAAACTTGAGAATAGCGTTCCGATACATCAGTAAGGAATCGTTCAAGGCACTGTACACCGTGTACGTCAGGCCCATACTGGAGTATGCAGCACCAGTTTGGAACCCACACCTGGTCAAGCACGTCAAGAAATTAGAGAAAGTGAAAAGGTTTGCAACAAGGCTAGTTCCAGAGCTAAGGGGAATGTCCTACGAAGAAAGGTTAAGGTAAATCGGCCTGACAACACTGGAGGACAGGAGGGTTAGGGGAGACATGATAACGACATGCAAAATACAGCGAGGAATAGATAAGGTGGACAGAGACAGCATGTTCCAGAGATGGAACACAGAATCAAGGGGGTCACAATTAGAAGTTGAAGACTCAGATGAGTCAAAGGGATGTTAAGAAGTATTTCTTCAGTCACAGTTGTCAGGAAGTGGAATAGTCTTGCAAGTGAGGTAGTGGAGGCAGGAACCATACATAGCTTTAAGACGAGGTATGATAAAACTCATGGAGCAGGGAGAGAGAGGACCTAGTATCGATCAGTGAAGAGGCAGGGCCAGGAGCTGAGTCTCGACTACTGCAACCACAATTAGGTGAGTACACACACACACACTTGGAGCCGAGAAGAGAGACAGGGCCAGGAGGTGTGAATCGATCCCTCTGCATCCATATACTTTCTCCTTTATCCCCAACTCGCAACTACATCCCTATACTCCCACTTTCCTGACTCATGGGCAGTGACCAGAAGATCAGGAACCCAGAAAACAGACTCCGTGTAATGCACAAATACAGATGGTATAACAAGAGTGAGGAATGGAAAGAATGGACATAGCACTGGCAGACATAAACCTCACAGAGGTGATACCAGAAACGATTTTCACAATAGCATACCAGATTATGAGAAAGGACAAAAAACATAAGAGCAGTAGGATTGGTAGTAAGAAACTATTGGAATTTTGAAGAGATTAGAGAATTAAACGGAATGAGGTCAAATAATGCGGTAGGCACACTCAAAACTGGGGTCCCAATATAATACCAATAATGAAAAGTCCTCAACTGAATAGTAGGAGTCTTAAGTAGGAATTTGACTAAACAGAACGATGGTAGCACGACAGTGGAGGTCGCAAGAAGGGCTCACATCAGCAATGCACAGCTACCGATCAAGTTTGATTTTAACCACAAGAAAACAGACCAGAGGAGGGAGGCAGGAAACCTGAAGAACTAAGTTGTTTGAGGGGGTGATGGAACACTACATGTGTCAGCATGTCTGGGATGAAACTAGAGAGTAGGTTAACAGTCCAGCAAGGCTGGGCTTTGTATTCTCCCTCTCCTGCTCTGACGTAAGGGACATTGAATACGAAAGTCCCTGCGGAGCTAACAAGCACGTAGCACTGAGACTTGAATACCCTGTGGAAACAAAAGAGAGAAACACAGAACAAGGGGCAAACATTAATTCAAACGAGGAAAATGTACATGTGCAAGGCATTTCTTAGGTAGAGTGCCAAAGAAAATGAACTAGATGGAAAGACATCGAAGGAAAAGATGCAGTATGTGACTGGAAAGTGTCAGGAGAAAGAGAAGAAACTTGTATCCTGAAGCAGAAAAAGCAAAGGCAAGAATGATTGAGCACAAGGTTCACATACCAGTGCCGAGACGTAGAAGCTGAGAGTGCAAGAGTGTTGAAGAAATTTAGAAACCAAAAAATGAAGAACAGCGAAGTGAGAAGAGCTAGAAATGAATATTCATGAGTAAAATTGTAATCACGAACGAGTGGTATTGATCAATAACTACACTGCACTAGCCAGGGGTCGAACCCATGATGCTTTGGCTTAGAGGCGTCCACACCACCGTATGTCCTTGGGTAGCGAGTACAACATTCAGGTCTACTGGATGCGCTACTCTTAAAGATTGTGTGGTTCAGTGGACTAGAGCGTCATGTGTTTTCGCTCACCAAGAGAGGCTGGGCAGCAGTTTGAGAATGACATAACACTGACGGACAAATATGAGCCAAAGTTGCCATATAGCTACTACAGGAAGAAAGCAACAGTGAGGGACCAGGTAAAGTGTGATGGTAAGAAAAGTTTAGTTCTCTTGTACAGTTGCGGAAAAAAGTTCATGGACAGTCTCTCCTGGGCAGAAATAATATCAGGCAATACAGATGTAGTAAACAGAAGAGTAAAGGATATTTTCACGATGGTGACTGGTTGACAAAATTACTGGCTGGTACTTTCTGTGCATCTATATTGAAATAGATTTATGAATACATGCATGAATTAATTACAGTTAGGATATTATATCCAATATTATAAAAACAAAAATTATTTGAAAAGGTGATCGAATATATTGAAAAGGAAGTGTTATGAATGATAACAGGGCCGTAATCACATATCAGTCATAACTACTCATATAAAGCATAATTTTAATGGACGAGGTCTGCATAATGTCTTACAGAATATTGTTAATTTGCATAATATATAATTTAAAATACTACGCTAACCAAGGTGTTCCTTAATAAGTGTTGTAGCTACTTTTTATGATGTTATTTAACACACAAATAATAACAATTACCTGCACACTGTGTGTATAATATAATATATATATATATATATATATATATATATATATATATATATATATATATATATATATATATAAACAAACACGTTTTCGACAAGTGTCCTTGACAACCACTATCACAGCTTACCAAGTAATGAGTAAAGACACCATCTTAAGAAATCATTTAATATTTATCCCACACACCCATCCCTCCTTCCCTCCATCAACGATTTAGATGTTCACTAATGTTTCATTTGAAATTATGGATGTCAGACAGCAGACTGTAGTTACTGCCGCTGGAAAATCTCTGATTACAGTGAGAAACTTTATATTGACCAATGACCACAAAAGCACGATAGTTTAAGAAATTTCATAATCGTACTAAAGATCATTTAAAAAAA
>WNWK01000536.1:405000-453198 GCA_009830355.1 Cherax destructor
TTCAGTCTCCTACACAACTTCACCAGAGCTTCAGTCTCCTACACAACTTCACCAGAGCTTCAGTCTCCTACACAACTTCACCAGAGCTTCAGTCTCCTACACAACTTCACCAGAGCTTCAGTCTCCTACACAACTTCACCAGAGCTTCAGTCTCCTACACACTTCACCAGAGCTTCAGTCTCCTACACCACTTCACCAGAGCTTCAGTCTCCTACACTACTTCACCAGAGCTTCAGTCTCCTACACCACTTCACCAGAGCTTCAGTCTCCTACACCACTTCACCAGAGCTTCAGTCTCCTACACAACTTCACCAGAACTTCACATTCTAATACACCCTCATTGGAGCCTCAGACTAATACACCCTCATTGGAGCCTCAGTGTCTCCATATAAATGGTTTAAAACTCTCAAGAACCTAACTACTATTCCATTACATAAGACAACACCAGCCACGTTGCTTCTCCATGTACCCTCTCAAATGCCTGGAGTAAATCCATAAATTAAACAAGCTCACTCCATTTCTTTACACAAGCTTTACAACTAAACCTATTTTGAAACTAAAGACTTCCAAGACATTTGGAATACAATTATCCGGAGCAGAAGAAATCGTCATCCAGCTATATTCCAGCCGCGGTATTGTGACATTCTCTCAATAAATATTTATCATTCACGTTTTCAATGTATGGTCTTGATCTACACACATTCGTCCCTTTCTAAATCATTAAGTTTTGACTAATCATAATTGTCTTACCCACAGACCTGGATTAACCATTAAGCAATATAAGCAGGTACTTACGGCAGCAAGGGAAGATGGGCACCACAGAGTACCATACTTTGGGCAGCAAGGGAAGATGGGAACCACATAATACCATACTTTGGGCAGTAAGGGAAGGTGGGAACCACAGAGTACCAATTATGCACTTTAATATCTGAAGCACCTGCAAAGGAAATGCTACAAGATGTTGATTACAGTGCAGTTCAAACATGCAAACGTATCAGAAAGTAGGTACCCAACGACTGAGATGCACCAGAAGTAGATCTGAGTGCCAGAGATAAATTTCGTATCATCACCTTTTACACAATTGTTGACAAACTAGAAACTAAGATGAGAAGAGGAACACAAAGAAATAACACAGATTTTCTTTTCTAAGTGATGTAGCAAATAATGTAACTTCATCTACTGAAACTGAATGGTACTCTTAGTGTTCTCAAAAGCTAATTGATGTTTACCCAGAGGACATGGACACTAATCTCAGTGCTGAGTTTCAGCAGTTTCACTTATATGTATAAGTTCAGTGCAACAAAAACTGTTAAAACCAGATTCAGTCATGCTGAACTTAATAGAAATAATTTCAGAAGACAAACTTGAGTGTGCGTTTCCAAATGTCGACATTGACTTGCGTATATTTTTAACATTAATGGTCACAAATTGCACAGCTGAACGTTCATTTTCTCAGCTCAATAAAAAATCACAACAGAACAACGATGCGCCAAGACAGACTGGATGCTGCGTCTCTGATAAATATAGAAGCAGATTTCTTATGTCTGATTGGTTTTGAAGACTTGATCAAAGACTTTGCCATTTAAAACTGTAGGATAAAATTTTTGTCACTGATAAATAATGTTATAAGCAGGCAATAATAAGCACTACTATGCATCCTTTGAGCCATGTATGTTGAAATGCTGTATATTCAGTATTAGAAAACAGTGGAATAAAAGGTCTTTTGCTCGTACTAATAATGTTAATTCTGTATTAGAATATTTTGAAAAATTGTCCAGCAACAGTGATTTCTTTAGAAAGAGGATTTTCAAAATTTGGAAGTATACTCTCGAAATCACATAATTACAATAGAGATAATACCAAATCTTATTTTGTCTTATAATCTTTTGGAGGTTGATTAAAAATAGTTTTCAATAAATTTTTGCATTTGCATTTTCCCCTCTTATAACAGTTTTATTAAAAAGCGCATAAAACAATGATGATATTTTGTGTTTTTTCTCTATTGCAATTTTTTATAGCCATCGGCGTATATTGTTTGCTGCAATTTAATATTAAATAAATATAATAAAAAAATATAATATAATAAAAGGTTTTGTGTGATGGAATTTCAATATGATTAGTCTGATGTTTTACTTTGACGAGTTGATTAACTTACATTTGGTGTATTGGTTGATTCATGACCAGGTATTTCATCAGTTATGATCTATACTGTGATTATTTCTCATACAGAATGTAAACAAATGTGTTCAAAATGTCTTTATTCAGGTGCATATTGTACTTATAGTTATAATAGATCCCTTAACTGGCGAACAGAAATGTAATTATGGGTTTATAATCTTCAAATGTTTACCTACAAGAAGCACTCCTTCAAAACTGTCATAGTTATTGTACTCATAGAGACTTTGTATAATCACTTCCGAGTTTTAATTGCATTTAATCGTTTGTAAACAGACGAGAATAACTATTTTTCGTTATCCTGCGTATGGAGTACTTCAGTGTTTAATATTTTGAAGACAATCGAAAAGACTTTCATAAGTTATTGAATGGAAATCAGTATCACTATTTATTAAAACTGAATTGTTCTTATGTATTGCTAAACTGTTCTTATGTGTTACTAAACTGTTCTTATGTGTTGCTAAATTGTTCTTATGTGTTGCTAAACTGTTCTTATGTGTTGCTAAACTGTTCTTATGTGTTGCTAAACTGTTCTTATTTGTTGCTAAACTGTTCTTGTGTGTTGCTAAACTGTTCTTATGTGTTGCTAAACTGTTCTTATTTGTTGCTAAACTGTTCTTGTGTGTTGCTAAACTGTTCTTATGTGTTACTAAACTGTTCTTATGTGTTGCTAAATTGTTCTTATGTGTTGCTAAACTGTTCTTATGTGTTACTAAACTGTTCTTATGTGTTGCTAAATTGTTCTTATGTGTTGCTAAACTGTTCTTATGTGTTGCTAAACTGTTCGTATGTGTTGCTAAACTGTTCGTATGTGTTGCTAAACTGTTCGTATGTGTTGCTAAACTGTTCGTATGTGTTGCTAAACTGTTCGTATGTGTTGCTAAACTGTTCGTATGTGTTGCTAAACTGTTCGTATGTGTTGCTAAACTGTTCGTATGTGTTGCTAAACTGTTCGTATGTGTTGCTAAACTGTTCGTAAATGTGTTGCTAAACTGTTCGTATGTGTAGCTAAACTGTTCGTAAATGTGTTGCTAAACTGTTCGTATGTGTTGCTAAACTGTTCGTATGTGTTGCTAAACTGTTCTTATGTGTTGCTAAACTGTTCTTGTGTTACTTTCCCGTTTATAAGTATTTCTGTACTAGTTTTAATAACATAGGGAAATTGGTATTTACACACACCAATAACATTGAGAACCTTGCTTTCCAAAAACACACTGGGGATGAAAATTCAATACCACTCAAAAGAAGCCTTTCCCAGTTATCGAACGGATTCCAATAATTCCCACTTTGATGAAATAATTGCGTGCAAAATTTTCCAGCGCTCAAACTAAACTTAACGGGTTCTATTCTGGCTATATGAATCACCATTAGACTTATATTACATAGAACTTGTACGTTTATCTCAATAGCAGACCCAAAATATCTTTTGATGTCCATTGCAGTCAGAGAGGCAGCCCCCCCCCCCACATACAAACAGCCAGGAGCTGCGACTCAACCCCTGCAACCACAACTAGGTGAGTACACACATGAATAGGATGTAAATTCATGGAGAGGATTATCAGAAGAATGGTGCAGTTGTACGACAAGTTAACAGAAGACAGGAGAGAGAGTGATGGATAAAGTGCATTTTTGGACTGTAAGAAGGCTGTTGACACAGTACTGCACAAGAATTTGGTACAAAAGTTATAAGATCAGACAGGAATAACAGGAAAAGCACTGCAATGGATCAGGAAATACCCGACAGTAAGGAAACGAGTGATGGTCAATGATGAGGTGTCGGAATGGGTATATATGTAGAGTGGGGTTCCACAAGGTTAAAAGCCTGGTTTGACAAATGGCTCCTGGAGTTTAACCCCATCAGTGTAAAGTTATGAAGCTTGAGGAAAGACAAAGACCAGAGACAGAGTACAAGCTCACGGGTCAATGGCTGCAAACCTCCCTCATGGTGAAGGATCTTGGGGCGTCATGCCGATCACATCCCCTGAGGCGCACATCAACCAAATGACTGCTGCAGCATATGGGAACCTGGCAAACCTTAGAATAGCGTGTCGACATTTCAGTAAGGAGTCATTCAAGACACTGTACACCGTATACGTAAGGCCCATATTGAAGTATGCAGCACTAGATGGAACCCACACCTGGTTCAGCACTTCAAGGAATTGGATAAAGTGCAGAGGTTCGCAACTAGATTAGCCCCAGAGCTAATGGGTAAATCCTATCAGGAGAGATTAAATGAACTCAACCTGACGACACTGGAGGACAGGAGGGATACGGGGGACATGATAACGACGTATAAAAAACCGAGAGGAACAGACAAGAGGGACAGGACCAGAATGTTTCAGACATGGGATACAGAAACAAGGGGTCACAATTGGAAGTTGAAGACTCAGACGAATCACAGGGATATTATGAAGTATTTCTTCATCCTTAGAGTTGTCAGGAAGTGGGACAATCTGGAGACTGATACAGTGGAAGCACGATCCATACATAGTTTTAAGAGGTACGATAAAGCTCTAGGAGCAGGGAGTGGTCCTGGTATCAACCTGCGAAGAGGTGTGATTCGACCCTGTGATTCGACCTGCAACCACATATAGGTGAGGTGAGTACACCACAAAAAAAAAAGGTGAAATATCTATCGACAAGTGCCTTTGACAACTAGTATATACTTCTACTATTTCTCTCTTCCTCCCCCGTCCTCCCTCCCTCTCCCTCTCTCTCTCTCTCTCTATCTCTCTCTCTCTCTCTCTCTCTCTCCAGTCCAAAGTCACACCAAGACAAACATTTACTTAGCACCTTGAGCACTCCTTCCCAGGCAATATTTTACTTTGGGTTCTTCCAGAGTAAACTTGTGGAGCGACCGTCATCACTGTGACCGTCATCACTGTGACCGTCATCACTGTGACCGTCATCACTGTGACCATAAAAGTAATAACAAAGCTGAGTATTGACCAGGTTGCAGGAGCCTCTACCAAAGTTTTCTTTTTCTTTTAGTCCAGAGATCGAGTTTCCAGAGTTGGCAGCTTATATTTTCTTGCCCGATAGTTTTTGTTTGTAGGAGGTGGTGATTTTTTTTCTCTGTAACTATACAGAAGGTATAAGAAGGAAATACACGAATAGTAATAAAGATTTGTTGAACTGATTATTATTTCTGGTTTCTCTTTATCTTACACAACACAATTCACAAAGCTTTCTTCTTTGCGTTAATAACAAGTGTGTCACTCGTCGCTTCCTCATCTTTCTCAATGGATGTCTTAAACATATTGTAAACACATTCTAAATATTTTTTATTCAGAACTTCACTAAAATGTGTATTCTTCATTTTTTATCCATTTATTTCCCTTCATTTAGCTGTACAAGTTGTGAGTGCAGACACGTGTAGGGGAACAGTCATAAATGCAAGTGTACGTGTGTGTACGTAAAAAGTGAGAGTGAGATTTTTATTCGTGTACATTTTTGTATACATTAAAATTAGAGTGACAGTAGAGGATTACATGAGATAATATGAATATGTGCGTATGTTTGATACAAATTGTTTTGTGTAGGTAATATTGTGTGTGTGTGTGTGTGTGTGTGTGTGTGTGTGTGTGTGTGTGGGGTGGGTGTGGTTTGTGTGTAGGTGCTGCGGACTAGTTGTGTGTCACCTAGTTGTGGTTGCAGGGGTCAAGTCACAGCTCCTGGCCCCGCCCCTTCATTGGTCACGCTTCCTGCTGAATAAGATTAATCATACCTCTTCTTGAAGGTATATATGGATCCTGCCTCCACTACATCACTTCTCAGACTATTCCACTTCCTGACAACTCTGTGACTGAAGAAATACTTCCTAACATCCCTGTGATTCATCTGAGACTTCAACTTCCAACTGTGACCCCTTGTTGCTGTGTCCCATCTCTGGAACATCCTGTCTCTGCACACCTTGTCGATTCCACTCAGTATTTCATATGTCGTTATCATATTCTCCCCTATCTCTCCTGTCCTCCAGTGTCGTCATGACAATTTCCCTTAACCTCTCCTCGTAGGACATGCCCCTTAGCTCTGGGATTAGTCATGTTGCAAACGTTTGCACTCTCTCTAGTTTCCTTACGTGCTTGGCTAGGTGTGGGTTCCATACTCCAATATAGGCCTAACGTACACGGTGTGCAGCGCTATTCTTCGTCTGTCCCATATTCCCCGCTCATCCCATTGGGATTTTACCTGCACTTGTTCGTTCGTTCGTGTGCAGGGTCCTGAACGATTCCTTATAAAGTTGTCGAATGCTGTTTTTAGGTTTGCTAGGCGCCCGTATGCTGCAGCAGTTATTTTGTTAATGTGCCCGGTGTTATGCTGACCCTAAGATTCTTTTCCTTGGGTGAGGCTTGTAGTCTCTGGCCCCCTAGACTGTATTCCGTCTGCGGTCTTCTTTGCCCTTCCCCAATCTTCATGACTTCGCACTTGGCAGGGTTGAACTCCAGGAGCCAGTTACTGGACTAGGCCTGCAGCCTGTCCAGATCCCTTTGTTCTGCCTGGTCCTCGTCTGATTGAATTGTTCTCATCAACTTCACATCATCTGCAAACAGACACACTTCTGAGTCTATTCCTTCAGTCACGTCGTTTACAAATACCAGAAACAGCACCGGTCCTAGGACTGACTCCTGTGGAACCCCGCTCGTCACAGGCGCCCACTCTGACACCTCGCTACGTACCATGACTAGCTGTTGTCTTCCTGACAGGTATTCCCTGATCCATTGCAGTTCCTCCCCTGTTATCCCCACCTGGTCCTCCAGCTTTTGTACTAATCTCTTGTGTGGAACTGTGTCAAACGCCTTCTTATAGTCCAAGAAAATACAATCTACTCACCTCTCTCTCTATCTTGTCTTACTGCTGTCACCCTGTCATAGAACTCTAGTAGGTTTGTGACACAGGATTTCCCATCCCTGAAACCGTGCTGTGTGTGTGTGTTTGTGTGTGTGTGTGTGTGTGTATGTGTGTGTGTGTGTGTATGTATGTCTATGTATGTGTGTGTATGTATGTGTGTGTGTGTTTGTGTGTGTACGTTCTTGAGGATCTTTGTGTGTCTAGTAAGAAAAAAACTAATATCCATTTAAACAAAAATTATTAATATTCATTACAGTTTTCATGTGGTCAACAGTTCGAGTCCCACACGGGACCTCATCTATACACAATAAATCTTTCACAAAGGTACCTCTATAAATACATAATTAAAAACTTTTATATTAAGAGATTCATTGAGCATTATGAACAGAAGTCTAAAATTTTAATTGTATAGCCTCACCACTGTGGCCTCAATGGATGCTAGCCTGGTCTCGTCTCGTGGTTGTCCGGGTGGATGTGATTACAAGGCACAGATTTCTGCGTTCCTTCCAGCAATTCCACCCAAGTGAACAGTCTCGACCTTATACCAGCTGGACAAGACCAAGGTCCCATCCAGATAGGTCAGTAGAGGTAGCTAGCCTACACATGACCTCACGGACGTGGATGAAGGAATGACACCTAAGAGGGCACAGGTGAACTCCCGGAGACATGGATCTGGGGAAGGCAAACGGATAGGTTCCTGAATACAAAAGAACCTGGGGAAGTCTAGAGGCTAGAAGCGAGGAAGGGAAGACCTCCAGGGAGGCCCAAGGATACATTCTTGGGAAAGGCAAGGATAGGAGTTATACCTTTTATTCTGTTATACATTTGATGAGTTTCGAGTGTTCCTACTTCACGGAGCCCAGCCCTGGGCCAGGCTTGTCTGGTGCTTGCTTTGTTACACAAAGCTGTTGCTGCTGACGGCCCACTAACCCATATATCCAATGAATCCTGGTTGATCCGGTACTAAGCGGAGGTACTTTTCTAGTTTCCTCTTCAAGATCTCTGCACTTGTCCCGATAGTGTTTCTGGTATCTTTTGGGAACATTTTAAATTGTCTGGAACCACGGATGTTGATTCAATGTTCTCTTATTTTGCCCACAGCGTCCCTGATTTTCACCAGGTTTATTGTACATTTTTCTCACATGTTTCTATGATAATGTGCAGATTTTGCACTACTCCCTCAAGTAATTTAAAACAAACTGATTACCAAGGTAAGATAAATCATCTCTTAAATGATGCAGATACTTATTGCAAACTCAGATTCAGTTAATAGTAATTTTAAGAAAACAAAACGACTAATGTTGCAGTTTTATAATTGTAGTGTAAGCACGCCTCTGGCAAGACAGTGATGGAGTGAATGATGAAAGTTTTTCTTTTTTCTTGGTGGGAGACGGCCGATGTGTTAATAAAAAATAAAATGTAAAAACCTGTTTACTGTGATCCTACTGACTTTGTATATATACTTAGTAGTGAGTGTGTTGTGTGTGTGTGTGTGTGTGTGTGTGTAACATGAAGTTTATCCTTAAAGATTAGAAGCTGTGTAAGGAATGGATAAGACGCCTAAACATCTGAGTATTATCGTAAACCTTGGTAAATAAGGAGGTTGCTTTAATGAGAACGTACTTAAGTCGAGGGTGTATGAGAGTATTATAGCGCTGAAACAAATGAAAAAAAAAAATCTTCCTGGAAGCTATTCTGTCAATGACAGAAATAAGCACAAAATGCTTTGAATCATCCTTAATCGCCATTTCAAACACTATTAAACAGAATAATGTCAGTTTCGTCATCTCTACAGTATTAGCAAGAGTTATCCTCAAAACAACGAACCCTGCCACCATATAACCACCAAAACTTACTTCCATTGTCACTATTACTACTACTGCTAATTCTACATCTACTATTGCTACTACTGCATCTACTCATGCTTGACCTGCTACTACTACTCTTACTGCTAATATTACTACTACTAATTCTGCTGCGACTACTTCTATTTCTACTACTATGAATTCTACTATTACTGTTACTATCAATATTACTTCTATCACCACTACTCTTACTATTACTTCTATTACTAAAACTACTACTATTAATACTACTGCTACTGCTATGACTACTACTACTACTATTACTACTGCTTCTACACCTATTACTAAAACTAAATCTTCTATTACTACTACTACTACTATTTCTTCTATTACTACTACTACTATTTCTTCTATTACTACTACTTCTGTTACTATTACTACTACTACTTCTATTACGTACAACATGGGTCAGGCTACTACAATGCTTATGACTCAGATCATAACACGATTGTAAACAAACCAAGGAACGGATAGTTTATCCATGGATTATATCAGATATTACTATTCTCTCAGGCTGATTCTTTATTAGGTAAAAGCTCTGCTATAGTTAGCTACTTATTTTTGGCATAAGTTAGGGACGCATGGGGTGGTCAAAGCTTATTTCATTAAAAGGTTGAGCAAATATCAGGGGATAGTTAGAACATGGTTCTACTAAGTCGTAAAGCTCCAGGCCAGTGCATAAGCCACTGGGCCAGCTGGCTACAATAAGATTCACCCAACTAGGTATATTTATACACCATAGGGAGGTTAGCATGGGCCACCACTGTGACCACAAATGCAAGGTTTTACGGATGACTCTCCCACCAGCGTGACCGTATAGCTCAAGTCCCCCACAAAGATGCCGGTTTGACTATTGATCATGTCTGAATGCATATCTGCAAAACATTTAGATTTTCTCGGATTATCCGCGTTGGATATACACCACTAAGCACATTTTTAATATGGTCGAATCTTTTACCTGTGCTAATTATAAAATAATTTCGGCACACTAAAAGGGGTTCAACTATGAATTTCCTCCAGGTATAAAATATTCTTACATTATCAGAAATTTCATCGTATTCCCTAGTAATATACATTTTCGAACACACTCAGTTGTTTCATTTGCAATCTGCTAAAAGATTATAATTAATTTCAAATGATTTTCATAATATTTTAAAAAAACTGAATCATATGCAAATCGTTACTTGATCTAAACATTTTTGTAAAAATGTGGAAAAATTGAAATCCATCTCCACCAATTTTCTAAAGAAAAGAAAAATAAATATTTAAGCGAATTGTGTTTTCAGAATGGCCTCAGCGATGAATTTATAAGTATAGTTTTTATATCTGAACTTTTATATTACTTTGCAGAGCAATTGCTAATGCTCGTAAATTTTGCAACAATGCCTCTACTGGTGACTTTCTGGACGGTCACCTGGGATCACAATGTTTCTCGAGTCTATGCGGAAGATACACAAATAACTCGCACATAGAAGAATGTGACTTATGAAGACGTTTCGGTCTGACTTGGACCATTAATTAGTTTTATTCAATACGAATTTGATACGATTGCGTTCTTCTTCACTTCGTATTGACTGATGAGGTGAACTACTAGACAAAAAAGTGTAGGCAGTGCCAGATCAGCCGGGCTGTGGTTCCTACGTTGGACTACGTGCAGCCAGCAGTAACAGCCTCGTTGATCAGGCCCTCATCCACCGGGAGGCCTGGTCATAGACCGGGCCGCGGGGGCGTTGATCCCCGGAATGCCCTCCAGGTAGACTCCAAATAGACCATCTACAGATCCCGAAAGCAAAGGAATTTAAATATTAGCACTAGCTGTATTAATCAGAATTAAATTTAAATTATGGGAACAGAAGTGCGTACCGTCACTAATCCTTGTTTGGGGGACTTGATATTCCACCTGACTCAGTGCTTGTTCCATCCTAAGACTGACCCTAACACGTACTTATTGACAGTCATGTGTTTGTTTTACTGAACAAATAATGTGGAAAATATCTTCAGTGTTAGGTTATTCGCGTAAATGTATAATTATTTTACTACATCACAGTTACAGATGGTGAGGATAAAGAACACTGATCAGTTCTACTGATATAAATAGTAAGGTTAAGTATTACTTATTACTACAAAGTACTTAGCCTCATGGCTTACGTAAAGAACAGGGCTGGAACAATACACTAATAACCCTCACATAGGAGACAGGAGCTTACGACGACGTTTCGGTTAGACTTGGACCATTTACAAGTCACACTAACACAAAGGAGAGAAGGAGCCAGAATATATAGTCCAGCTGGCAGGGACGGGACAAGAGAGGTAGTAGTGGAAGAAATAAGGCAGGAAGTAGCAGTGGTAGAGGTACGGCTGGTAGTGTGAAGTAGGGAGGGGCTAGTGGAACAAAAAATAGAAAAAAAAGGAGGCAACAGAGAAGGTAGGAGCCAAAGGTAGCAGGGAAGAAAGTAGTAAAAGTAGTAGTAGTAGTAGTGGAGTCAGTCAAAAGCCAAGAAAGAGGAGCACTGCAGGAGAGCTAAGAGTCCACAAGGGGTAAGACCAAAACCACAGGGGATGGAAAAAGTGAAGGAAGCACCCAAGGCAGAATTAAAGAAACCCAAAACAAGTAAAAGGAGAAAAACGGAAAAGAAGAGGTAGAAAGAGAAGAAAAAAGAATCAGATTAAGTAACGTGTATTCTGAAGTTTGGAGCGTTTAACAATGTAATGGGAAAGAAAGGCATCTACAGAGACAAAGCCACAACTAAGATCCATACTAGAAAAGTTGTGTATAATAGAGGATTCAACAACACGGCGACTTTGAATGTAAGAGGTATGTTTGGTAGAAGCTGGTATGATAAGGACTGTATCAGATCATTTTGAATGTCAGGGCTGAGATAAATTGCATATCCACATCAATAATAATTTCTCAATAATAAGAAAATTTGTTTAAACAAGTTACATTCAGGAAACCCCTATTTGTAATTGGGGAACTCGATAATCGCTATGACCACAAAATGCCAGCATCTTTAATGCAAAAAACAGAACATCTATTGAACAATCACAATTTGGGAGGGAATATTTCTTTCTTCGATTTTTTTTTACTTTAATTTTTTTTTTAATTTGTACTAACTTCAGTAAAAACATCCAGTCAGCTTTTGGATCATTCCAATTGGTTCGGAAGCGTTCAGTATATTTATAGTGATAATATCGTAGTGCGTATTGAGGTAAACATCGTAATTCTGGTTCCAGCAACTCCTTCCCGCACAGTACGATCAATCTACATCAACATATTTTTCATATACTTCAAAATAAGTACGAAATCGGGATAGCTAAAGCAGCCGACAAAGACAAGATGAAAAGACACTAAATGTACTCACAGGTAATATCAGCTTTCCTGTGTATTGTACAGTAACTGGTACACGTCACTGGATGTAACAGTAACTAGTAACATATTCTGGTCAAACTGCAAAGATCAGTAGAACACGGATATACTAGCATCAAACTAACACAGTCACTTTAAAGTGCTACTCAATACACGCGATTGAATAGTCACGATGTGTCGTAACTACGTCACTGGATGTAACAGTAACTAGATAAATATCGGTCACTGCAAGATCAGAGACAGGTATTGCATTACCCCAGTCCTTTGTGCCTCAATACACGCGATTGGAATAGTGCACGATGTGGCACGAATTAGTATGCAGTAAATATTAGCGCCGAAAATTTGAAGTGAATCAGACGAGGCATTCACAAATCATATGCAAAATTTATCAAATTTCTTAAAAAAAATATACAAGTTATGACATACAAAATATCTTACTCTTTGAAGCAAAACTGAAGAGGAAATCACTTGCTATGCCAGAGAGACAAGTTACAGTATAACAACCCAGCACATGAAAATTAAAGCCACTCAGAAGTTGTCTTATAAGCGTTGCAAGGTTGAAGCTAATTGAATGCCACAATTAGAAAATTTTCGCCGGAAAATTTCTCATGTGATTTTTTATGATCAGTACTGGTATTCTGCAGTTATTTTTCAGAAACCAATTTATTATAAAATGGAACATTAAAACTTTTTTTCCATTTTTTTTATTAACACATCGGCCGTTTCCCACCAAGGCAGGGTGGCCACCAAGGCAGGGTGGCCACCAAGCAGGGTGGCCACCAAGGCAGGGTGGCCCGAAAAAAAAAAACTTTCATCATTCACTCCATCACTGTCTTGCCAGAGGTGCGCTTACACTACAGTTATAAAACTGCAACATTAACACCCCTCCTTCAGAGTGCAGACACTGTACTTCCCATCTCCTGGACTCTAGTCCGGCCTGCCGGTTTCCCTGAATCCCTTCATAAATGTTACCTTGCACACACTCCAACAGCACGTCAAGTCCTAAAAACCGTTTGTCTCCATTCGCTCCTATCTAACACGTTCACGCATGCTTGCTGGAAGTCCAAGCCCCTCTCACACAAAACACATCAACACTAAAAGTTTAAAGCTGACGAGATGCATCCTCCCTTTACTGTATAGAAATCAACATAAATTACGCCTAGACATCTGGGCGAGTACAAATAGGAAGCGAGTCTGTCTGGCGCTAATCAAACGTAGGATCAATCCTCCACATCATCTTGCGCTGAATAACCCACATGGGTTTATCGCTTAACATTATTTCTATTTCCTACACAGTCTATTCTCAAAGAAAGTCTCATCCAAGTCATACTATGCATTAGCCATTAAAGATTGATGCTGTTTACAAATTCTTTTATTGTAACGAGTTGAAAGTTCTAAACCATATGGGTCACATAGCGCCAGTTTAATGTTAGACATTCAGATTCGATCCAAGCAAATGTAGGGTAAGACCACTTCTTTGGATCAAGAGCCCCTCGATAGCATGGATGCACCTCCCTTCAGCATGCAAAATCCAGTTTTGAAATGCAAAATATTACTATACCATTTCCAGATTAAGGGAGAAAATGGCACCTACATACTCCATTAGCAGTGCCAAGCTTCTTGTAAGTGCGATACACCAGTGTTACAGTGTTTTAGCTGATAACAAGAAACTTTCTAAAGCTATCTCGTGGAAGCTAATTTCTAGGATGGTCTACATAAATGTGAGTTGAGGTCACCTGCACTTGTTCCACTAACCTTCACCCAGTAATAACTGATAAGAGAAAAAAATTTGAAGCCAATCGGATACGGCGTTCTGAAGTCATAAGCGATAATCTTGGAGCGAGATGATAGTAAACGAGGGCACTGTCAGGTCTGGCAGAAAGTTTTTAAGATTCACTAAACTGTTGGAGATTTAAAATGTTACGAAAACGCGAGTTTTTTAATATTTCTTAATATTGAAGTTCTGTTCTAATTAAAATTCTATGCAACCATCTATGAAAATTTTGTTTTTTTTAAGTACAAGTTTATTTAATAAATTCAATAAAACTTGCAAATTAGCACGCATAAACCAAAAATAGGTTAATTAATATGCACTATTTCAAGCCGACCAGAAGAAGCATTCTCTAGTTATTTCATGGAAACCAATTTACTTAATAAAACTGGAAATTAATAATTTGAATAGGTCAGAGTAAAATACAATCTTTCTTTTAATAAAACCCATTAACACAAAGTCTGAAGCCTATTAGAAAAGGACTTCTACGGTAATTATTCTGATGCAACGTTACCAAAGATTTTTTAAAACTTCATGAAAACTTCATATGTGCACCAGTCTATACTTAGAGCGTCGTCTTTTATATAAAATGTATAAGAGTTAATATTTTGAAATCAATAAAATAAGGCATTCTTATGGTTTGAATGGAAATTAGTTTCTTTTTTAACACTATGGCCTACCTCCCAGTGAGTAGGGTGACCCGGCAAAAAAGAAAACGTCTTCACTGTCACTCATTCAATCACTGTCTTGTCAGAAAAGATGCAATATGTCGGTGGGTAGTCCCTCAGCCTGAAGAGGTTTGCTCTTTAGTCTGAAATAATGTGGAAGTGAAGTATGAGAATGGAGACTTGCATAGTGCCAAAGGTAAAGCGCAGAATATCTTGAGTGAGAATTTTTGAATTTGAGTGGGACCTAGCCAGTAGGCTTGCTACACTGTCTCTCAATTATTGCATTCTTGCTTCTACTAATAGGTCCCGCTTCTTCTTTCTTTTTGAAGGTTTTCTGTGCATCACCGTTGGCACTATGTAAGTGTCCATCCTGACACTTCAGCTCCACATTGTTCCAGACTATGAAGCAAAACTCTTCTCCAGGTTGAGGGACTGACCACCTTAAAACTACTTTTTCAAGGGTGATGGACTGATTACATCCACTCTATCTCCACTGCTTCTGCTGCTTCCTCTGTATTCGACTGAAGAAGCCTACTGAGTAGGCGAAACGATTCAGAATGCATCTTAGTTATACTCTGGTACATTTCCCTTTTTGCCTCAATGGATATATTTCTTCGTCTCTATAAATGCCTCAATGCACCACCCACCTATTTCCTTCGTCAGTTCTATGGTTCGCATCATCTCTTAACAACGAAAACCTTGCATTTTGGAAAACTCACCAAGACTAAAAATTTAAATCTGATCAGAAGCAGCAAATATCACACGGATTCCAACAATTCCAAATTTTATATAAATAAAATGGTGCTTTGATAAATTTGCCAGCACACAAACTAAACTTTCTGAGTACTATCCCGGACATAAAATTTATTAGCCATTAAATATTAAAGCCTTTCAGAAGTGGCAAACTCAAATACAAATACCGTGATTTAACGGGAATTAAAATTTTGCCCAATTTTGCATATGAAACAGGTAAATGAGCACCTACTCACCACATAAAACTGGTAAATGAGTACTAACTCACCACGTAAAACTAGTAGATTAGTACCTACTCACCACATAAAATTGGTAGATGAGCACCTACTCAAAACGCAAAACTGGTAGATGAGAACCTACTCACCACGTAAAACTGGAAGACGAGCACCTACTCACAACATGAAACTGAGAGACGAGCACCTACTCACAACATAAAACAAGTAGATGAACACTCGCAACATAAAACTGGCAGATGAGAACCTACTCATCTGAGTTTCATTCTCTGTTGTCGTCGAATTGGGAAAACTTTCATCACCGTTTGAAGCTTTTCAGTAAACGGTTTAGGGATAAAAAAAATTCATGTGGGTCATTCATCTTAAGTCTTGGTGAAGACTTGATCCTCAGGGGTGCTCGTGGCTTTGTTAATAACGTTCTCAGCTCAGACACTGAAGGGTCCAGGATCGATCCCCGGCGCATGTGAAGTGTTGGGCATGTTTCCATACACCTGTTGTCCCTGTTCACCTATCACTAAGTACCTACCTGTGTGCTAATCGACTGTTGTGGGTCGCATCCTGGGCCACAAGATTAACATAAGTAGCCCGAAATGCTATGCATAATCAGGCACTTTCCATTCAGTATACCAATAATGTCAGCTAGGTCTGTGCGAGTTCTATCATCTACTTGTAGAAATAAAGATTATTTATTAATGCATTTATTTATTCTTGAATGTTGGGAATAGATTCAACAACACTGGTCACAAGGCACCTGCACATAACAGTTGTTTAATGAATGCCAGCCCAGTTACCGTACAACCAGCCCAGTTATCGTACAACCAGCCCAGTTACCGTACAACCAGCCCAGTTACCGTACAACCAGCCCGGTTACCGTACAACAAGCCCGGTTACCGTACAACCAGCGTTGATGAAGCCACCCGGGTGAGACTTCCTCGAATTATGAGCGAAATAAAAACGAAAAGTTGGACGAAGAAGAAAACAAAAGATTGTCAACTACTTAAAAGTCCCCCTTCAGGATTTAATAATAATAATTTATTAAAAGGAAGAACATCGAATATTTAAAATAATTTATTAATATTACCATTATTTTCATTATGTTATTATTATGATTGAATCCATACAGGATTTTTAACACGTGTATATGAAGTAGATAATTCAACTTAATAGAAAATTAAGAGGTCCCAAGAGCTAGATCTCATTCCACAGACTCAAATTAAAACTCACAAATAGCCAATTAGAAAGAAAATGAAAACAATTAATTAATCGATCACTTACATGTAGCTGAAACATAAAAAAAAGAAATCATTAATTATTCATTTTATCTCATCTAAAATACTATCAGCAAAGCCACCTAATTGAACACTTAGCAGCCCTATTAATTTTACCTCCTCGTCCTGGCAACGGAATTACCTGTATTTTCAGACAAAATTTTAGTAATATTAAATAATTTTAAACTGGCCTATGAAATATATATATATATATATATATATATATATATATATATATATATATATATATATATATATATATATATATATATATATATATATATATATAGGATGGGGTCCACCTCTGTAAATTGTGGGACCCATTGCCTCGGAGAAGTGGATAAAAAGACTTCAAGGAAGAATATTTAGATTTCTTTCTGAAGCCATTTGAATATTCCACTTCCCTACCACCCCATCTTTTTTTACAAACTTTATTTCAAGACAAAATACAATGGGGAGTAAAACAACATAGATAACAACTCAGAGCTACATGTCAAATACTTCGTCCAACTCCCCGGCAGGGGGCCGCGTGCCCAAAATACTGCAGGCATTTCCCCTCTGGATCGCAACACTGAGTCTCTGAAAGAGGAAGCTGGTCGCCCTGTGGTCCTTGGTTTCTATGATGAGTTTTCCACCCAGCTCCTTGAGAAACTTTAGAGCACACTTGCCCCATGCTCCATGGGTCTCCGACCCTATTGGGATGAAGTTATAGCAAGAGGGAAGGTCTTCATATTTGCGGGTCTTCTGGGTCTCCCTGTGGCTGGCAGCTCCACCCTTCGGCTAAGGAGTGTGGCAGGTAGGTGTCTGCCAATGTGGCAGCACAGGTGTAGTCCCAAGCAATCTGCTTACCATCCTTCCTGGGTAGCATGGTGGCTCCATCAGGACGCTTTTGACTTCCATCAGACCTCTGCACTTGGGGTTCCCGTTGAGCTGGGCAACGGGCTGTGGCTAGGCTTCTCTTTATGATGTCATTGACCTCCTCATGTCTAGCATACTTCCCTTCTGATGTGTGACACACTAGACCATGAAGTCCGAATTGATCAGCCGTCGCCCTGCCGCAAATACACCTATGTTCGGTGAGTATGGGGGCGGCTAGGCGAAGAGCAACACCAATCCGAATGGCCTGTGGGTCGAGTCGAGTGCCCAGAGAGGAATTGGGAACAGCAAGAAGGAAATCTCCTGAGTGTGGTGCCTTCACCGCTAGGAGACGAGCTTTGTCCTTTCCTGAAGCGTTGGTGAGCATTGTGTTGGAAATATATATATATATATATATATATATATATATATATATATATATATATATATATATATATATATATATATATATATATATATATATATATATATATATATATATATATATAGTGTGTGTGTGTGTGTGTGTGTGTGTACCAAAAAGTTGTTTAAGTTAGATTAGCTGAGTTTTTTTTTAAGTTAGGTTTAATACAAAAAATTTTTTTGTAGATAAGTGGTTCAGAGAACCGACAAGTTCATTGTCAATGAAAAATCATATTTATCAATCTGTTTACAATTGCTTTTGGAAAAGTCCAATTTATACCAAAAGAACCTTAAAACTTACCTAATATTATTATAACAAGCGCAATTTAATTTAGCCTAATAAAACTAAATATATTTTATATAAGTTTACCATAATTTAATAATAAACACATTTTTTTTCGTTAGGTTCAGAATGAGTTTTACGAAATTATTGCATACACAAATTTTTGCTTGCCCTATTCGGCAAGTAGTGCGTTGATATTTATGCCAAAATCGCAAGTTTTATTTATTCGGCACGACATATTACATTATATATATATAATTGGGATGTTTGAATGTGCGTGGATGTAGTGCGGATGATAAGAAATTATTGTAAATGTTATGAATGAAAAGAAGTTGGATGTCGTGGCCCTAAGCGAAACAATGCTGAAGGGGGTAGGCGAGTTTCAGTGGGGAGAAATAAATGGGATTAAGTCAGAAGTATCTGAGAGAGTTAAAGGTAAGGAAAGGGTAGTAATAATGTTGAAGGATTAGTTATGGAGATAGAAGAGGGAACATAAATGTATAAATTCAAAGATTATGTGGAATAAAATAAGGGTCGTATGTGAAAAGTGGGTCATAATAAGAGTGGTTGCACCTAGAGAAGAGCGAGAGAAAGATTTTGGGAGATGTTAAGCGAGAGAGTAACTGTTGTAGATGACATAAATGCTAAAGTAGAAACGTTTAGAGAGAGTGTGGTAGGTAAGTTTGGGGTGCCAGGTGTAAATGATAATGGGGAGAATTTGATTGAACTTTGTACAGAAAGGGGTTTGGTTACAGGTAACACATATTTTAATAAAAAGAGGATAAGTATACAAGATATGATATAGGGCGTAATGACAGTAGTTTATTGGACTACATATTGGTAGATAAAAGACTGTTGGGTAGACTTCAGGATGTACATGTTTATAGAGGATCCACATATATATCAGCTCATTTTTAGTTGTAGATACAGTGAGAGTAAAAGATAGATGGGATACAAGGAAAATAGGAGCAGCAAGTAAGAGAGAGGTGAAGGTTTATAAACTAGAGTAGGAGGCAGTTAAGGTAAGATATAAACAACTGTTGGAGGACAGATGGGCTAGTGTGAGTATATCCAATGGGGTAGAATATGTATGGGGAAAGTTTAAGAATGTAGTGTTAGTGTTCAGAAGAAGTTTGTGATTACAGGAAAGTGGGTGCGGGAGGGAAGAAGAGCGATTGGTGGAATGATGGTGTAAAGAGTAATAAGAGAGAAAAAGCTAGCATATGAGAGGTTTTTACAAAGTAGAAGTGATGCAAGGAGTAGTATATGGAGAAAAAGAGAGAGGTTAAGAGAGTGGTGAAGCAATGTAAAAAGAGAGCAAATGAGAGGGTGGGTGAGATGTTATCAACAAATTTTGTTGAAAATAAGAAAAAGTTTTGGAGTGACATTAATAAGTTAAGCCTAGGGAACGAATGGATTTCTTAATTAAAAACAGGAGAGTTATTAAACGAAGAGTTAGAGGTATCGGGAAGATGGAGGTAATATTTTGAGGAATATTTTAATGTTGATGAAAATAGGGAAGCTGTGATATCGTGTATAGGGCAAGGTGGAATAACATCTTACAGGAGTAAGGAAGAACCAGTTGTGAGTGTGGGGAAGTTCGTGGGGCAGTGAGTAGAAAGAAAGGGGTTAAAGTAGCTGGGATTAATGGGATAAAGATAGAAATGTTAAAAGCAGGTGGGGATATAGTTTTGGAGTGGTTGGAGTTTTTATTTAATAAATGTATGGAAGAGGGTAAGGTACCTAGGGATAGGCAGAGAGCATGCATAGTGTAAAAATTGTAAGGGAATAAGTCTGTTGAGTATACCTGGTAAAGCATATGGTAGAGTTATTATTGAAAGAATTAAGAGTAAGACGGAGAGCAGGATAGCAGATGAACAAGGAGGCTTTAGGAAGGGTATGGGGTGTGTAGACCAAGTGGTTTGCAGTGAAACATATAGGTGAACAGAATTTAGATAAGGGTAAAGAGGTTTGTGTGGCATTTATGGATTTGGAAAAGGCGTATGAAAGGGTGGATATGGAGGAAATGTGGCAGATGTTGCAAATGTATGGAATAGGAGGTAGGTTATTGAAAGCAGTGAAGAGTCTTTACGAGGATAGTGAGGCTCGGGTTAGAGTATGTAGGCGAGAGGGAGATTATTTCCCAGTAAAAGTAGGCCTTAGACAGGGATGTGTGATGTCTCCATGGTTGTTCAATATATTTATAGATGGAGTTGTAAGAGAAGTGAATGCTCGGGTGTTGGCAAGAGGTTGTGGGGTTAAAAGATAAAGAATCTAACACAAAGTTGGAGTTGTCACAGTTGCTCTTTGCTGATGACACTGCTTTCGAGAAATTCTCAAGTATCAGAGGTTGGTGGATAAGTTTGGTAGGATATGTAAAAGAAGGAAATTAAAAGTGAATATAGAAGATAGTAAGGTGATGAGGATAAAAAAATTAAGTAATGCAAGATTGGAAATCAGATTGGAGGGAGAAAGTATGGAGGAGGTGAATGTATTTAGATATTTGGGAGTGGACATGTCAGCAGATGGGTGTATGAAATATAAGGTGAATCATAGAACTGATGAGGAGAAAAAGGTGAGTGGTGCACTTAGGAGTCTGTGGAGACAAAGAACTTTGTCCATGGAAGCAAAGAGGGGAATGAATGAGAGTATAGTTATACCAATGCTCTTATATGGGTGTGAAGCATGGGTGGTGAATGTTGCAACAAGGAGAAGGCTGGAGGCAGTGGAGATGTTATGTCTGAGGGCAATGTGTGGTGTGAATATAATGCAGAGGATCCGTAGTTTGAAGATTGGGAGGAGGTGTGGGATTACCAAAACTATTATCCAGAGGGCTGAGGAGGGGTTGTTAAGATGGTTTGGACATTTAGAGAGGAAGAAACGAAATAGAATGACTTCGAGTGTGTAAATCTGTAGTGGAGGGAAGGAGGAGTAGGGGTCGGCCTAGGAAAGGTTGGAGGGAGAGGGTAAAAGAGGTTTTGTGTGCGAGGGGCTTGGACTTCCAGCAAGCGTGCGTGAGCGTGTTAGGAGCAAATGGAGACAAATGGTTTTTAGGACTTGACGAGCTTTTGGAGTGTAAGCAAGGTAACATTTATGAAAGGATTCAGAGAAACCGGCAGGCCGGACTTGATTTCTGGAGATGGGCACTCTGAAGGAGGGGTGTTAATGTTGCAGATTTATAACTGTAGTGTAAGCATGCCTCTGGTAAGACAGTGATGGAGTGAATGATGAAAGTTTTTCTTTTTCGGGCCACCCTGCCTTGGTGGGAAATGGCCTATGTGTTAATAAAAACTAAATAAATGTATATATATAATGTCGTTCCGAGTAGGTAAAACTTGCGATTTTAGCTTAAATAGCAACGCTCTTCTTGCCGAATATAGCAAGCAAAAATTTGTGTATGCAATAATTCCGCAAAAATCCTTCTGAACCTAACGAAAAAAATATATTTCATTGTGTTTGTTATTAAATCACTGTAAACTTATCCAAAATATATTTAGTTGGATTAGGCTAAATTAATCTGCGCTTGTTATAAGGTTAGGTAAGTTTTCTAAGATTCTTTTGGTACAAAATTATTAATTTTTACAATAACATAAATGAAAGCAATATATTTTTAAACGTATAAGAAAATTTTAGAAAGCACTTAATTTTAAACGAGTTCTTGCTAACTGACCAATTTTACCTATTCAGCACTACATATATATCTTCATGTGGAATTCGAGAAGAATCCTTTCTCCGTAAGTCATGCATGTCCTAAGAATGTCGGGAACTAGAAGCTTCTCCTGTATGAACTACTAAATGAAAACATTAAACTTTCGTTTCTTCTTTTTTCGGGTTACCTTTCGGGTCGTACATTTCTTATAGGCAACCTTATCGACACAGCTATCAGAATTTTTTTAGGGGAGGGCCATTTTTAATAAAAAATTTACTGTATCGTTTTTTTTTTAAATACAACATTTTGAAATTCTTAAGCAGAGAAGATATATCAAAAAAATTCACGGAAAAGGAAAACCAACATATTCTTTGTTGAATATGTTTCTTAGTCCTCTTTTGGAATCTTAAAATGTACTTCTGGCAATTTTAAAAGATTTGTCATACATCCGGTTCCTCCTCTCGCCTCTACAGGTGACTGCCCATCATTAGTACCGTGTTCCCACTGTACTGATGATGGGCAGTCACCTGTACTCCATCCGTGCTTTTTAAACCAAACTGATCAGGAGAAATAAGCATGGAAGAAGCAACTGAACACTTTTTTTTCTTTTGTGGTTATTTTATCTCTTCAAATATCTTTATATTTACGAACGTTTACATTAGCAGGCATAAAAAAAAGGCATATCAGTAATATCAATCACTACATAAAAAGGTATAACAAAAAATGATTACGGATAACAGTAGAATGCAGTATGGGTGAATCTTTATGTTATCGCTTTGTAACTCTCTCACAGTGTATGTGCCTGGCTACAACTATACAAATTGGCTTTCGATTCAACATGGCACCTTGTTTGCGCAATTTATTATATTCATGACATTGTGAAATTCCTGTCTGTACTGACAGGTGTGACGGTCGTATGAACCAGGCATTACCTTTCATCCTACGTCGGGCTGTGGAGTGGAAAAAGTGTTTTCCGACAACAGTTGCGATTAATCGCAATAGGACAAAAATAATTCCCATATTTTATTCCTGCTAAACCCTCGTGGCACTGGCGTTTACCATCTACCCTCGTGGCACTGGCGTTTACCATCTACCCTCGTGGCACTGGCGTTTACCATCTACCCTCGTGGACTGGGTAACTATCTACCCTCGTGCACTGGGGTTTACCATCTACCCTCGTGGCACTGGGGTTTACCATCTACCCTCGTGGCACTGGGTGCATTTACCATCTACCCTCGTGGCACTGGGTTTACCATCTACCCTCGTGGCACTGGCGTTTACCATCTACCCTCGTGGCACTGGCGTTTACCATCTACCCTCGTGGCACTGGCGTTTACCATCTACCCTCGTGGCACTGGGGTTTACCATCTACCCTCGTGGCACTGGGGTTTACCATCTACCCTCGTGGCACTGGGGTTTACCATCTACCCTCGTGGCACTGGGGTTTACCATCTACCCTCGTGGCACTGGGGTTTACCATCACACTTTTGGTTTCATGACCAAGTTCTCTGGGATTTTTTAAACGTATTTTCAGGCTTGAAATAATGAATAAAAAGACACAATACCGTGACTGGAACAATATACAAATATCCCTCACATAGCAGACTAACTCATGGCGACGTTTCGGTTCAACATGGAGCAATAATTGTGACTAGTTAGTGATCTAAGTCGGACCTAAACGTCATCCTAAGTTCCAGTCTCTATGTGCGGATTAGTATATTTTTATTTAATAAAGTGGAAATAGTTTATGCTTCAAATACTGTGAAACTAACCTTACATGTATTTAAATTATCTCCTGCTATACCGTTTATATTTTTACTTATTAAATATCTTTTTGCAATAATATTGTTAAATTTGTATGTATTATTTTCAAATTATTATTAGCATGCCTTTTCATTTAATTGATTACTTCAATATTTTTGGGGCTTTAACTGCTCATATTTGTTATATGTAGTGAAATTTTTATTTTTGTGACGAATTTTTGAAACCTACTATATTTATTTTATGTCACTTAATATCAAGGCTAAAATCATTTTAGGCACACTGCACACCTTTAAAATTCAGAATATTTACTTTAATTACGAATATTTTAATCCATTTTACACCCACTGGTAATTACTCTGAAGCCAACTATTTCATTCTTATTTATGAATTATAGGAAACGATAATAATAGACCAGGAGAAAAACTTTACAGGAATAAACATCGGGTGCGCGAGGCCCAAGAGCTCGTGTTTTGAGGCCAACTGTTCTCTTCATTCAATGAAGAATGTTGAAAAGAAAATTGTAGGTTCCAGGAACACATCCTAAATGCTCCTGTCGGATAAGTAGATAATTTTGTTTATGGGACAGTTGAGTGAGGTTATGGGAAACCGATACCGACGGATGAGAGCATATCAGGGTTAATTGTGAATGAAACTGATGCAAGAACCCGGGGAGGAGATGATTGTTCAATATCAGTACAGCGACCAAGAAAAGTCGCAATGGAAAGACCAAAATTAAGAAACTCAACTTGATGTTGGGAGATAAAAGAGTGATGTTTGTGTAAGATACTAGAATATCAGTCTTAAGAAACTTGACTAGTGCCGATGGCAATTGCTGGTAAAAGTTGCAAACACAGATTTCTCAAAGCAAATTACTTCTTTAACACGCGTCCTGAGATCCACACCATTATTCACATTATTATTATTCATTTCAAGATCCATTAGTTGCGGTTGCTTCTCTGTAATGCATCTAATTATCTGTTATAATTTATAAATATTTTTTAATACCTAAACTCTAATAGTGTGTCAAGGAACGCTGATGAGTGTTAATAATCCGAGTAGTAATTTTAGCAAGAACTCATTATAAAACATTCACCAGCACACAAAAAATATTAATTTTATAACTAATTAGTAAAACTACATAACGCAACTTAAAGAGCTGCGTATATTCTCTGTTTTCACGAGGTGGCTGCTTGTTGGGCGAGGAAGAGTTGATATGTGTGAGTAGGAAATTAAGAGCTGGGATTTAGAAGACAAGTGGTATTATGTATTCTTACAACGAGCTTACAAAAGTTTTCAGGAGTTCAAACTGTCCTCAGGATTCACACTTTTATTCAGTTCACTCTAGTTTACAGTCACACTCCAATCACACACTCTCCTCAAACGGTAGGGGTGTCACATGGGCTAAGATATATAAGAACATAAGAAAGGAGGAACACTGCAGCAGGCCTGTTGGCCCATACTAGGCAGGTCCTTCACAATCCATCCCACTAACAGAATATTTGCCCAACCCAATTTTCATATGTACGGTACCAATGAGTCATTACAAGATAAAAAATAGTAGAAAGATTTGAACTTGTGCAAAAGTTCAGAGGACGCAGAGCCTTGAATATCAATTGTTCTTTATTAACATCTCTCTAACAGGGATACACAATGTGATTCTTTTAAGAAATTAACTAAATGTGGCACTTCAGAAGATCTAATAGGTATCCTTCCTGTAGCAGGGGCCAGGGATACCTACCACTATTCCATGGGATGGTAATTGTGATGCCGCCATGCAGGTGTAGGAGAGGAAAGCTAAGCCTGTGCTCTGGGATGAATATAAATGCTGCAACTTTTTTCTTTAGTGCCATACGTCTGTGTTATTTTTGGGGCAATCAAGATCAAGAGAGGTTAGGTAGGACCCCATGTGGGGTGAGCTGGGAAGACGGGACAGGCGAAGAATAGCGATGGAGATGAGTGTCCACAGTCGAAGAAAAAGAGCCAGTGCTTAACCCAGCAGCTAGGTCCTCGTTAGACTTGGAGAAAAAACTGGGAGAGAGCCAGCTGTGTATGCATCAGTCTCGTGGTAGGTGAGGTCTCGAGTCTTGACAGCTGTCAGTTTCTAGGTTGGAGTTACTGTAGTAGCTGAGGAGGCAGGTTTGCAGTGGAGCTATTTACAAACTTCTTGAAGCTGCTCCTGGAGAGGTGGTATAGTTTTGTCCTGTTGACAAAAGTGAAACGTAGAGGCTTGATGAACTCAAGTTCTTGGGTGAGTGTGAAGTGAAGAGGTGATTCGTAGGTATATTTAAATGTTCTAGCACCGAGGCCTTTGAAGAGTTCAGTGCAGGTCATGGTGTCAGCATTCGAGGGGGAGGTGTAGAAAGTAAGGTTTTCCCAAGAGGGTGTGCTGGAGTCGTCACTATCTGCTTCGTCGGCGGATTCGTCAGAAGATTCTGGTACATTTGTTTCTTCTGTGATTGTGTCGAGAGGAGGCGGGGAGTCTAGAGTATTTGTGGTCTGGTTGGTTGTCGGTGATTGAGAGATGGTAGTGGTCATTGGGAGTGGTTCAGGAGTGTTTCCTTGGGCAAAGTCAGGAGTAGGGTCTGAAGTTGACGTGAAGTTCACGATGTTAGGAATGATCTTGAGCAAGTCTTGTGATGGTGGGGAGTCAAAGTTGAATGTCGGCATGTTGCTTAGACGGAATAGTTCGTTAATTGTAGTGTTGAATGTGCCGGGGTTTGCTGTATTGGCGACGTGCGCATTCATCATGCAATACAGCACCTTGGAGGGAGCCGCGTCCGGAAGTGGAAAGAGGGAGTTGCTGGGTAGAGATGACTTGTGTGGCTTGAAGAATTCTATTGGTGTCAAACTGGAGTTTTGTTATGGCGGCACAAGTCGATTTGGGGCTGTTCTTCGATACTTCTTTGATTTTCTTAGACAGTACTTCCTTTCTTAGTGGGAATTTGGCTGCAGTTTAGGCATGTTGAAGTGGCATTGGTGTTGGTGCAGGCTTTGAAGTCGTCACCTTCTTTTCAGCAGTTTGAACAGAATTTCTTATCTTTAATGGGACAGTCGTTCGTTGAGTGGTGGTAAGAATAACAGTTCCAGCAGGATGAGACTTGAGCGAAACTTTCTGGTTCTTTGTGATGTGGATGTATATGGTAGTATGTGATGGCTAGTCCGCCAGAGCGCGCTTGGGTAGCCATAGCGATGTTTGTCAAGGTGGTGTTGATCATTGAAGAGGCGTTAGGAATTCTGGTGATAGTGTCTATCGCGGCCCAAGTGTTTTGTTCCTCGATAGAGGTCTACAGTTCAGCCGTTGATAAGGATATGACGATCTGATTCAGTCGTTTTAGAAAAACCGAACGTTTCGCAAGCAAGAAGGGAGGAGATATGTTGAACTGTCGGTCTCCGAGTGTCTTCATTACATTGTCGTTCATGAGTTTTGAGGCTTCATTGTCGTCGGTACAGACGACAATACAAGAGTCTTTCAATCAGTGGATTGCTGTGAATTTGAACTGCCATTAGGCCCTTACAGCGGCAGAAAGGGCTAGTTTAGTGGAGTCATTTATAACTCCACTTGATGGTTTAATCTTTACACGATGTGAGAACATCGTGAAAGAGTAAAGTCGACGGTGAGTAGGTTGGGAATTACCCTTCCCGACGGGGATCGAAGGGATACTTGTTGAGGCAGTGTGACTGTGACTAGTCAGTAGCAAGGTCAACAGTGGAATGTGTTTTGTTATCAAGGGGGACAATTACTTACAGCATAACCAACACACCCGCTACTTTATAGCGCCCAGATCAGCTCATCATTATTCATGTAAACAATTTAGTGAGACGGGTTATAACCACAATTTACGTTTACATAAATGTGTCAATGTATTTTGTATTTAACGTTAAAGAATAAGACATGTGCAACAGTTGGGTATCTTTATTGTTGATTGAAACATTTCAGTCAACAATAAAGATACCCAACAGTTACACACGTGTCTTACTATTCAACTTTTCGGTATTATATAGCATTTTCAACATAATTTAATCCCCAGCATGCAGAAAAAGCATTTCACATAACTGATCTCCATACATACTAGTTTGATATTCATCTCCATGATGCTTGTAGAACTATTTCTGATTCTCATGAATAATAAATACTATGCAGAAGAAGAGCGAATGTAAGGAAATGATTTGTAGGCTGATTAATATTTGTCCATGTTTGCGATTGTTCTTTGAGTGAAGATATAGGCTTCAGATTTTCTTTGAAGTTGGTGAGTTACCTTATGAGCAGAAAACCACGTATTGCAAAGGAAAAAATCATTCAGAAATTCATTATCCTTCTATATGAAGATTTAGCCTTGGGACTGTAACTTCTAGAGTGTATTTATGCAGCCTATTGCATAGAAACTCAGAGCTGCGAAGCTCTGAGTTCCTATTCAATGAAGGCCAAGACCATTTGCTTCTGATAAGGAAAAAATCTAAATAAAAGATATTTAAAACCACAACCTGTAATAACATACTTTTGGCAACGAGAATGAAATTTTTTAATTAGATTTTTCAAATGGGCTCTTATATGCAGTTGCCCGAATATTTTCAATTTTTCATTTTTTCCTCCAATATTTTGTTTCTACTTTACTCATAATACGAAAAGCCTCATCCGATGAAATTATTTTTTTAATGTAGATGTAGTGTGTGCAGGGCAAGATTCTTGCAACAACCATGAAGCGCTGCAGGATCTGAATTGCATTTTTTTTTTAATTAAATTTGAATTTGTCAGCTATACATAGAAAAGTATATTATATTAGCATTTCTTCAATTTTAAATAATCTGAAAAGAGAGAATATAAAACCACGTGTGTTTAGTCCGTTTTATATTTCCACGAGTTTAGCGAAGCTTTAAATATGGTGCGCCTCTATCATAGCTGACACACTAAGCTATAGTGCTCTTGTCTTCACCAATTTCCTTCAAGGCTTTAAATTATCACACCACCATATCCCAGTGGCTTCAAATTTTCAACCCTAGTGTACTATAATTATGCAAAGATTGGTGCAACAAGTGGGAGGTGCAGGCGCCCTCTGCTCAATTTTACGTAGATCATTCCTGAAATTGGTTTTCATGCAATAAATTTGGTAAGCCTCGTCTAATCGGCCTCGGTATTTCAAGACTCGTGTATCCTACTGAGGAGAAGTATGGCATCGTTAATCACAAAATGGTATCGTATTTTTCTACATTACTGCATTATTTTGCCTTGATGCTAATGAGGGATTCTTGATACAAGGAACTTGACTTATCCTTCCCTTTCCTGGACCGAATCTGAATGTCTTCCATTCACCACCTGCTCTACGACCCCTACTGGTTTAGTGCTATCCCCTACTTATAGTGATAGTGCTTTGTGGCATCCATCCCTAATGGCTGATGCATCTTATGAAAAAGATTAAATTTTTAAGGGATGATTAGGCTGTGTAAAGGCAAACTTTGATGAATTCTGTACAGTAACTGTAGAACGCATTTTCTAGTTTGCTATAAACTTTTGTTATGGATGTACTTTTCTCAAAGTTCGTTTTCTTTAAATTTTCAGAGGTGTGGGTTTTATTTTGCCAATTTTATTAAATAAATTAGTTTCCGTGAATAGCTGGAGAAAGCCTCCTCTGATCAGAATAAATCATAGCATTTGGGTTATATCAGGTTATTTCAATGTAATGTGCTTAAGTGCTCAATCCAACTGTTTTCCATCCCGACCATTGTTAAAAAATTGTCTTGTGTACCCATAGCCTAATTAAATCTTAATTACTTTTTCACTTACCTATATACTTGTTTACTTACTTTTACTGACTTTATCTTCCTTACTAATATACTGTTTATCTAATTTACCTCAACCTTGAAAGTTTCGATCGATTTCGTCCAGAGTTGGAGCCATTTCTTTTTATGTAAAGAAACCTGGACCCAACCTTGTTCCTGCACCTGATCTTGTTCCACGGCTTGTGAATAACCAGTGTACCTGACCATCTTCATGCACCCGACCTTCTTTCTGCACCTGACCCTCTTTCTACACCCAGCATTGTTCTTGCTTTTGACCTAGTTTCTGCACCTGACCTTTATCCTACACCTGACCATGCTGCACCTGACCTTCATCCTGCACCTACCCTTGTTCCAGCACCTGACTTTCATGCTACACCTGACCTTCATCCTGCCTCTGACCTTCATCCTGCCTCTGACCTTCATGCTGCACCTGACCGTCATGCTGCACCGGACCTTCATGCTGCACCGGACCTTCATGCTGCACCGGACCTTCATGCTGCACCGGACCTTCATGCTACACCTGACCTTCATGCTACACCTGACCTTCAGTCTCCACCCGACCTTTTTCCTGGTTTTGACAGTTTCTGGACCTGACACTGTTCTTGCAATTGTTCTAGTTGCCTCACCTCACTTTATTCCTGCAACTGAACTTCTTTCTGAAAGAGAGGTTAGAGACGCCAAAACAGTGTAATGTCATAGGATCATAAATTCGGAAGTTGGTAAATGATCGGCATTTTGAAGAAACTCTCCAAGATGCTGAGCTGAGAGCATGGGTGGCATCCAAGAACACTTGGGCAGGTTTCTTGGGCAGTCATCACAGTGATAATTAGAGAAATATAGCGGAAGAGCAATTGACATGTCTATTGGAATGGCTGATGTCCCTTAAGATTCATTTCCACCATTCTCACCACGACTTTTTCCCACTGAACCTCAGTAACGTTAGTGATAAATAATGTGAACGATTTCACCAAAAAAATAACCACCGTGAAGAGATAACAGTGAAACTTGATCATTATGAAGGTCGACTACTGCTGGACACTGGTGTGGTAGAGCAATACTAAATATAAGAAAAAAAAGCTTGAAAGCTTATGTAATTGTTTGTATGGATGTTTTTTTTTTATTTTCATAATGTATATATAGTAAAATTGTTTTAGAAAACAGTTTTTGTCTTTGCAGCCACCAGACTTAATATCTGTGCATAATATAATACTTATGAATACTAGGTTAACATTCATCGTGTAATTCTTCAAACTAAAATAGCCAAAATATTGATTAAAAAAAAAAAAAAAAAAACTTACGTGACAGACAAAACAAGGTTAGATTCGTGATTAGCGCATCAAAGTTAGCTTAAAACAGCCAATTTGGATTCTGATCTGGATAAAAGGTTAAATTTTGTAGGGCAGTGTTGTTGACAGTAGACTGATATACCTGATGGTTACTGCAGGCTGGACTGCTAGTGCAAGGTGATTCTGCAGCCTGGTACGTCATTCTAGCTACTACAGACATTACGAACTAGTTACTCTAGACAGTTCACTGTAGCTGCTGCAGACCGTTATTTAATGCTAGTTACTGGAAACTGCTAGTTAATGCTAGTTACTGGAAACTGCTAGTTAATGCTAGTTACTGGAAACTGCTAGTTAATGCTAGTTACTGGAAATCAAATGCTAAGAAATTAAATGCTAGTTACTGGAAACTGCTAGTTAATGCTAGTTACTGGAAACTGCTTAATGCTATTACTGAAACTGCTAGTTAATGCTAGTTACGAAACTGATAGTTAATGCTAGTTACTGGAAACTGCTAGTTAATGCTAGTTACTGGAAACTGCTAGTTAATGCTAGTTACTGGAAACTGCTAGTTAATGCTAGTTACTGGAAACTGCTAGTTAATGCTAGTTACTGGAAACTGCTAGTTAATGCTAGTTACTGGAAACTGCTAGTTAATGCTAGTTACTGGAAACTGCTAGTTAATGCTAGTTACTGAAACTGCTAGTTAATGCTAGTTACTGGAAACTGCTAGTTAATGCTAGTTACTGGAAACTGCTAGTTAATGCTAGTTACTGGAAACTGCTAGTTAATGCTAGTTACTGGAAACTGCTAGTTAATGCTAGTTACTGGAAACTGCTAGTTAATGCTAGTTACTGGAAACTGCTAGTTAATGCTAGTTACTGGAAACTGCTAGTTAATGCTAGTTACTGGAAACTGCTAGTTAATGCTAGTTACTGGAAACTGCTAGTTAATGCTAGTTACTGGAAACTGCTAGTTAATGCTAGTTACTGGAAACTGCTAGTTAATGCTAGTTACTGAAACTGCTAGTTAATGCTAGTTACTGGAAACTGCTAGTTAATGCTAGTTACGGGAAACTGCTAGTTAATGCTAGTTACTGGAAACTGCTAGTTAATGCTAGTTACTGGAAACTGCTAGTTAATGCTAGTTACTGGAAACTGCTAGTTAATGCTAGTTACTGGAAACTGCTAGTTAATGCTAGTTACTGGAAACTGCTAGTTAATGCTAGTTACTGGAAACTGCTAGTTAATGCAAGTTACTGGAAACTGCTAGTTAATGCTAGTTACTGGAAACTGCTAGTTAATGCTAGTTACTGGAAACTGCTAGTTAATGATAGTTACTGGAAACTGCTAGTTAATGATAGTTACTGGAAACTGCTAGTTAATGATAGTTACTGGAAACTGCTAGTTAATGATAGTTACTGGAAACTGCTAGTTAATGATAGTTACTGGAAACTGCTAGTTAATGCTAGTTACTGGAAACTGTTAGTTAATGCTAGTTACTGGAAACTGCTAGTTAATGCTAGTTACTGGAAACTGCTAGTTACTGGAAACTGCTAGTTAATGCTAGTTACTGGAAACTGCTAGTTAATGCTAGTTACTGGAAACTGCTAGTTAATGCTAATTACTGGAAACTGCTAGTTAATGCTAGTTACTGGAAACTGCTAGTTAATGCTAGTTACTGGAAACTGCTAGTTAATGCTAGTTACTGGAAACTGCTAGTTAATGCTAGTTGCTGGAAACTGCTAGTTAATGCTAGTTACTGGAAACTGCTAGTTAATGCTAGTTACTGGAAACTGCTAGTTAATGCTAGTTACTGGAAACTGCTAGTTAATGCTAGTTACTGGAAACTGCTAGTTAATGCTAGTTACTGAAACTGCTAGTTAATGCTAGTTACTGGAAACTGCTAGTTAATGCTAGTTACTGGAAACTGCTAGTTAATGCTAGTTACTGGAAACTGCTAGTTAATGCTAGTTACTGGAAACTGCTAGTTAATGATAGTTACTGGAAACTGCTAGTTAATGATAGTTACTGGAAACTGCTAGTTAATGATAGTTACTGGAAACTGCTAGTTAATGCTAGTTACTGGAAACTGTTAGTTAATGCTAGTTACTGGAAACTTAAATAATGCTAGTTTCTGGAAACTGTTAATTAATGCTAGTTACTGGAAACTGTATTATGAGTATTAACTAGCAATTTCCATGGACGAAAGTATGGTGTCTTTGTACAATACAAAATTGAAAAAAAATTGAGTACTGCAGCGGCAGTCCTTTGAAATTTTTGAAAAGGAATTTTCGTAATGGATGTCGATTATTATTAATATTTCCCTGAAGTGGGATCTATATTTGCTTTTTTTCTTTCCTCCAAATTTTCGTGTTTATATCGTTCATAACTCAAGGCCTCATCTGACTTTTAGGACTCTCTGGCCATGCGTTCAATCCCCACCCGTTCCGTTGTTTATCTGTTCCTATTTTTTAATGCTGGTGTACGGTAACTAGGCCCAAATTCTATGAGCAATATGCATGTGCAGGAGCCCTGTGAACAAAAATATAGACCCTATTTTCAGCATCGTGGAAAGGCTCCGATAGCTTAGGTTAGATAAGGTTTGTCAGGAAACAGGACAAGTGTTTCCTGACCTGGGTCTTATAGTCATATGATGACCCGCAGCTGGAGCTTTTGGTCATCTGACTGAAGTCTTCCACTACATTACCGGTCCACCCCTTTTAAAATTATAGTTTATTATTAGCAGGAACTTCCAAAATCCTGTGTGGAGTGGTTTTAAACGTCCACAAAAAAGGTGCTTTTTACCGGGTAATTTGACGGCGGTGGAGAGTAAATTCCACAATTGCAAAAGCACATCTGCAAATTCTGTGTAAAATCGTATTTAAAATTTCATTGACGTTGTATCAGGTTAAATATATTTGAATCTGTCTTTTCTGAATGGCCTGCGTATTTAATGGCCAATGCATCTAAAGGCCAGAATAGTAACCATCATTTAGTTTTTAGCGGATATATTTGTCAAAGAGCTATTTTTATATAAAATTTGGAATCGTGGGAATCCGTGTGATAACTGGAGAAGGCCTCTCTTGATCGGCTTCATGTACACTTTAATACATGTTACATATGTACAAGTACACATACACACAAATACATACAAGAATAAATCTGTACATGCATACATAAAGTTTACATACGTATTTTCATAGTTGCATACTTACGCAGTGTACAAATACATTCATACGCACAAATATACAAAAGTATTTTCATACATTTTTCCTATATTAGATTTTTATGACCATCGTCCACCATACCAGTTGCGTGAGTGGAGGTAGAGGGGGCTGGGCTTATGAGATATGGCTGCATGTTTCTTGGATCCCACAGCGACCGAAATCCATTTATTTATTAATATAATTATTAGGTATCTAAGAATAGGGACTTCAAGCTTAGGAATCCTACCTGTGGGCCATGGACTACTAGTGGTCCATGGCTTCTTTCCAAGTGGTCCACACAAGGACGAAAAAATAGTAATAATTTTAACTAATTGATTTTATGTATCTGGGTTGCATCAAAATATGTACCAACCAATGAAACTGCAATTATTAGATTTTTATAGGGTTTAGCGCTTCTATTTGATTATAATAATAATTAGATTTTTATTGACAGGATAATAAATAACGGAAATATATCTGGTAACATTTGTCAATTACCAGTCAACAGTCCTCTCAAACTCAGTTATGTTCAACCATCAAACGTAATACGTGTGTTTGCTTTATGTTGCTTTCCCAGTTATAACTCAAATTAAGTTGCAATGTTTGGCTGTATACATTTTACAAGAGTTGAAAATTTTCGTCTCTTTTCATAATAAGTCTGATAGTCATAAGCTATATTAATGACACATGTTCATAAGTAATTTCATTCTATCCTTGGGATAGACAACCAAAAAGATAATAACAGTGTTACGAAAATATATACTTCAGTACTAGGTTATTTAATATTATGTTTGTAAGAGTAGTATGTTAGATTATCTTTTCAGTGTAGTATTTTTCTTTGCAACAATGTCAGGGGATCCTGCAACAATGAAGAGGAAATAAGATCAAACTTTCCTTCAACGTGGGATCATATTAAACAAAAAGATGAGCTTCAACTCGGTGCATTATTTGTGCTGCAGTATTAATAAATGACTCATTGAAGTCATTAAAGCTCAAACTATCTAATGATATTTCTTCTAGAGGGAACAGAACCATACTGAGTACTTCAAAGCAAAAGGTGTTGCTTTGAAAAAAAGGTAGATTAGGCGGATCCTTGTGTCAGCCAAACAAAAGCATGAGGCATCATATATAGTATCTCTGACGCTCTCGCCTGCCAAAATCTCAAACATTTCAACAGCGTTCGTCTACTTTTCGGCAAAGTTGTGCTAAGTGACGCCTGTGATATATTAGCAGACGTTCTCGATCAAGTGTTGTGAGAGATAAAATGTGGTTATTTTCTATTCAGGTGGATGAAACAACAGCTGTAGCTCTTGCTTATAGCTTCTGCTTCTGCTTTTTTTGATCGTAATCCGAATAGCGATTCATCTGATGAGGAATTTCTCTCTTGTCATCCACTTGGATCAGCTGCTGATGCTGATGCTGACAGTGTTATGAACTTAGTTTCAGCATTTGTTTGAGAAGGCAGGTGTCTTAAGGAATCAGCTCGTTGAAATTTGTACTGATAATGCTCCGGCAGTGCTTGGCTCACCTCCATTGTCGTTGGTACTCCCTGCATGATTCATCCTGAGGCAACCTGCTTCCAAGACTTTTCAGATTGTGAACCACATCAAAGGTAGTCCTCAGAACACACCACTGTTTTAAAACTGTGCCAGGATCTGGATACAGATCATCGGAATCTCTTGTTCTCGCAAGTTTGCTGGTTATCCTTAGGTAAGAAGCTTCTCTCAACAGTGAAAGTTTCGTGCTGTTCCTTACTTATTGTTTAGATATAAGCTTTGAATGAATTAAATAGAAAGCTTAAAGGAAAAACAACAACGATTAACCACACTGAGTGTGTAAGGTCTTTCATCACAAAGTTTGAACTCTGAAAGAAAATATATACTAGACATGTCTCAGCTTCCCACAATCTCACCAAAGCTCTCGATGATAATGCAACTGAACAATTCTTGTATGGCCATATCAAGGAGCATTTTCAATTCTTGGCAGAAGAGTTTAAGCAATACCTCCCTATAAGAAATGCTCTAAGATGTCATGTAAATAGTTTGCCTGACGAGATACAGTAAGAGTTCTTGGACCTTGTCAGTGACAGGGCTAACAAAAACAGCTTTATAGAATAATAACTTGGCACATTTTGGGTCAAGAAAGGAGTTTATTGCAAAGTTTGTCATCTTACTTTCACAACTCCGATATCATTTTCCTCAGCATATCTTTTGAGTCGTTTCTCCGCTTTATTGGCAATGAAGATCTAAGTTGAATATTCCTCAGACCTCCGTTGTGCTCTCTCTACCACTCAGCAAAATATACGAACTTTGGTGACAAAGAAAAATCTCATTAACTCCATTATCCCTCGCTCCTTTTTCATTCCTAATTTCTTTGCCTAATCTGCTTTCATCTTTTTCCCACCCACATTTCCTTTCCCCTTACCCTCCTTCCATCTCCGCTCACCCTCATTTCCACTTCTCTCTCCCTCTCCCTCACTTCTCTCTCCTCTCATACCCCCATTTTCTTCTTTCCTCTCTTCTCTTCCTTCCATATTTCTTCTCATATTTCTTTATATTTTTTCCAAGAGATGAATATGGTTACCGATGGAAATATTTTTGCATTAGTTAAATTTTGTAATGAGAAGTTATAAAGAATGGCGTAATTTCAACCTGTTTAGTATTCTCTCTTTTGCTAATAAGATTCCCGTATATAATTTGTCTTTGAATGGGGTTTGGAATTTATATAATATTGACAGAGTTGAATGGTCTGCAGGTACTGGGCTCCTCTTTAAGTGGTCCACAAACAAAAAAGGCTTTAAGTGGTTACCTTAATTTATATACTTGTGTTTTTCTTCCTCAAAAATATATATATTTTTTATTTCGTTCATAAGACGAGAAAGTCTCATTCGATCATCTTCAACTTTTCAATCCTGGTGATATGATAATTAGCTTATGATTAATGCAAATATTGACATCTATTTGCTTCTCAAGTTTAAAAAAAAAAAAAAAGATTTTACGTCGACGATGGTTGGGAGTGAAAGTGATGTGTCAGTGGCACATTTTCCAATTTTTGTCGATATTTAACAGCTGATACACATTATGGACAGCATAGCGTCCATTAAATTTAATTTGTATGAAGGTAAATTTGTCATTATACTAAATTAATTCATAAAAAAATGAACCAGTGGAATCCGTGAGACAACCGGAACAATGACTCTTCTGATCGGTTTCAAATTTTCAGCCCTGATCTACTTTCCAAAAATAACAACATTCTCGATGTTTTTTGGGATGCACAAGTCTCAATTCTTAGATTTTATTAAGAGAAAGGTATAATGATTTCGTTTCAATAATCAAAGCATTCCACTTCTGATCGGTTTGAAAATATTATCGGTGATGCATTCAACAAGACCATTAAAATAAATCGATATTCCTGCAATAACTAGAGAAAGCCTCTTCTAATTAACTTCAGACATTAAATACCGGAATATCTTAACTGAAAGTAATTTTATTTTGAATTTGGGTTCTGCAGTTACCAATTTACCAATTACGCTGAAAAAAAATATTTCAAATTACATTTTCTTTAAAAAAATTTTGATGAACTGTAGCGAATTTTATAGAACTGAAATGAAAAAAAGAAAAGTGAAAAATATTGAAATCTCGTGTTGGTTAGATTTTATGGCAGCTGACACATTGTTAGGTTCAGTGTTTTTGTGCAGCATTTTGTATCTTAACTGGCGAGAAGCATCGTTCGCACTGCAGTTGCACAGTCGAATACACGGATGATGAAATAAAATCCAGGAATCAGTACATGACGTAGTGAGAGATAAGCAATCATCCCTCTGCCAAGATTTCTTTGATCAAGGCTCAGGCACTGATTACATCATACTTCCCTACATTATATACTGTCTGCAGAATTATAATTCATCTCTGTACTTGAACGACGAAGCCTAATACACCAACGAAACGTTTCATCAATAAAGATACCTGGAATTGCTCACCAACTTATCAGTAAACTAACATATCAGTAAAATAAACCATTTATTATATAAAACAGTGTTTTAGACTTGCACTAACTTCCTGCATGGTTAGCGCTTACAAGTTCTGAAAACCTTATCTGATTCGTGGAACAACTGGCGAGTGCAAATGCCATCTGCTCGGTTTTATATCGACTATTCCATATTTTTCTTTTCATACGATAACTTTTGAAAGCTTCTGTATGATCTTCCAAAATTTCAACACGTGTGTAGCGTACTTAGAAGAAAGTTGGTATTATCCATGGAATGATTAGAGGACATCTTGCAACATTTAATCTCGAAATTATGTAGTATTATTTTATTTTAAATGACCAGAGAATACCATTTACTTTCATCAAACCTGAGTGCCTGCCATTCCTTTTTTTTTTTTTTTTTTTTTTTTGGGGGGGCTATTGCCGCGTAAGTGTAAATTTTGTTGATTCTTCTTCTTTCAACAAATCGGCAGTTTCCCACCAAGGCGGGGTGGCCCGAAGAGAAAAACAACAGTTTCTCTTTTTAACTTTAGTAATGTATACAGGAGAAGGGGTTACTAGCCCCTTGCTCCCGGCATTTTAGTCGCCCCTTACGACACGTATGGCTTACGGAGGAAGAATTCTGTTCCACTTCCCCATGGAGATATGAGGAAATAAGAACAAGAACTAGTAAGAAAATAGAAGAAAACCGAGAGGGGTGTACTCACCTAATTGTGGTTGCTTGTACATGAATGTGTAGTGCGATCTAAGTGTAAGTAGAAGTAACAAGACGTACCTGAAATCTTGCATGTTTATGAGACAGAAAAAAGACACCAGCAATCCTACCATCATGTAAAACAATTACAGGCTTTCGTTTTATACTCACTTGGCAGGACGGTAGTACCTCCCTGGGTGGTTGCTGTCTACCAACCTACTACCTAGGTTGATTCTGTGAGATATTTGGAGAATGCATCTTTCGGCCAGCTTCAATCTCTCTCTGATATATTTTCATCGAAGAAAGTCTTCTCTTCATATTAGGTTATGTAAGTTTTAATCTGACGATTTTATAGAGAATTTCCTGAAATTACTACAGAATCTCTCTTATCAGAAATGAATTACGACTTTACGTAGAATTATTCTTGAAAAAAAAACAATAATGTACTTTTATGTGCCCTTCACATTTTATGTGCCCTTCAAAACTTTTGTAAGTTATATACACAAAGCCAAAATAAATCTGTCTTATTTACTAGTTTAGTTATTTAATTGATTAATTGATTACTTACTCTTATACTTGTATTCTTTTCTCACATAAACCTTTAATGATGATCTTAGTGAAAAGTTTCTATTGATTTTGGCCTCTGTAGGTTCTAATTTGCTTTTATGGGAAGAAATTACAAAAACTTAAATTTTGGTTTTCATGATATAACATATGAGTGCATTATATGATTGGCTTTAATACTTTAGTGCTGTTAATTTGGTAATGCAAACTTTTATTGACTTCAAACCTTTTGTGCTTTTGTATTTTATTTTATTGGTGTCAGTGAGATAACAAGAGAATGCATCTTCAGTTTGGCTTCAAAGCTGGTGCTACTTTGAGGAAATTATGAATTAGTTTTGAGCTGTGTATATCCTGATATGCCTTTTTTAAAGAAAATTAGATATTAATTACCATGTGGTAACTTTTCAATGCTTCTTCTAATCAGAATGAACGTTAATACTTAACTGCCTTAGAAACTTATGCCTCACTCTGCATGATGCCTAGTGGCTTCCTTTTGTGCCTGACGATATTTTATTACATGTAAACTACATAACCTGTATACTGCAGAAAATAAGTAAATTATTTGTATTCTGTATTTATCACGAGCACCGAGTAACAGGGGACTGTGGTTATGCAGTTCAGGGAAGCCTTTCTCTGATCACACAGCAACTGAAATACGTCAAATTATAATAATTATTGCAAAACAATCAGGGGGGAGCTTGCAAAGTTGTATTAGCCCGGACATCCTCCTTTTTTCTGCAATTTTGCAAGCTCCTGATTTGTTGATTGCAACACGAAATCCCTAGAGCAATCATTCTACTCCCCCCGTGGCTGTTTTGCATCCTGCATCGCTTGTTTTGCGATATTTGCATAATAATTATTATTTTAATCAAGGAGCGAAAAACCAGTGAGGGTCAAAGAGCTGTGGGAATGCGAGACCATCAAGGTCGATCCATGGAAGTGGAGCTTGCGTCCTATTTCTTGGAGAAAGAGTCCATAACTGTGATTCTTTATGGCGGATATAAAATGTCTTTGGTATGCTAATACGTACTACGACCCGTCCAGTCTCTGCTGTTGTTTATGTTGACGTTGCTATTATTTCTACTACTGTTGCAGTTTTTGGCACTGCTGCCTCAACTGCTTCTGCTGCTATTGTTACTTTGGTTCTGCGGTTATTGCTATTTCTGTTGCTGCTGCCCCCCGTTTTGCTGCTCTACTGCTTTTTGTTTGTTCTTCGTCTAGCATACTACTGCAGCTATTGTTTGTGCTTGCAGTTCCTGATCGTTATTAATGCTTAATTTTTTTTTTGTTGACGGAATACTCTAACACTTTTGTTTCCCATCTGAAAGTCTTTTCTACAATGTTTGGCTAATTTAACACAAAAAAATAATTTTTTACTGCTGGACCGTTAATTTATTGTATACAGCGGAGAAACTCACTCCTGAACACATGTAATTAACCCACATCTTATGAAGAGTTTTATTTACTCCAATGTTTGGCTATTCATCTCGTAAAAGTAAGAACAAGACTAATTTATGCCACTGCTGGACCGAGAGGATGTCAGTCTGGGACGACCCATGCCGGGATGTCAGTCCGGGACGACCCATGACGGGATGTCAGTCTGGGACGACCCATGACGGGATGTCAGTCTGGGACGACCCATGACGGGATGTCAGTCCGGGACGACCCATGACGGGATGTCAGTCCGGGACGACCCATGACGGGATGTCAGTCCGGAACGACCCATGACGGGATGTCAGTCCGGGACGACCCATGACGGGATGTCAGTCCGGGACGACCCATGACGGGATGTCAGTCTGGGACGACCCATGACGGGATGTCAGTCCGGGACGACCCATGACGGGATGTCAGTCCGGAACGACCCATGACGGGATGTCAGTCCGGGACGACCCATGACGGGATGTCAGTCCGGGACGACCCATGACGGGATGTCAGTCCGGGACGACCCATGACGGGATGTCAGTCTGGGACGACCCAAACCCTGCTGTATCCCCCCTATTCCAGAATCCCGGAGCCGTACACTCTCAATGCACACGATTGGAATAGTGCAGTGTGTGGAATCAGACAAGGCATTCACAAGTCATCACATGGAAATTAATATACATATTTCTTCAATAAAAAAGGTATATTAGGACTCAGACAAAAACTATTCAAACCTTTCAAAGACCCTCAAGAACACTAAACTTGAAGCCGCTCAGAAGTTGCATTATCAAGTTATCAGGGAGGCGTTGAAGTTATCAGGGAGGCGTTGAAGTTATCAGGGAGGAGTTGAAGTTAATCGGATGCGGCTCAAAATTTTTTGCATGGAACGGCTACGTATTTCCAGTTTTTAAATTTGTAACAAAAACAGAAAATTGGGACCTACATGGGCCAAAATCCATGCATAATTTTCTCAAAGTAACATTAACCAGCTGTTAATTAAAAGAGTAAATACAATTAAGTTTTACTTAACACAATTTTTAACATATTTACTCAAGATAAGACTAAGTCAGTCGAATAAGGCGTTCTTCAGTAATATTTTTTTTTAGCAAAGAAACAAAAATGTTGCTTAATTTTTTTTGAAAAATAGGAAAGATTCTCCTCGGTAAACTTAATACACTATAAAAACAGCGAAGTTCTATTTTTTCCTGGTGCGTTGAGGTATCTGTGGAGACAAAGAACGTTATCCATGGAGGCAAAGAAGGGAATGTACCAGAGTATAGTGGTACCAACACTCTTATATGGGTGTGATGCATGATTTGTAAATGCTGCAGAGAGGAGGGCTGGAGGCAGTGGAGATGTCGTGTCTAAGGGCAATGTGTGGTGGGAATATTATGGAGAGAATTCGTAGTGTGGAAATTAAGATGTAATTCCTGAAAGTATTTACTCAGAGGGCTGAAGAGGGGCTGTTGAGGTGGTTTGGTCATATAGAGAGAATGGAACAAAGCAGAATGACTTGGAGAGCGTATAAATCTATTGGGGAAGGAAGGCGGGGTAGGGGTATGGGTCGTCCCCGAAAAGGTTAGAGAGAAGGGATATAAAAGGTTTTGTGGGCGAGGGACATGGATTTCCAGCAAGCGTGCATGAGCGTGTTAGATAGTGAACGGAGACGATTGTTTTTGGGACCTGACGAGCTGTTGGAGTGTAAACAGGGTAATATTTTGTGAAGAGATTCAGGGAAACCGGTTATCTAGACTTGAGTCCTGGAAATGGGAAGTAGGGGTTTAGGATATTGGCAGTTTGAAGGGACGTCTAAACTGTCGTATCTGAGCGCCTCTGCAAAGACATTGATTATGTATGAGTGATGGTGAAAGTGTTGAATGATGACAGTTTTTTCTTTCTTTTTGGGTCACCCTGCCTCAGTGGTAAACGGCCGAAGTGTTATATATATTATATATATATATATATATATATATATATATATATATATATATATATATATATATATATATATATATATTATATTTATATATATATATAAAAAAAAAAACACTGAGTGGCCACTTTAATAAGTACACCTGCTCATTAATGCAAACATCTCATTTGTCAATCACGTAGCACCACCTCAATGTGTAAAAGCCTGCAGACATGGTCAAGAAATGCAATCTAAGTGACCTGACCATGGAATGACTTAGTGCCAGACGGGGTGATTCGAGTATCTTGGAAACTGCTGATCTAATGGGATTTTCACGCACTACAATCTATAGAGTTTACAGAGAATGTATTAAAAAATGAAGCATCCAGTGAGCAGCAGTAGGAAAAAACGCCTTGATAATGAGAGAGGTCAGAGGAAAATTGCCTGACTGGTTCAAGCTGACAATAAGGTAACTCAATTAACCATAAGTTACAACAGTGGAATGGAGATAAGCATCTCAGAACGCACGTCATGTCGAACCTTGAAGTGAACCGGATACAGCAGTTGAAGACCACAACAGGCTCTACTCTTGTCAGCTAAGAGCAGGATGTTGAGGGTTCAGTGGGCACAAGCTCACCAAAAGTCGATCGTTGAAGATTGGTAACAGGTCTCCTGGTCAGACGAATCACGATTTCTGCTGCGAGATTCGCAATACGAATGTTGCAGCCCACAAGTCTGCAGCACCTGCGTAATGCTATCATGTCAACATAGACCAGGATCTCCAAGGAAAGTTTTCAGCACTTTGCTGAATCCGTATCTCGAAGAATTCAGGATGTACCTAATATAGTGACCACAGAGTTGACTATTTTGTAGATATTGTTAAAGTATTTGCTTATATAACAATTATTATTTCACCATTTTCCTATTTTGTTGTATTGCTACGTTGTGTTGCTATATGGTTCTCATGGTAACGAAGACGGAGGTTGTAAACAACTCATGACTTACGTGAAAAAGGGAGTAGATACAGAAGATGTTCACAGGTAAGCATGCAGCAGCAGCAGCAACAGCAGCACAGCAGCAGCATGCAGCAGGTCCCCAGATCATCTTACTCTAACATTAGTAGGGTAACTAAGGCGCAAACTTTAACCTCCTTCGCAACCAAATTTTAATTAACTGTGTAGAGGTTTGCAGATAATGATGAGAACGAGTGCCAGCTGCACCATAAACCCCAACTCTGCCCAGGTTATTGGTGCTTCCGGCCGCGCTGTTAGCGCTTATGACAGTATTGCTGCAGCCGCTTGAAACACTGATAAATCCTTGATAACGAAGCAGAGATCATTCCGCAAACCCATGTCCACTAAAAACAACATTTGCTTTGAAGAATATCGTACATTACTCGTGCCAATGACGAGTTACTGATCCATTGGCAACATTATTTTAAGTTTTTATCATGAATATTGCGCCTTATTTGACGTTACTAGGTGTATCTTAACATCATTATTATTTCAGCTTTACTAGTGCCACTATAAGCATAAATAATGCCTCTTTCAACTTATTTTTAATGATTAGTTTTTTTTTTTTACTTTAACATAAATATAAAAGTTGCTAATGCTATGTGTACCTCATCCAACGTTACTGGTAGCTCATCCAACGTTACTGGTAGCTCATCCAACGCTACTGGTAGCTCATCCAACGTTACTGGTAGCTCATCCAACGTTACTGGTAGCTCATCCAACGTTGCTGGTAGCTCATCCAACGTTACTAGTAGCTCAGCCAACGTTACTGGTAGCTCAGCCAACGTTACTGGTAGCTCATCCAACGTTACTGGTAGCTCATCCAACGTTACTGGTAGCTCATCCAACGTTACTGGTAGCTCATCCAACGTTACTGGTAGCTCATCCAACGCTACTGGTAGCTCATCCAACACTACTGGTAGCTCATAAAACACTACTGGTAGCTCATCCAACGCTACTGGTAGCTCATCCAACGCTACTGGTAGCTCATCCAACGCTACTGGTAGCTCATCCAACGCTACTGGTAGCTCATCCAACGTTACTGGTAGCTCATCCAACGTTACTGGTAGCTCATCCAACGCTACTGGTAGCTCATCCAACGTTACTGGTAGCTCATCCAACGCTACTGGTAGCTCATCCAACGCTACTGGTAGCTCATCCAACGTTACTGGTAGCTCATCCAACGTTACTACTGCCTCATCCAACGTAACTAGTTCCTCATCCAACGTAACTAGTTCCTCATCCAACGTAACTAGTTCCTCATCCAACGTAACTAGTTCCTCATCCAACGTAACTAGTTCCTCATCCAACGTAACTAGTTCCTCATCCAACGTAACTAGTTCCTCATCCAACGTAACTAGTTCCTCATCCAACGTAACTAGTTCCTCATCCAACGTAACTAGTTCCTCATCCAACTTTACTAGTACCTCATCGAACATTACTAGTACCTCATCCAACGTTACTACTGCCTCATCCAACGATACTAGTACCTCATAAAACGTTATTAGTACCTCATCCAACGTTACTAGTACCACATCCATCGTTACTATTACCTATTCAGCTGTACTAGTACCTCATTCAACTGATTCCTCATCCATCGTTACTAGTACCTTATTCAACGTTACTAGTGCCTCATTCATCGTTAGTAATACTTCATTCAACTAGAACCTCATCCATCGTTACTGGTACCTCATCCAACGTTACTGGTACCTCATCCAACGTTACTGGTACTTCATCCAACGTTAGAAGTACCTCATCCAAAGTTAGAAGTACCTTGTCCAACTAGTACCTCATCCAACGTTACTACTGCCTCATCCAACGTTACTAGTACCTCATCCAACGTTATTAGTACCTCATCCAACGTTACTAGTACCACATCCATCGTTACTATTACCTATTTCAACTGATACCTCATCCATCGTTACTAGTACCTTATTAAACGTTACTAGTGCCTCATTCATCGTTATTAATACTTCATTCAACTAGAACCTCATTCATCGTTACTTGTACTTCATTCGACATTACTAGTACCTCATCCAACGTTACTAGTACCTCATCCAACGTTACTAGTACCTCATCCAACGTTACTAGTACCTCATCCAACGTTACTAGTACCTCATCCAACGTTACTCGTACCTCATCCAACGTTACTGGTGCCTCATCCAACGTTACTGGTGCCTCATTCAACTGATACCTCATCCAAAGTTACTAGTACCTCATCCAACGTCATATACCCAGTTGGGGTTCATATTTCGTATTTCTTGTTGTGTCGACTTTATATTTGACGACACACTGGTGCTGACATCTGGCGGGTCATTGGCCTGTTATAGCTCAGCCCGCACCACCCTCACTGCTAATTCAACCTACGAGAAACCTCTCTCTCTCTCTCTCCCTCCCTCCCTCACGGGCTTGGGGGCCTTGGCATGGCCCCCAGGGCAAGCTAAGACACACACTACCTGTACAAAGAACCCAATAAAGAACACGTCTCCTCTGAAGCCTTATCATTCACCGCTACCTTGACTTCCACAATCAAATGTCATTATAATTGGTGGCTTTGGGGTGGTCGCAGCAGCTGTGTTTGCCCGAAGAGAGGAAAGAGTCATGAAGACGTTGACTACTTCATCGCACAGTACAAGCAGCATCCGTTTCTCAACAAGTTTTCCTGATGTCGTGTCTGCATGTCTCAGCATCCAGACACAGGTACAAGCAGGTTTCAGGCAGAAATTCGCCGAATTTCTCCAAGAAACCTCCACAGCGTCACCTGGGAACAGCGTCCCATGCTGTTCTTCAGTCACATGTTCAGCATCAACTATGTTGCTGCTGTTGTTTCAGCTCAGCACGAGTATTTTCAGCACGTCAGATGTGAGTTTTGTGGTGTTTCCGCGTCCAGTGTGGTAGATTCTTCCAGTTAGTCGTAGGTTCGCCGGTACATCCGGCCCGGGTCTTCTCCAAATGGTGACCCGGCAAAGATTCTTCGATGTGTGATGTGTGAGGAGGGGAGGCTGGTTGAACCAAGGTACTAGCATAGCGATGCGGTCCCTACTCGTTATACCCTTAGCATCTGGATCGCTGGTCGGGAGGGCATGCCTATTTGGGTGTCTGGCGTACTCCTAATAAAATGTAACATACTCTTAGCATGCTACACCCTTCTCTCATGTATCATGTCTGCCTTCTATATACTCCCTTTAACATTTTTTCTCCGTCTCTTTACAAACATCACGGAACTCTAATTCTCAACCTTCATCCATTTTGATTGAATCCAGCCAATATCAGCTTTCTGTCTACCGACTTCGCTCATTGAGTTTTGCAAGTTCTGCAAAACACATTTCACCGACTACAAAGGGAAGGAGGCTACTAATCTCTAGTCTATGCTGCGAAGTCCAGTATTTTGAATGGCCAGTTCGAAAAAAAATATCTTGGAACTCAATGCATGACCATGTGTGTGTGTGTCGCGAGAGTGTGAATGTGAATATGAGTGTGTGTGTGTTTGTGTGAGTAGATATATATATATATATATATATATATATATATATATATATATATATATATATATATATATATATATATATATATATATATATATATATATATAACTTAGTTTTGCTTTCTGTTCCTGCACTGTCAAGTTTTTCATGCAACTTGGTAAATAAGGTTGACACCGAAAATTTCGCCCCTGAGAAAGCGACAAACCTAGAGACTAATGGAGTCAGTTTTTCAGTTTTGTGTATCAAAGAGAAGTACTTAGCGAGCGAGGTCACCGTCTGCCCTCCAGCAGTAAAAAGAATGACTCTTTTTATAATGAACCAGAGGCTTTCTCCTGATGTACACAATGGATGCAACTTTATTTCTCAAGCACATTAGGATTACCTTAAATTGCCAAGGGTTCTGCAGAGGGCGACCATGTGATTCAAGCCCAGCCTGATATAGGATTAATATCGTCGTGTGTTGATCAGCCTGAGCCTGATACCAGCCTCATCCACATGGGGACTGCTAGTTAGTGCTGAATCCACTCAGGACCTGACATGCGAGCTAGCACAAAGGGGTTAATTTAGAACTAATTAGAAAGGTAGGAAGGGAATAATTAAATACACAAAAATCTAAAACAACCCATTATCAAAAGCTGTCAGTGTTACCACAAGCTGTCAGTGTTCAAACAAGCTGCCAGTGTTACCACACACTACTGAGGTATAACTTTTAGGAGCATGAGAGGCAGTGTTGTGGAGGTGTGTAAGGCGGTGGGTAGAATGAGAGGAGGAAAAGCCGCTCGGATTAATAGGATCAAGACAAATGTTAAAAGCAGGCGAGGATACAGTTAGGGAGTGGCACCACACCATCCCCAGCACCACACCATCCCCAGCGCCACACCATCCCCAGTGCCACACCATCCCCAGTGCCACACCATCCCCAGCCACCAT
>WNWK01000537.1:0-95000 GCA_009830355.1 Cherax destructor
ACCCTATCAGTGTGGAATAGTTTGTAACCCTGAACGTTGCACTGGAAGGCATTTCTCTATCTTTCAGGTTGAACCAGGTCTCTGTTATAGCAATAATATCTATATTACCTGCACTTGCAAGTAATCTAGCTCATCTATCTTATTTCTTAGACTCCTACTATTTGTATAGTAAACCTTAAGGGAGCTAGTCACTCGTTGCCCTCTACTATCTCTCTTTGTTTGTTGATCAATTGCTTTGCATTTACAAACTTTATTTTGAATATTGTTTTTAAACATATCCCTGAGGTATCCTGGTAATATCTGCTGTTTCCAGGCCTAATACTACAGCCTGATTGTTTCCCACAAACACCCATACCTCTATAATCTATCAGTTTAAAGTCCTAGACAAGTCTCCAATGACCCCCTCAATCGTATCGGCTAATGCAATCACTCCAGCCCCAGAGAGATGAACCCCATCCCTTGCATACATATCACGTTTGCCATAGAATTTGTCCCAGTTATCAATGAATGGAATTGCAAGTTCCTTGCAGTACCTGTCTAGCCAGCAATTTATACCAATTGCCCTAGACATCCATTCATTGCCCACTCCCTTTCTAGGCAAAATGCTACATATGATTGGGATACCTCCCTTAGACCTAACGACTTCTATGGCTGACCTGTACTTATCTAGTAGCTCCTGTCTCCTGCCCTTCCCAATGTCATTTCCACCAGCACTAAGACAGATAATGGGCTTGTTCCCATTACCTGACATAATATTATCCAACCTGCTGACTATGTCACCAACACCAGCTCCTGGGAGGCACACCCTCTGTCTGACCTTCCTGTCTCTTACAAAAGCACGGTCCATATATCTTACCTGAGAGTCTCCCACAATCAGAATATTCTTACCTTGATTAGCAGGGAGTCAGTGGTACCTTTAACCTCACTGACCACTGAAGTACACTCGTCCTGGAGAACAGAGAATCGATTTCCTACCTTCACATCTTCTCTATTAACCTTCCTTATCTTCCTTCTTCCTGAATTGTGAACCACTTGCCACTTAAAGCGGCTGCCACTTTCACTGTTGGTAGCCATTTCCTCCTTACCAGCTCCAACCATCTCACACTCACTCCCACACCCACACCCATCTAGGCGAAGCTTCAGCCTCCTATTTTCCTCCTGAAGAAGTAGAACCTCCTTCTTCAACACTTCAACCTGAGATTCTAAAACACTGCAGCGAGCCATGTGCTCGGTATCACCCCACGCTAATTCCCAGACAGCTTAGGACAGGTATGACCACACGTGACCACTGACCCACGCTAATTCCCAGACAGCTTAGGACAGGTATGACCACACGTGAAAACTGACCTCAGCAGTAGTAATGGAGTGGTAGTCGTAATAGTAGCAGTAGTAATGGAGTGGTAGTCGTAATAGTAGCAGTAGTAATGGAGTAGTGGTAGTCGTAATAGTAGCAGTAGTAATGGAGTGGTAGTCGTAATAGTAGCAGTAGTAATGGAGTGGTAGTCGTAATAGTAGCAGTAGTAATGGAATGGTAGTCGTAATAGTAGCAGTAGTAATGGAGTGGTAGTCGTAATAGTAGCAGTAGTAATGAAGTGGTAGTAGCAGCAGTAGTAAATTGGAGTAGTAGTCGTAGTAATGAAGTGATAGTCGTAATAGCAGTAGTAATGGAGTGGTAGTCGTAATAGTAGCAGTAGTAATGGAGTGGTAGTCGTAATAGTAGCAGTAGTAATGGAGTGGTAGTAGTAATGGCGTGGTAGTAGTAGCAGAAGTTTGGTAAGTCTAAGGTCAAGAAAATAAGCACTGCCTGAGAGTTAATGACCCACGAGGGGTGGGCCCAAACACACAGGTTGGGGGAGGGGAAAATTGTGGGTTATTTGTGTATTTTGTGTATTGTTCCAATCACAATATTGGGCCTTCTTGTTCTTAATGTTTAAATGTTTGTTAATTCCTTACAGTATGTTGTGAAATAGTTTTGTTTGGCGCTCTTCCAGTATATAAGAGTGATGTAAACAGTGGACACGGTGTTCGTATGAGAGTAATGTAAACACTGGACACGGTGTTCATATGAGAGTAATGTAAACACTGGACACGGTGTTCATATGAGAGTAATGTAAACACTGGACACTGTGTTCATATGAGAGTAATGTAAACACTGGACACTGTGTTCATATGAGAGTAATGTAAACACTGGACACGGTGTTCATATGAGAGTAATGTAAACACTGGACACTGTGTTCATATGAGAGTAATGTAAACACTGCACACGGTGTTCATATGAGAGTAATGTAAACACTGGACACTGTGTTCATATGAGAGTAATGTAAACACTGGACACGGTGTTCATATGAGAGTAATGTAAACACTGGACACGGTGTTCATATGAGAGTAATGTAAACACTGGACACTGTGTTCATATGAGAGTAATGTAAACACTGCACACGGTGTTCATATGAGAGTAATGTAAACACTGGACACTGTGTTCATATGAGAGTAATGTAAACACTGCACACGGTGTTCATTGCTCTCCATGATAAGAAATCATGTATTGTGAACACTATTCTTGTAGTTAATGCTGACTGCAACAGAAAAACAATACGTTACAATAATATATACAAGAGTTGTGTTTTTTTAACTCTCTGACTCTCAGATTAGTTCATCATAGAGGTTCACTTATTGATGAGTAAGACGCATGTGTAACAGTTGGGTATCTTTAGTATTGAAACATTTCGCTATACTAGGCTTCTTCAGTCAAATACAGAGGCAGCAGGTGTAGTAGTGAAATGATGATGTAATCAGTCCATCAAATATTTTTTCTCCAAGGTTGGACTGATTTCATCATTTTTATTTCATTTCTGCTGTTGCCTCTGTATTTGACTGAAGAAGCCTACTGTGTAGGCGAAACATTTCATCCATAAATTGCTGCACATGTGTGTTAATTTGCAACTTGTCAGTATTTTATACCATTTTTTTCAACAGTACCCAAGTGTTGCACAAGTGTCCAACTTGTCGGTGCTCTGAGCCATTTATCTACAGTTTAGATATATATATATATATATACATGACCCGGCTGGTCATGTACTGACTATAGATACTTGTCCAGCTCCGTCTTGAAAACAGCCAGGGGTTTAGGTTGAGTAGTATTGGACCCCACATGTTAATAAAGTTTTATCTCATTGTACTCATGGTTCCTCTACCTTTCACTGGGTCTTATTTTGCGCTTCCATATATTTCTCTCCACTACGTTGTTATGGCTAGGGTACTGGTCCTTAAGTATCTTCCAAATATATATTATCACATATCTGTTTCGTCTTCTCTCCAGAGAACACATTATCAGTTCTTTAAGGCATTTCCCCTAGTTTAGTTTATTGATTCTGTGCAGGCAGTAAATACTGTATTTTTTCCAGTTGTTATGTGTCTGCTACTATACACGGAAGCCTCAGCTCCGAGCTGTACTTGTAAAGAGCACAAATTATTTGAATAGTGCCATAATTAGCATAATTTTTCTTGTTTTGAAAGTTCTCATTAAGTTTGGTTAAGGTGGATTAGGTTAGGTTAGGGTGGGTTAGGTTAGGTTAGGGTAGATTAGGTTAGGTTAGGTTAGGGTGGATTATGTCAACAGTACAATACTTGTGTAGTATATACTGTGATAACCCCATTTATAGGCAGGCCCCCTGGCCAAGCCTTAGTCACGTGACCCCCGAGAGGCCTCTCACTAACCGACTAGAGCCAGGGATAGGCAGACGCTGATAGGCTGGGGTCTCCACGAATATCAGTACAACGCCTGTATAATAGTTTCAATAGTTCTATTCTCCTACAATCACTTCCCAGTCTCGAACCCTGACAATTAGGTTGGGTACGTTAGGTTACATATAATAATGTATAACCGGCCACGTCTGGCAACGAGGTAGCCGATGAGAAATGGGGAACGTTGAATTGTGTACGTTTATCCTTGGTGCGAAGGGAGGGGCAGGGGGGTAGTTGGCAGAAGGTACACCTGCCTTACATCATCTGCCTGAGCGTCACTGCCAACCTGTCTGCCAGAGAATATTTATGGCTCCTCGGTGTGGCGCTGTTGGCCAGCTATCCGTCTCTCCGCACAATCGAATGCCTTCGGGTTCGATCCCTGGGCAAGGCGAGATGTTTCCTCAAGGTTCCTGACACACCTGCTGCCTTTGCTCACCTGACAGTATAAATAGGTATTTTGGTGAACTGTGGTCCTGCCATGGGGCAGGTCTAGCGATGTACCACTGGGCTACAGCGCAGGTCCTGCCATGGGGCAGGTCCAGCGCTGTACCACTGGGGTACAGCGCGTCCATCCTGTTTATATAATATCTTTATTTACTACAAGTACATGTACAAGGTGTACAGACCATAGCTGACATCAATGACATACTGCTATATAGAAAGACCCTTGTTATGCTGAGCATTTCCCACAAATTAGGTCCTTGTCCCAGGATGCGACCCACACCATGCCACTAACACCCAGGTACCCGTTTTACTGATGGGTGAACATAGACAACCGGTGTAAAGAAACACGCCCAATGTTTCTACCCTCGCTGGGAATCGAACGCAGACCCTCGCCGTGTGAAGCGAGAGCTTTATCCACCAGGCCACCATGAGTGTTACTCGTCTGGTATAGGTCACATACGGGTTTTTACCTGGAGAGGGTTCCGGGGGTCAGTGCCCCCGCGGCTCGGTCTGAGACCAGGCCTCATGGAGGATCAGGGTCTGATCAACCAGGCTGTTACTGCCGGCCGCACGCAAATTGACGTACGAACCACAGCCCGGTTGGTCAGGTACTGACTTTAGAGAAGAGAGAAACTTCAGTCTTGCTATTAGTTACTTCTTGTTTAAGAAACTTATGATGTGTTGGACACATTCCGGTGTTGCATAAGATACATGAGATACACACTGGTGTATCTCATGACCAGCGGTGTAGTGCTAAATAAACAAGCCTGAGAATGATTCACGAAATCGTAATGACACTTGCATTTGTAGACACAGTGGTGGCCTATGCTAACCTTCCTATGGTGTAGAAATATACCTAGTTGGATGAATCTTATTGTGGCTATATACACACAACCCGCACATAGAAGAGAGGAGCTTACGACGACGTTTCGGTCCCACTTGGACCATTTACAAAGTCACACTAACACAAAGAAAAGGTAGAAGGGGTATTTATAGGCCAGCAGACAGGGGAGGGCACAAGAAAGTGGTGGAGGAGTAATAGTGGAAGTAGTAGTGGTAGTGGAAGTAGTAGTAGTGGAGTCAGTCAATTCTAGGAAAGAGGAGCTAGCTGGCCCAGTGGCTAACGCGTCGGTCTGGAGTTTTGAGACTCTCTGACCGCGGGTTCGAACCCCACCCGTGGTATGGTAAGCCTGAGAATGCATTTTGATGCTGTGGAGGGAGGGATTGTGGTGGAGGGAAGGTGGGAGGGTGGGGGAGTAGGGAGGGAGGGATGGAGGGTACCGCTACCCAGCATTGGCATCCCGTACACAGTTGATAGCTAGTTAATAATAATGATAATATCTTTATTTACTACACGTACAGATGATACAACTTATACAGACCATAGCTGACATCAGTGACATACTACTATATAGAAAGTCCCTTGTTAAGCAGAGCATTTCCCGCAAATTAGCAATGCACAGCATATTAGGGGCTTTTGGCATGTACACCTCATTAATACCTATGTATCTTGTCTACCCAAACATGTATCACTGTACCATGTCTCAATAAAGTATTATTATTATTATTATTATGTGTCCCCAGGATGCGACCCACACTAGTCCACTAACACCCAGGTACCTATTTTACTGCTAGGTGAACATGGACAGCAGGTGTCTTAAGGAAACACGTCCGAATGTTTTCCAGGCGTTCCGGGGATCGACCCCCGGACCTCAGTGTGTGAGCTGAGGGCGCTAGCGATCGAGCTAGCCAGTGACTTCATCAGTCTAATACGAAGAGGAATGTTGAAGATCAGAAGGAGTTTGAGGTAATCAGTCTTAGTAACAAAATAGTTTTGTTACTAAGACTAGTGGACTAGTCTATTAGACTAGCTATTTTACCTTTTATTTCTAGGATACGTTAGCACTATTGCTGACTTTGTGTGTATGTAACAAGGTAGAAACTGAAACAAAACGTTCCAAGTGGGACCGAAACGTCGTCTTAAGCTCCTTTCTTCTATGTGTGGGTTAGTTGTGTGTAGAAATGGTTAGTAATTCTTTCTTCTTTTTTAATGATTATGAATTAAAACCATGAGAGGAATTTATTTGAAATACTCGTGAGAGAACATCGTTCATACTGCTAGAAAAAGTCAGGGAACACTGTTCCCACGCCTCCCTCCTTCTCTCACCCTCCCTCCCTCACCCTCCCTCCATCACCCTCCCTCCCTCACCCTCCCTCCATCACCCTCCCTCCCTCACCCTCCCTCCATCTCTCACCCTCCCTCCCTCTTCTCTCACCCTCTCTAACACTCCTCTCATTCTCTCTCCCTCTTTCCATCTCTCACCCTCCCTCCTTCTCTTACCGTCTCTCCCTCCTCTCCCTCCTCTCACCGTCCCTCCCTCTTCTCTCACCCTCTCTCCCACTCCTCTCATTCTCTCTCCCTCTTTCCATCTCTCACCCTCCCTCCCTCCTTCTCTTACCGTCTCTCCCTCCTCTCACCGTCCCTCCATCTTCTCTCACCCTCTCTCCCACTCCTCTCATTCTCTCTCCCTCTCTTTTCGTTCTCTTACCGTCCCTCCCTCCCACCTTCCCTCACCCTCACACTAGCCTTGACCCATACCCCATGTGCCCTCCCTCCTGGCTCCTCCCTCCCTCCCTCCTAACCATCGCACTTCTCCCTGCCTCCCTCCTGGCCCCTCCTAACCCTCGCACTTCTCCCTGCCTCCCTCCTGCCCCTCCTAACCCTCGCACTTCTCCCTGTACTCACAGGAAAGATCAAACATAACATTGTATTGTATTTTATGCAAGAATAGCGAACAAGCGATACAAAATACAGAACAAATCCCCTTTGCTTGTTTTGTATTATATTTTATGTGACAGGTGATTGGAGAAATAATAAACGTTACAGAATTTTTTTTTGGGGGGGAGCGACGTTTAGTACTATAAGAGTTTTAGCAAAGCGAAACGTTGTCGTAATAAAAGCTTGTTGTGCAGCGTGTCTTGGCTTCAATATTGTCGACATTCATTTGGATTCAAGTCGTGAAAGGTATTGAGCACTTGGCATTGTTTTTCTCTTGGAGTGTTGTGGTTAGTGGGCAACCAGACCTCCACTGTAAACAACAAGCCTCTGGTTTCCACTTATTCAACCTCCTCATACTAAACACATATGCAGATGTATTTAGAAAAACGTGCAATTAAATTCTATATGAAGTGAATCATTTATAGACGCTTTATTTTATATGAAAAGTAAAATTTATTTGTAATTGCAGACACAAATGATCAAGAAATTTCTCGCCTGATTATTAATGAGTTCACAGTTGCTTTTTGCTGATGACTCTGTGCTTTTGGGAGGTTCTGAAGAGAAGCTGCAAAGGTTGGTGGATGAGTTTGGAAGGGTGGGTAAAAGAAGGAAATTAAAAGTGATCGTAGGAAAGAGCAAGGTGATGAGAATTAAAAAAAATTTAGGTAATAGATTGGATGTCAGATTGGAGGGAGAGAGTATGAAGGAAGTGAATAAATTCAGATATTTGGGAGTGGACTTGTCAGTAGATGGGTCTATGAAAGATGAGGTGAATCGTAAAATTGACGAGGGGAAAAAGGTTAGTGGAACACTGAGGAGTTTGTGGAGACAACGTTATCCATGGAAGCAAAGAGGGAAATGTATGAGAGTATAGTTATACCAACGCTCTTATGGGTGTGAAGCATGGGTGGTGAATGTTGCAACAAGGAGAAGGCTGGAGACAGTGGAGATGTGTCTGAGAGCAATGTGTGGTGTGAATATAATGCAAAGAATCCATAGCTTGGAGATTAGGAGGTGCGGGGTTTCTAACAGTGTTATTCAGAGGGCAGAGGAGGGGTTGTTGAGGGTTTTTTTTATTTAGAGAGGATAGAACAAAATAGAATAACTTGGAGGGCTTATAAATCTGTAGTGGAAGGTAGGCGGGGGTAGAGGTCCTCCTAGGAATGGTTGGAGGGAGGGGGAAGAGGTTTTGTGTGCAAGGGGCTTGGACTTCCAGCAAGTGTGCGTGAAGATGGTAGATAGGAGCGAGTAGAGATGAACGGTTTTTATGACTTGACGTGCTGTGGGAGTGTGAGCAAAGTAACATTTATTAAGGGATTCAGGGAAACCAGTTAGCCGGACTTGAGTCCTGGAGGTGAGAAGTACAGTGTTTGCACTCTGAAGGAGGGGTGTTGATATGTTGCAATTTGTTAACTGTAGTGTAAGCGCACCTCTGGCAAGACAGTGATGGAGTGAATGATGATGAAAGTGTTCTTTTTCGGGCCACCCTGCCTTGGTGGGAAACGGCCCATGTGTTAAAAGAAATCACAAATTATATACAGGGATGGATGTAAACAAAGTCCAGTACTCATGTTGCAACTTGTATAAAGAACAATATTGTGACTGGAACAATACACAAATAACCCACACATAGGAGAAAGAAACTTTGACGACGTTTCAGTCCTTACTTGGACTAGTCCACTTCCACATTACCTTTACCACTACTTTTCCACTTCCTACCGTCCCTGTCCTCTTTATACACTGGCCCCCTCACCTTCGTGTGTTAGTGTGACTGGTCAATGGTCCAAGTCGGACCGAAACGTCGGCATAAGCTCCTTTCTGCCATGTGCAGGTTGTGTATTATTTCCCTGTATAATTTCAGCAACAATGTTGACTTAGATATAAACATTAACGACTGACCAACCATGTTGACTTAGGTATAAACATTAACAACTGACCAACCATGTTGACTTAGGTATAAGCATTAACAACTGACCAACCATGTTGACTTAGGTATAAACATTAACAACTGACCAACCATGTTGACTTAGGTATAAACATTAACAACTGACCAACCATGTTGACTTAGGTATAAACATTAACAACTGACCAACCATGTTGACTTAGGTATAAACATTAACAACTGAGCAACAATGTTGACTTAGGTATAAACATTAACAACTGACCAACCATGTTGACTTATGTATAAACATTAGCGACTGACCAACCATGTTGACTTAGGTATAAACATTAACAACTGACCAACCATGTTGACTTAGGTATAAACATTAACAACTGAGCAACAATGTTGACTTAGGTATAAACATTAACAACTGACCAACCATGTTGACTTATGTATAAACATTAACAACTGACCAACCATGTTGACTTGGGTATAAAAATTAACAACTGAGCAACCATGTTGACTTGGGTATAAACATTAACAACTGACCAACCATGTTGACTTGGGTATAAAAATTAACAACTGAGCAACCATGTTGACTTGGGTATAAACATTAACAACTGAGCAACCATGTTGACTTGGGTATAAAAATTAACAACTGAGCAACCATGTTGACTTAGGTATAAACATTAACAACTGAGCAACCATGTTGACTTAGGTATAAACATTAACAACTGAGCAACCATGTTGACTTGGGTATAAAAATTAACAACTGAGCAACCATGTTGACTTAGGTATAAACATTAACAACTGAGCAACCATGTTGACTTAGGTATAAACATTAACAACTGAGCAACCATGTTGACTTGGGTATAAAAATTAACAACTGAGCAACCATGTTGACTTAGGTATAAACATTAAAAACTGGACTTTAACTTGTAGTTGCTTTTTTTAAATTATAAGAAATTCATCAATGACAAATTTAATTGACTGAAAGAGATCCTGAAATCTTGGTAATTTAACTATCATAGCAATGAAAATTTAGCATTTTTAACATGTAACATTAGAAATTTAATCGTTTTCCATCCTAATGGCACTAAAGATGGCATTGATTTGATTCTTTAATGGTTATTGATTCTATCATCAATACTGATTCTACTTTACTCTTATAATGACTAAAATAATATGTTGCTTATAACTATGACCTAATTTTTAAAGGGGTGGACCGGTAAGCCAGCGGAAGGCCTCGGTCAGATGACCAAAAGCACCAACGGCGGGTCATCAACTAAGACCCGAGTCTGGAAACACTTGTCCTGTTTCCTGACGAACCTTACCTAACCTAACTTTTGGGTACGACTTGCTGAGGACACCCAGGTCGATACAGCTGATGACTCGACCTTTGAGTACGACTTGCTGAGGACACCCAGGTCGATACAGGCCAAGGTTTGCCCTGCCCCTCCATCCTCATCATCCAATTTAAACCCTCACACCCATATCCACCTTAAACCCTAATACCCACATTATCCACCTTAAACCCTAATACCCACATTATCCACCATAAACGATCACACAGCATCATCCACCTTGAACCCTGACATCCTCATCATCCACATTGAACCTGACATCCTCATCATCCACCTTGAACCCTGACATCCTCATCATCCACCTTGAACCCTGACATCCTCATCATCCACCTTGAACCCTGACATCCTCATCATCCACCTTGAACCTTGACATCCTCATCATCCACCTTGAACCCTGACATCTTCATCATCCACCTTGAACCCTGACATCCTCATCATCCACCTTGAACCCTGACATCCTCATCATCCACCTTGAACCCTGACATCCTCATCATCCACCTTGAACCCTGACATCCTCATCATCCACCTTGAACCCTGACATCCTCATCATCCACCTTGAACCCTGACATCCTCATCATCCACCTTGAGCCCTGACATCCTCATCATCCACCTTGAGCCCTGACATCCTCATCATCCACCTTGAGCCCTGACATCCTCATCATCTAACTTGAGCCCTGACATCCTCATCATCCGCCTTGAGCCCTGACATCCTCATCATCTAACTTGAGCCCTGACATCCTCATCATCCGCCTTGAGCCCTGACATCCTCATCATCTAACTTGAGCCCTGACATCCTCATCATCCATCTTGAGCCCTGACATCCTTATCATCCGCCTTGAGCCCTGACATCCTCATCATCCATCTTGAGCCCTGACATCCTCATCATCTAACTTGAGCCCTGACATCCTTATCATCCGCCTTGAGCCCTGACATCATCCACCTTGAGCCCTGACATCATCATCCACCTTGAACCCTGACATCATCATCATCCACCTTGAGCCCTGACATCATCATCATCCACCTTGAGCCCTGACATCATCATCATCCACCTTGAACCCTGACATCATCATCCACCTTGAACCCTGACATCATCATCATCCACCTTGAACCCTGACATCCTCATCATCTAACTTGAGCCCTGACATCCTTATCATCCGCCTTGAGCCCTGACATCCTCATCATCCATCTTGAGCCCTGACATCCTCATCATCTAACTTGAGCCCTGACATCCTTATCATCCGCCTTGAGCCCTGACATCATCATCATCCACCTTGAACCCTGACATCCTCATCATCCACCTTGAGCCCTGACATCATCATCATCCACCTTGAACCCTGACATCCTCATCATCCACCTTGAGCCCTGACATCATCATCCACCTTGAGCCCTGACATCTTCATTATCCACCTTGAACCCTGACATCCTCATCATCCACATTGAGCCCTGACATCATCTACCTTGAGCCCTGACATCCTCATCATCTACCTTGAATCCTCACGTAGGGGATATTGAATATGAGGCCCCCCTCCCTCGGCGATAGTGACCACACGGTCCAGAGTTTGGAATATTTTTTGACACTAAACGCGTAGACACACAGGAAGGACAAAATAAACCAAACTTCAAAAAGAGGAGCCTACACGGTCATGAGGCAAGTCCTGAATGAGGTGATGGTGTGTGAAGACAGTGAATGAGGTGATGGTGTGTGAAGACAGTGAATGAGATGATCTGAAGTGATAGTAGTAAAGGAAACAACCGAAGACTATTATGAGGCGTTATATTGATGTTGGTAGAGGAGCCCAGCCTATCGCGTCTGCCCACTAGCTATGCCTTGTCAGAGGACTGTGACTGACGCCCTATGTGCGGAGGAGTAGGTCACGTGACTTCAGGCTGGGCCTGCCAGTAAATATCCCTAGCAGATATGTATACTACACAAGTAATACAATTGGCAGTTGGAAAGTGCCGGGAGGCAGAGGACAAATTCATACCCAGGAAAGAGCAGTTAATCTATGGTTCGCCCAGTAATCAAAAAATGGTTATAATCTAAACCATATTATTAAAGTGGTGGAGGGGTAAGCCAGCGGAAGGTCTCGGTCAGATGACCAAAAGCTCTAGCTGTGGGTCATCATGTTCCGCGTCAGGCAACACTTGTCCTGTTTCCTGACAAACCTTATGTAACGTAACCTAGTGATTCCTAACGTGGGGCGTACGCCCCATAGAGGGGCAATTTGAATGATTTGGGGGGCACTTTGAATAATTTTGGGGCAATTTGTATGGTTTGGGGAAAATTTGAATGATTTGTGGCAATTTTAATGTATTTATACATTTTTTTTTTTTAAAGAAATATATTTTAGAAATTTTTATATTTCAATTACATATAATTATATTTATTAGCAACATTGGTATACGATAAAAAATTCCATATATTACTTCCAAAATTTTATTTTGCTAAACCGAGTCTAAAAATAATAATTGACAAGTGTTCTGGGCAGCCATATTGTGTGGGCGCAGGCGCTCGTCACCTCCTGAAAGAGTGACTTCAGAGGTGGTATTTTACAGTTTCTCTCTGATGTTATGTCTGGGATTAAGGCTACAAATATAATTTTAAATGAAGTTTGTTTCAGCACATAAATTGTGATGAATTAGACACATTTGCAACACCTGGGTATCTTTTCAAGATTGATGGACTGATTATATCAACTCTAGACTGAGGGACTGATTACCTCAACTCATTCCCATCTTCCATCTTTTTTGCACTGAACTGAAGAAGCCACTGTGAGACGCAACGATTCCAGCATAAAGACATCCAAATGCTGCACAGGTGTCTCATGGAGCTAGAGCATGGGAAAATAAATAGAAAATAAAGAACATCACTTCTGAGATTTATTTCTGAGATAACTCGAGTCTGGAACATGTTCGTACAGCATAATATTGTCAACAGTGTAATATTTGTGTAATATATTACACAGGTATTACACTGTTGACAACATCAACGAATTACACTCAGCTGACCTAATGAAATCGCTGGCGCACAAATAGCTCCAACTTCATCCTGTTCACTAATTGTCTTATAACAAAAAAGTCTTTGAATGGAGCTGACGCAGGGAAGTTTATTCAGGTATACACAAATACACTTATATAGATTATCATACATAGCACCATATGTATAGAGAACCTAGTATAACCCAAAAAAGTCAAAGGTAACAGCTCTTAGCCGCGTAAAATAAATACAAGAAAACATAGTAGTGAGTAGAACCAGAAACATGGAAAGCTATATTCCATGGAAAGCTATATTCCATGGAAAGCTATATCCCATGGAAAGCTATATTCCATGGAAAGCTATATCCCATGGAAAGCTATATCCCATGGAAAGCTATATCCCACACAAAGTTACTTTACAGCCACGTCAGGAGAAAGACAACAGTAAAGGACCAGGTAATCAGGTTGAAGAAAGAAGGAATGAGCAGGACGTCTGTGAGGAGCTCAGAAAGACATTTAAGGAAGTATTCTCGGAGGAAATGGGATGATCCCAGAGTTCAAACGGTGGAGTGCAACAACGAATGCTGGACACAGTACATACAGCAGGAGAAGTGGTGAGGAAACTGTTGTGTTAGCTAGATACCTCAGAGACAATGGGGCAGGATGATCTCTGGGTCCTGAGAGAGAGAGAGAGAGAGAGAGAGAGAGAGAGAGAGAGAGAGAGAGAAGACAGACAGACAGAGAGACAGATAGAGACAGAGAGAAGCATTTTGTGAGTCAGTAGCCACGTCTTTCAAGTCACTCGACACAGGTCAACTACCAGAAGTGTGGAAGACACCAATTTTGGTCCCAATATTTAAGAAAGGGACAGACAGGTAGTGTTAAACTATAAACAGTTGTCATTGACATGTATAGTAGGTAAGGTTATGGAGAAGATCATCAGATGAAGAGTGGTGGATCATCTAGAAAGGAGTGGATTCATAATAGTCAACCAACACTGATTTAGAGATAGTAAATCCTGTCTTACAAACCTACTAGAATTCTACGACAAGGTAACAGAAGTAAGACAGGAGAGAGAGAGGGATGGATAGATTATATAATTTTTGGATTGTAAGAAGACTTTTGACACAGTACAGCACCAGGGGCTGAGACAAATGTAAAGGAGCAGTCAGGATTGACAAGACACTACAGTGGATCAATAAATACTTAGGGAGAAAACGAGTGATTGTCCGAGAAGAGGTGTCAGAATGGGCGCATGTGATGAGTGGGGTTCCACAAGGATATATACTAGGACCGGTACGGTTTTTTACATAGGTGAACGACATGACCGAAGTGATAGTCGTAGGTATCCGTGTTCACGGATGAGAACACAAACAAGTGAGGACCAAGAAAAACATTAAATGGACCTACCTGGAGGGTATTCCGGGGATCAACGCCCCCGCGACCCGGTCCACGACGAGGCCTCCTGCTGGATCAGGGTCTGATCAACGAGTCTGTTATTGCTGGCTGCACATAGTCTAACGTACGAACCACAGCCCGGCTGATCCGGTACTGACTTTAGGTATCTGTCCAGCTCCCTCTTGAAGACAACCAGGAGTCTATTGGTAATTCCCCTTATAGCTAGTGGGACGCTGTAGAACAGTCTTGGGCCCCGGGGTATATTGCATCGCCTGCTTTCGTAGGGAGTGATTTCTGTGTGCAGATTAGGGACCAGTCCGGAAAATCTAAGATAAGCTTTCAGGAACCTAAACAAGGAGTCGTTCACGACACTGTATATGACATATGTCAAATCACATTGGAGTACGACAGACTAGTATGGAACCCACACCTGGTCAAGTATGTCAAGAAATTGGAGAAAGTGAAAAGGTTTGTAATGAAACTAGTCCCAGGCTAAGGGGTATATCCTACAAGGAGAGGTAAATGGAACTAAGCCTCATAATACTAGAGGAAAGAAGGACTACCGGCTATGTGATAATAATATAGAAAATACTGAGAGGAATTGATAGGGTGGAGAGGGACAGATTGTTTGAGAGAATGGAAATAGGAACGTGAGGACACAGATGGGAGGTTACAAAATATTTCTTCAGTCTTAGAGTAGTTAGTAAGTGAAACGACCTAGGCAGTGGAGTGGTAGAAGTAGCATACATACCTAGCTTTTATGAAGAGGTACGATAAGGAAATAGTTAACCTGTAGCGGCCAGTAAAGAGATAGGGCCGGGAGCTGAGACTCCATCCCTGCAATCACTTATAGGCGAGTACATTCTTGTAAATCCCTGAATAATAATAATAATAATAATAATAATAATAGTAGTAATAATGAATATTATATGTAGACTGGTGTTGTGTTTGCTCGTGTTCGTTGTTGATCTTCATGAAACTGTAATAGTTAACAAAGGACCCCAATGGAAATAAGTCATTGTGTCTGTCTCTTTTGTGTTATCCTGGTTAATTTACACTGTGTATGATAATTGTACTTGTGTGTACCTGTACATAAATAAACTTACTAAAACCAAACGGAAGACAACACAGCATTATTTTTTAAAGAGAAATTTCTCTCTCTCTCTCTCTCTCTCTCTCTCTCTCTCTCTCTCTCTCTCTCTTACAACATCAAAGACACTCGGGGAATCGGTGTTTCTGGGATTTAGAGGCAGAGTGAGACACCTTCCCACCCGGAGAAGGTCAGAGTTCAGCTGGCCACAACGGCACGTCTTTGTGTAAGTTTCTTTCTCTCTCTCTCTTCTCTCCTCCTTTACCGAATGTCAAGATGGTACCAAGGTGGGGAGAGGGAGGACAGGGGCAAGACAGACAACCTGGTAATCCACACTCTGTCTGTCTGTCTGTCTGCTCAGAACTATCTACTACCACCTAGATTAAGAACTATCTTGTATTATCCAGGTGATTCATGGATAGAAAAGCAGACAGGGACACACACACACACAGGTGAGTACAGATAGACACAGAGAGATGTCTTACTGAGATGTCGGAATAGCATTCCGACATCTCGTTCAAGACTCTGTACACCGTGTACGTGAGGCTCATATTGGAGTAAGCAGCAACAGTTTGGAACCCACACCTGGCCAAGCACGTCAGGAAACTAGATAAAGTGCAAAGGTTTGCAACAAGACTAGTCCCGGAGCTAAGGGGTATGTCTTACGAGGGAAGGTTAAGGGAACTCTACCTGACGACACTGGAGAGCAGGAGGGACATGGGGGACATGATAACGACATATAAAATACTAAGAAGAATCAACAAGGTGGACAGACAGGATGTTCCAGAGATGGAACACACCAACAAGGGGTCACAACTGGATGTTGAAGACTCAGATTAATCACAGGGATGTTAGGAAGTATTTCTTCAGTCACAGAGTTGTCAGGAAGTGGAAAAGTCTGAAAAGTGAGGTAGTGGAGGCAGGATCCATACATAGCTTTAAGAAGAGGTATGATAAAGCTCATGGAGCAGAAAGAGTGACCTAGTAGCGACCAGTGTAGAGGCGGGGCCAAGAGCTATGAATCGTCCCCTGTAAGCACAATTAGTACACACACACTCTCTCTCTCTCTCTCTCTCTCTCTCTCTCTCTCTCTCTCTCTCTCTCTGTCTGTCTGTCTGTCTCTCTCTGTCTGTCTGTCTCTCTCTCTCTGTCTGTCTCTCTCTCTCTCTCTGTCTGTCTCTCTCTCTCTTCTCTCTCTCTGTCTATCTGTCTGTCTCTCTCTGTCTGTCTGTCTGTCTGTCTGTCTCTCTCTCTGTCTGTCTGTCTGTCTGTCTGTCTCTCTCTCTCTCTCTCTCTCTCTCTCTCTCTCTCTCTCTCTCTCTCTCTCTGTCTGTCTGTCTCTCTCTGTCTGTCTGTCTGTCTGTCTCTGTCTGTCTGTCTGTCTGTCTCTCTCTGTCTGTCTCTATCTCTCTGTCTGTCTGTCTGTCTGTCTGTCTCTCTCTCTCTCTCTCTCTCTCTCTCTCTCTCTCTCTCTCTCTCTCTCAAAGCTAACGAATAAGAGAACGAAAGAAGGAAGAAAAAATACCAAAAAGAACAAAAATAAATAATAGGAGAGTTAAAGATGATAATAACAGGTGGGAAGAGCAGATGAGAGGAGAACCCACGGTCTAAATCATAACCCAGCGTCTTAAAAAACACTCGGAATTCTCACTGTATATAAACAGTCAGAATGTCACTGTTGGGGACACATTTCTCAGTGATTTCATTGCATGGATTTTTCTTCATACACAAATAACCCGCACATAGAAGAGAGGAGCTTACGACGACGTTTCGGTCCCACTTGGACCATTTACAAAGTCACGGACCGAAACGTCGTCGTGAGCTGCTCTCTGCTATGTCCGGGTTATTTGTGTATTGTTCCAGTCACGGTATTGTGCCTTTTTTTGTTATTTTTCTTCATATTTTCGGCGAATTTCTACATTTACTATATAAGCCAGTAGCTTTGATTACATTAATCTGTTTGGTGATTACTTTAGGTTAGGTTAGGCAATGTTTGGTTACGTTACATTATTTTAGGTTAGGTTAAACTATATTAGGTTACGTTAGATTACGTGTTGTTAAGTTACGTTAAACTCGTCTCTTATAAAAAATAAAGCAATTATAACACATTTCAACGGTAATAGATTAAATGTTTGGAAATTGGATCAGGAAACGGTGACTCGTTGAACGTGCTCTATAATAGTCAGATAAATACTGTTTAAGACTCGTAGTTACCCCCTTTTGACTGTCTTCTTAATTGTTATTAAGGTGGGAGGGTAGCCACCCAGGACTGCTACAGTGTTATTATCAAGGTGGGAGGGTAGCCACCCAGGACTGCTACAGTGTTATTATCAGGGTGGGAGGGTAGCTACCCAGGACTGCTACAGTGTTATTATCAAGGTGGGAGGGAAGCTACCCAGGACTGCTACAGTGTTATCAAGGTGGGAGGGTAGCTACCCAGGACTGCTACAGTGTTATCAAGGTGGGAGGGTAGCTACCCAGGACTGCTACAGTGTTATCAAGGTGGGAGGGTAGCTACCCATGACTGCTACAGTGTTATTATCAAGGTGGGAGGGTAGCCACCCAGGACTGCTACAGTGTTATTATCAAGGTGGGAGGGTAGCCACCCAGGACTGCTACAGTGTTATTATCAGGGTGGGAGGGTAGCTACCCAGGACTGCTACAGTGTTATTATCAAGGTGGGAGGGTAGCTACCCAGGACTGCTACAGTGTTATCAAGGTGGGAGGGAAGCTACCCAGGACTGCTACAGTGTTATTATCAAGGTGGGAGGGTAGCTACCCAGGACTGCTACAGTGTTATCAAGGTGGGAGGGAAGCTACCCAGGACTGCTACAGTGTTATCAAGGTGGGAGGGTAGCTACCCAGGACTGCTACAGTGTTATCAAGGTGGGAGGGTAGCTACCCAGGACTGCTACAGTGTTATTATCAAGGTGGGAGGGTAGCCACCCAGGACTGCTACAGTGTTATTATCAAGGTGGGAGGGTAGCCACCCAGGACTGCTACAGTGTTATCAAGGTGGGAGGGTAGCCACCCATGACTGCTACAGTGTTATCAAGGTGGGAGGGTAGCCACCCAGGACTGCTACAGTGTTATTATCAAGGTGGGAGGGTAGCTACCCAGGACTGCTACAGTGTTATCAAGGTGGGAGGGTAGCCACCCAGGACTGCTACAGTGTTATCAAGGTGGGAGGGTAGCTACCCAGGACTGCTACAGTGTTATCAAGGTGGGAGGGTAGCCACCCAGGACTGCTACAGTGTTATCAAGGTGGGAGGGAAGCCACCCAGGACTGCTACAGTGTTATTATCAAGGTGGGAGGGTAGCTACCCTGGACTGCTACAGTGTTATCAAGGTGGGAGGGTAGCTACCCATGACTGCTACAGTGTTATCAAGGTGGGAGGGTAGCCACCCAGGACTGCTACAGTGTTATTATCAAGGTGGGAGGAAGCTACCCAGGACTGCTACAGTGTTATTATCAAGGTGGGAGGAAGCTACCCAGGACTGCTACAGTGTTATCAAGGTGGGAGGGTAGCTACCCATGACTGCTACAGTGTTATCAAGGTGGGAGGGTAGCCACCCAGGACTGCTACAGTGTTATTATCAAGGTGGGAGGGAAGCTACCCAGGACTGCTACAGTGTTATTATCAAGGTGGGAGGGTAGCTACCCATGACTGCTACAGTGTTATTATCAAGGTGGGAGGGAAGCTACCCAGGACTGCTACAGTGTTATCAAGGTGGGAGGGTAGCTACCCATGACTACTACAGTGTTACCAAGGTGGGAGGGAAGCTACCCAGGACTACTACAGTGTTATCAAGGTGGGAGGGAAGCTACCCAGGACTACTACAGTGTTTTCAAGGTGGGAGGGAAGCTACCCAAGACTACTACAGTGTTTTCAAGGTGGGAGGAAGCTACCCAGGACTGCTACAGTGTTATCAAGGTGGGAGGGAAGCTACCCATGACTACTACAGTGTTATCAAGGTGGGAGGGTAGCCACCCAGGACTGCTACAGTGTTATTATCAAGGTGGGAGGGAAGCTACCCAGGACTGCTACAGTGTTATTATCAAGGTGGGAGGGAAGCTACCCAGGACTGCTACAGTGTTATCAAGGTGGGAGGGTAGCTACCCATGACTGCTACAGTGTTATCAAGGTGGGAGGGTAGCCACCCAGGACTGCTACAGTGTTATTATCAAGGTGGGAGGGAAGCTACCCAGGACTGCTACAGTGTTATTATCAAGGTGGGAGGGTAGCTACCCATGACTGCTACAGTGTTATCAAGGTGGGAGGGTAGCCACCCAGGACTGCTACAGTGTTATTATCAAGGTGGGAGGGTAGCTACCCAGGACTGCTACAGTGTTATTATCAAGGTGGGAGGGAAGCTACCCAGGACTGCTACAGTGTTATCAAGGTGGGAGGGTAGCTACCCATGACTACTACAGTGTTACCAAGGTGGGAGGGAAGCTACCCAGGACTACTACAGTGTTATCAAGGTGGGAGGGAAGCTACCCAGGACTACTACAGTGTTTTCAAGGTGGGAGGGAAGCTACCCAGGACTACTACAGTGTTTTCAAGGTGGGAGGGAAGCTACCCAGGACTACTACAGTGTTATCAAGGTGGGAGGGAAGCTACCCAGGACTACTACAGTGTTTTCAAGGTGGGAGGGAAGCTACCCAGGACTACTACAGTGTTTTCAAGGTGGGAGGGAAGCTACCCAGGACTACTACAGTGTTATCAAGGTGGGAGGGAAGCTACCCAGGACTACTACAGTGTTTTCAAGGTGGGAGGGTAGCCACCCAGGACTACTACAGTGTTATCAAGGTGGGAGGGTAGCTACCCATGACTACTACAGTGTTTTCAAGGTGGGAGGGAAGCTACCCAGGACTACTACAGTGTTATCAATGTGGGAGGGTAGCTACCCAGGACTGCTACAGTGTTATCAAGGTGGGAGGGTAGCTACCCAGGACTGCTACAGTGTTATCAAGGTGGGAGGGTAGCTACCCAGGACTGCTACAGTGTTATCAAGGTGGGAGGGAAGCTACCCAGGACTGCTACAGTGTTATCAAGGTGGGAGGGAAGCTACCCAGGACTGCTACAGTGTTATCAAGGTGGGAGGGAAGCTACCCAGGACTACTACAGTGTTATCAAGGTGGGAGGGTAGCCACCCAGGACTACTACAGTGTTATTAATACTACCTAGAAAGTTGAGATAATTTGAATTTCATGTTTATTATATCTGCAACTGCTGCTGCTGCTGCTGCTGCTGCTGCTGCTACAGTTGGGTCCGCTGATTCTGCTGTTACTGCAACTGTCGCAGCTGCTACTGCCGGGTCTATTCTGCAGGATCTGCTGCTGCTGCTGCTGGGTCTGCTGCTGCTGCTGCTGGGTCTGCTGGATCTATTATTGCTGTAACCGGTGCTGCTGGTGCTGAATTTGCTGCTACTGTTCATGGCTCAGCTCCTGGTCCCGCCTCATATAGTATAGTCTCTGGTATTAGTGGTCCCTCGTCTCGTGGGCCTTGTTACAAGTACTCTTGAAACTGTGTATGTGTGTGTGTGTGTGTGTGTGTGTGTGTGTGCACCTAAGAGGAGCAGGTTGCTAATTGATTTTTCGTGAGGATGAGGTTAAGAATGTGTCCTCCAGCTCTTGTGATGATGGGACTGTGCCCGAGGCAGGGGCAGGGAGCAGGGGCTGGAGAAGGGTCTGGGGCAGGGGCAGGAGCAGGAGCCAGGCTGGGGCAGGGAGCTGGGGCTGGAGCAGGGTTTTTGGCAGGGAGCAGGGCGCAGGGACTGGGGCTGGGACTGGGGCAGGGGTGGGGCAGTGAGCAGAGGCTGGAGCAGGGGCTTGGGCAGGGGCAGAGGGAGAGAAGGAAAAGTTTGAAGTAACAGGTGAAGAATATAAATGCCAGGTAGTGGAACAGAAAATTTTCCTTAAGTTTTATAAAATTTAATATGGAAGGTTCATTAAAATCTATAAAAATAGCCATTTTTATTCTAATTTAATGCTCTTTAACCAAAAATAATTTTAGTGGAAGAATTGAAATTTGCTGAGAGAGAGAGAGAGAGAGAGAGAGAGAGAGAGAGAGAGAGTGAGAGAGTGAGAGAGTGAGAGAGTGAGTGAGTGAGTGAGTGAGTGAGTGAGTGAGTGTGGAATAATGGAGGAAATAGAGTGTAATGGGGTACAGAACAATATCAAATAATTCAGTACAGTGAAAGTTTGATGTGGGAAACTTGGGAGTAATAATGTCAGAAGATCTCACATTAAAGGATCACAACAATGTTGTTATTGTTACCACAAGGAAAATGATGGTCTGGATAACTAGAACTTTCAAGACAAGAGATGCTGAGCCACTGGTTGTCTTCAGACTGTAATACTGCTGTATACTGACGGTCTCCAGGCTGGAATACTGCTGTATACTGACGGTCTCCAGGCTAGAATACTGCTGTATACTGACGGTCTCCAGGCTGGAATACTGCTGTATACTGACGGTCTCCAGGCTGGGATACTGCTGTATACTGACGGTCTCCAGGCTGGAATACTGCTGTACACTGACGGTCTCCAGGCTGGAATACTGCTGTATACTGACGGTCTCCAGGCTAGAATACTGCTGTATACTGACGGTCTCCAGGCTGGAATACTGCTGTATACTGACGGTCTCCAGGCTGGAATACTGCTGTATACTGACGGTCTCCAGGCTGGAACTCACTGCTGTATACTGACGGTCTCCAGGCTGGAATACTGCTGTATACTGACGGTCTCCAGGCTGGAATACTGCTGTATACTGACGGTCTCCAGGCTGGAATACTGCTGTATACTGACGGTCTCCAGGATGGAATACTGCTGTATACTGACGGTCTCCAGGATGGAATAGTGCTGTATACTAACGGTCTCCAGGATGGAATACTGCTGTATACTGACGGTCTCCAGGCTGGAATACTGCTGTATACTGACGGTCTCCAGGCTGGGATACTGCTGTATACTGACGGTCTCCAGGCTGGAATACTGCTGTACACTGACGGTCTCCAGGCTAGAATACTGCTGTATACTGACGGTCTCCAGGCTAGAATACTGCTGTATACTGACGGTCTCCAGGCTGGAATACTCCTGTATACTGACGGTCTCCAGGCTGGAATACTGCTGTATACTGACGGTCTCCAGGCTGGAATACTGCTGTATACTGACGGTCTCCAGGCTGGAATACTGTTGTATACTGACGGTCTCCAGGCTGGAATACTGCTGTATACTGACGGTCTCCAGGATGGAATACTGCTGTATACTGACGGTCTCCAGGATGGAATAGTGCTGTATACTGACGGTCTCCAGGATGGAATAGTGCTGTATACTGACGGTCTCCAGGATGGAATACTGCTGTATACTGACGGTCTCCAGGCTGGAATACTGCTGTATACTGACGGTCTCCAGGCTGGAATACTGCTGATACTGACGGTCTCAGGCTGGAATACTGCTGATACTGACGGTCTCCCGGCTGGGATACTGCTGTATACGACGGTCTCAGGATGGAATACTGCTGTATACTGACGGTCTCAGGATGGAATATGCTGTATACTGACGGTCTCCAGGTGAATACTGCTGATACTGACGGTCTCCAGGTGGAATACTGCTGATACTGACGGTCTCCAGGCTGGAATCTGCTGTATACTGACGGTTCCAGGCTGGAATACTGCTGTATACTGACGGCTCCAGGCTGGAATACTGCTGTACTGACGGTCTCAGGTAGGATACGCTGATACTGACGGAGGGGAATGCGACGACGCAGGACGGAGTTCAGGCGAAACTGCGACGCGGCAGGGAGGAAGCAGGGAGACGGGAGGGAGGGATAGCTGGACGAGAGACTGGGACGGAGGGGAAGCAGTAGACGGAGGGAGGAAAGGAGACGGAGGGAGCAGGAGACGGGAGGGAGGAAGCAGGAGACGGGAGGGAGGAAGCAGGAGACGGGAGGGAGGAAGCAGGAGACGGGAGGGAGGAAGCAGGAGACGGGAGGGAGGAAGCAGGAGACGGGAGGGGGGGGAGGAAGCAGGAGACGGGAGGGAGGAAGCAGGAGACGGAGGAGGAAGCAGGAGACGGAGGAGGCAAGCACGGAGACGGGACGAGGAGGAAGCAGGAGACGGGAGGTGAGCGAGCAGGTAGTGGGGCAGGAGACAGCGGACGGAGGAGCGAGCAGAGACGGCGGGAGAAGCAGGACGGAGGGACGCGGTGCAGTTAGCAGGGGATGTGCAGGACTTAGCTCCTTCCCACCACCACAAACTCCTGCTCACTCTCCTTCTTACCTTGTGTTCTGCTACTGTTCTGCTGCTGCTAGTGTTCTGCTGCTGCTACTGTTCTGCTGCTGCTACTGTTCTGCTGCTGCTGCTGCTGCTACTGTTCTGCTGCTGCTACTGTTCTGCTGCTGCTACTGTTCTGCTGCTGCTACTGTTCTGCTGCTGCTACTGTTCTGCTGCTGCTACTGTTCTGCTGCTGCTGCTAGTGTTCTGCTGCTGCTGCTGCTGCTACTGTTCTGCTGCTGCTACTGTTCTGCTGCTGCTACTGTTCTGCTGCTGCTACTGTTCTGCTGCTGCTGCTACTGTTCTGCTGCTGCTACTGTTCTGCTTGCTGCTACTGTTCTGCTGCTGCTACTGTTCTGCTGCTGCTACTGTTCTGCTGCTGCTACTGTTCTGCTGCTGTACTGTTCTGCTGCTGCTGCTAGTGTTCTGCTGTCTGCTGCTGCTACTGTTCTGCTGCTGCTTACTGTTCTGCTGCTGCTACTGTTCTGCTGCTGCTACTGTTCTGCTGCTGCTGCTGCTGCTCTGTTCTGGTCTGTTCTGCTGCTGCTACTGTTCTGCTGCTGCTGCTGTTCTGGCTGCTGCTACTGTTCTGCTGCTGCTACTGTTCTGCTGCTGCTACTGTTCTGCTGCTGCTGCTAGTGTTCTGCTGCTGCTGCTGCTGCTACTGTTCTGCAGCTGCTGCTACTGTTCTGCTGCTGCTGCTAGTGTTCTGCTGCTGCTGCTAGTGTTCTGCTGCTGCTATGTTCTGCTGCTGCTACTGTTCTGCTGCTGCTGCTGCTGCTACTGTTCTGCTGCTGCTGCTACTGTTCTGCTGCTGCTGCTAGTGTTCTGCTGCTGCTGCTAGTGTTCTGCTGCTGCTGCTACTGTTCTGCTGCTGCTAGTGTTCTGCTGCTGCTAGTGTTCTGCTGCTGCTGCTAGTGTTCTGCTGCTGCTGCTGGTGTCTGCTGTTCTGCTGCTAGTGTTCTGCTGCTGCTAGTGTTCTGTAGCTGCTGCTAGTGTTCTGCTGCTGCTAGTGTTCTGTAGCTGCTGCTAGTGTTCTGCTGCTGCTAGTGTTCTGCTACTGCTGCTGCTAGTGTTCTGCTACTGCTGCTGCTAGTGTTCTGCTGCTGTTAGTGTTCTGCTGCTGCTTCTGCTAGTGTTCTGCTGCTGCTAGTGTTCTGCTGCTGCTTCTGCTAGTGTTCTGCTGCTGATTCTGCTAGTGTTCTGCTGCTGCTAGTGTTCTGCTGCTGATGCTTGTGTTCTGCTGCTGCTGCTGCTAGTGTTCTGCTGCTGCTTCTGCTAGTGTTCTGCTGCTGCTAGTGTTCTGCTGCTGATTCTGCTAGTGTTCTGCTGCTGTTAGTGTTCTGCTGCTGCTTCTGCTAGTGTTCTGCTGCTGCTAGTGTTCTGCTGCTGCTTCTGCTAGTGTTCTGCTGCTGCTTCTGCTAGTGTTCTGCTGCTGCTTCTGCTAGTGTTCTGCTGCTGCTTCTGCTAGTCTTCTGCTGCTGCTTGTGTTCTGCTGCTGCTTCTGCTAGTGTTCTGCTGCTTCTGCTAGTGTTCTTCTGCTTCTGCTAGTGTTCTGCTGCTTCTGCTAGTGTTCTGCTGCTTCTAGTGTTCTGCTGCTGCTTCTGCTAGTGTTCTGCTGCTGCTTCTGCTAGTGTTCTGCTGCTGCTTCTGCTAGTGTTCTGCTGCTGCTTCTGCTAGTGTTCTGCTGCTGCTTCTGCTAGTGTTCTGCTGCTGCTGCTTGTGTTCTGCTGCTGCTTCTGCTAGTGTTCTGCTGCTGCTTCTGCTAGTGTTCTGCTGCTGCTTCTGCTAGTGTTCTGCTGCTGCTTCTGCTAGTGTTCTGCTGCTGCTTCTGCTAGTGTTCTGCTGCTGCTTCTGCTAGTGTTCTGCTGCTTCTGCTAGTGTTCTGCTGCTGCTGCTAGTGTTCTGCTGCTGCTGCTAGTGTTCTGCTGTTGTTGCTGATGCTAGTGTTCTGCTGTTGCTGCTAGTGTTCTGCTGCTGCTAGTGTTCTGTTGTTGCTGCTGCTGCTAGTGTTCTGTAGCTGCTGCTAGTGTTCTGCTGCTGCTAGTGTTCTGCTGCTGCTAGTGTTCTGCTGCTGCTAGTGTTCTGCTGCTGCTAGTGTTCTGCTGCTGCTGCTAGTGTTGTTCTTGTGCTATTAGTGTTGTTGTGCTGGTAGTGTTGTACAGTGTGTGTGTGTGTATGTATGTGGTGTGTGTGTGTGTGTGTATGTATGTGGTATGTATGTGTGTGTGTGTGTGTGTGTGTATGTGGTGTGTGTGTGTGTGTGTGTAAGTGTATGTATGTGGTGTGTGTGTGTGTGTGTGTATGTGGTATGTATGTGTGTGTGTGTGTGTGTGTAAGTGTATGTATGTGGTGTGTGTGTGTGTGTGTATGTATGTGGTGTGTGTGTGTGTGTATGTATGTGGTGTGTGTGTGTGTGTGTGTGTGTGTCGCTGTTTGTTTTGGAGGAAGGATGAAAGGTAGTGGTTAGTGGACGGAAGCTCAGCACACACTGCCAGGACCCAATCCCTCACCCAGCTACACCCTCCCCTACACCCTCACCTACACCCTCACCTACACTCACCTACACCCTCACCTACACCCTCACCTACACTCACCTACACTCACCCTCACCTACACTCACCTACACCCTCACCTACACCTCACCTACACTCACCTCACCCTCACCTACACCCTCACCTACACCTCACCCTACACCCTCACCTACACCCTCCCTACACCCTCACCCTACACCCTCACCTACACTCACTCACTCACCTACACCCTCCCCTACACTCCTCACCTCACCTCCACACCTCTACCCTCACCTACTCACTCCTCACCACCCTCACCTCACCCTCACCTACACCTCCCTACACCTCACCTACACCCTCACCTCACTCACCTACACCCTCACCTCCACCTACACCTCACCCTCACCCTCACACCCTCACCTACACCCTCCCCTCACTCCTCACCTCACCCCTCCCACTCCTACACCCCTCACCTCACCCTCACCCTCACCTACACCACTCACCTACACTCCACCTCTACCCTCACCCCACTACCTCACTCCTACACCCTCACCCTACACCTCACCTACACCCTCACCCTCACCTCTCACCTACACCCTCACCCTCACCCTCACCTCACTCACCCTACACCTCACCCTCACCTCTACACCCTCACCTACACCCTCACCTCCTACACCCTCCTACCTCCTACACCCTCACCTACACCCTCACCTACACCCTCACCTACACCCTCACCTACACCCTCACCTACACCCTCCCTCCTACACTCTCACCTCACCACACTCCACCTACACCCTCACCTCACCCCTCACCTCACACCTCACCCTACACCCTCACCTCACCTCCACTCACACCCTCACCTACACCCTCCCTCACACTCACCTACACTCACCTACACCCTCACCTACACTCACCTACCACCCTCACCTACACTCCCTACACCTCCTCACCTACACCTCACCTCACACCCTCACCTACACCTCACCCTACACTCCCTACACCCTCACCTACACCTCACCTCACTCCCTACACCTCCCTACACCCTCACCTACACCTCCACCTACCCACCCTCACTACACCTCACTACACCTCACCTACCCCTACACCTTCACCTCACCCTCCTACACCCTACTCACCTACATCCTCATCACTACCTCCTACACTCCTCATCATACCTACTAACTGTCCTGACGTGCCTCCCTACACCTTCACGTCATCTACACCTATCTAAGTGTGGCCTATAGTCCTTCATCGTATTACAATATTAAGTGGGTGGTGATGGGTGGCCAGTATAGCTAAGGTGGGTGGAGATGGGTGGCCAGTATAGATAAGGTGGGTGGAGATGGGTGGCCAGTATAGATAAGGTGGGTGGAGATGGGTGGCCAGTATAGATAAGGTGGGTGGAGATTGGTGGCCAGTATAAATAAGGTGGGTGGTGATGGGTGGCCAGTATAGATAAGGTGGGTGGTGATGGGTGGCCAGTATAAGGTGGGTTTTGATGTGTGGCCAGTACAGATAAGGTGGGTGGTGATGGGTGGCCAGTACAGATAAGGTGGGTGGCCAGTATAAGGTGGGTGGTGATGGGTGGTTAGTACAGATAAGGTGGGTGGTGATGGGTGGTTAGTACAGATAAGGTGGGTGGTGATGGGTGGCCAGTACAGATAAGGTGTGTGGTGATGGGTGGCCATTACAGATAAGGTGGGTGGTGATGGGTGGCCAGTACAGATAAGGTGGCCAGTAAGGTGGGTGGTGATGGGTGGCCAGTACAGATAAGGTGTGTGGTGATGGGTGGCCAGTACAGATAAGGTGGGTGGCCAGTATAAGGTGGGTGGTGATGGGTGGCCAGTACAGATAAGGTGGGTGGCCAGTATAAGGTGGGTGGTGATGGGTGGCCAGTATAAATAAGGTGGGTGGTGCACTATTGGGGGCTCTGTGAAAAGTTTTCGTTGAACCAACAGATAACAGAACCCGTTGAACCAACAAATAACAGAAACCGTTGAACCAACAGATAACAATCTATTTGAAATTTATATACACTGAGAGAGAGCTCAATAAGTGTAAAGGGACCACGACTCTTCATTACTTTCTCTTCCTGCATAAGGTGGTGGGTAATTACCAACACACCCCTAACAGTCTTCAAGAGGGAATTCGACACTCCTCAAAAAAACAGTTCCCGATCAGCCAGGTTGTGGTGCATATGTTGCATTGATTTCGACGTGAACTAACAGCTTGAGTTATCAGGCCAGCAACCAGGAGACCTGGTCTGCGACCTGGCAGCGTGGGCGATGACCTCTAGAAGCGACTCCAGGTATCCAGGTACTTCCAGGTACACCTCATTTTCATGAACAATGGGGAACTAGTCTCCAGTATAATGTTTTCAAATCACAGCCTCGTTGAATTACATCAATCATTAATTAGCCACAACTTACAGTCAGAGAATTGACTGAGGGTCCGGGGTTCGATTCCTGCCACGGGTGAAACGTTGGACACGTTTCCCTACATTTGCTGCCTCTGTTCACTTAGCTGTGTATAAACAGGGACTTTCTGTATAGTATGTCAGTGATGTCAGCTATGGTCTGTTTATTAACTTGTATCATGTACTGCTAGAATTAAACATTACTACTACTATTACTATTAATGCTACTACTATTACTACTAATGCTACTGTTACTACTAATGCTACTATTACTACTAATGCTACTACTATTACTACTAATGCTACTATTACTACTAATGCTACTACTATTACTATTAATGCTACTACTATTACTATTAATGCTACTACTATTACTACTAATGCTACTATTACTACTAATACTACTATTATTACTAATGCTATTACTACTAATGCTACTACTATTACTATTAATGCTACTACTATTACTACTAATGCTACTACTATTACTACTAATGCTACTATTACTACTAATGCTACTACTATTACTATTAATGCTACTACTATTACTATTAATGCTACTACTATTACTATTAATGCTACTACTATTACTACTAATGCTACTACTATTACTACTAATGCTATTACTACTAATGCTACTATTACTACTAATGCTACTACTATTACTACTAATGCTACTACTATTACTACTAATGCTAGTACTATTACTACTAATGGTACTACTAATGCTACTACTATTACTACTAATGGTACTACTATTACTACTAATGCTACTACTACTAATGCTACTACTATTACTACTAATGCTACTACTATTACTACTAATGCTATTACTACTAATGCTACTACTATTACTACTAATGCTACTACTATTACTACTAATGGTACTACTATTACTACTAATGGTACTACTATTACTACTAATGCTACTACTATTACTACTAATGCTACTACTACTAATGCTACTACTATTACTACTAATGCTACTACTACTAATGCTACTACTATTACTACTAATGCTACTACTACTAATGCTACTACTATTACTACTAATGCTACTACTATTACTACTAATGGTACTACTATTACTACTAATGCTACTACTACTAATGCTACTACTATTACTACTAATGCTACTACTACTAATGCTACTACTATTACTACTAATGCTACTACTACTAATGCTACTACTACTAATGCTACTACTATTACTACTAATGCTACTATTATTACTACTAATGGTACTACTATTACTACTAATGCTACTACTACTAATGCTACTACTATTACTACTAATGCTACTACTACTAATGGTACTACTATTACTACTAATGGTACTACTATTACTACTAATGGTACTACTACCAGCACCTGGGAAATAGCCCTGAGAGACCTTCACCAACACCGTTGTACATAAAAGTTGAACACAGACACATACTAGTGTGTATACAATGTTGTGGTGAGAAAACTACAAGAGAAAGATCGTAGAAGAACGTAAGAAAGGAGGAAGAGTTAATGAATTGCTTAGAATGTTTGTTTATGTCACAAGATTAAGCATGCATAGCGGAAACTAAAATATTGATGCTGGATGCCAGAAGCAACATTGCAACAATAACGCCTTCGGGAGTTTGCAATTAGTCCTAAATATTTTTAAACATCGCAGAATTCAAGTGAATAAAGGCCTCTAGAATCGGCCTATTGCTCACAGGTGTCTCATACCCCAATGACGGTAAATATGGAGACAATTTTAAGGGCCAATACGAATGTGTTCAGTAGTCGGCTAAATGAAAGAAGAGTTGAGAATCTAGATTTTTTTTATTATCTCTGACATGACTTACGAAATCGTAGTGACACGATTGCAAACAAACCATACCGCGGGTGGGGTTCGAACCCGCGGTCAGAGAGTCTCAAAACTCCAGACCGTCGCGTAAGCCACTGGGCCAGTGGCTTTCGCGACGGTCTGGAGTTTTGAGACTCTGATCGCGGGTTCGAACCCCACCCGCGGTATGGTTTTTTGATTACCTCTCACCGCAATATAAATCATGTATCTGACACAACACAAATCCCTCAAATAGTTTTTCTTAGCCCCCTCTGCCCTCCCTATAAATCATGTTCCTGACATTAGCACAAATACCGCAGAATTCGGGAAAGGGGAATGGAAAGTATGGCCACACACGCAGCACCAGTGAAATCTCAGAGGCCTTACTGTTATATTACACTCCAGTAACACTAACATCACATGTCATAAAGTGGGGTTGGAACCTATGGCAAGTGAGGCCTAAAACTGACAGTTTTAGGCCTCATTTGCCATATGAGATAAATCTCTAATGGTTATAATAATAACTATAATTGTTAAAGGAGTGGAGGGGTAAGCCAGTCGAAGGCCTCGGTCAGATGACCAAAAGCTCCAGCTGCGGGTCATCATATGACTAAGACCACCGTCAGGAAACACTTACCTTTGATATACCTTTCATGAGTTTCGAGAATCTTACTACTCTCGAAGCCCGGCCTTGTGTCAGGCTCGTCCTGTTTCCTGACAAATTTTACCATGGGCTCAGACTCCACCCGTTCCCTGATTTCCGACTACTGGATCAGTATGACAAAGTTACGGAGTCTTTGGAAAAAAAACAAGAGAGGAATGGGGTCTTCATGGACCTCATTAATACACTTGACAATTCAGTCATGGAGTGACAGCCCTTAAACACAAGTTGTGTAGCAGGGAAAGTAGGAAAATGAATATTTATTTTGTCTAACGAACGAACACAGAGTTAGACACATGTGCAACATCTGGGTATCTGTATTGTAGACGTTTCGCCCTCCAGTGACTTTATCAATACAAATTCAAGGACATAATTGGAAGACAGAACTATATACAAAAGATGAGGTAATCAGTCCCTGAGTCTTGGAGTTGGTGAAGAGCACCAAATGGAGGGCGAAACGTCTACAAATACAGATGCCCAGGTGTTGCACATGTCAAATTCTTCATATTGTATACATTCATAAAACAAATTAACAGTAAAATGTAGTTTTAGCAAAGTAAAAAGTTCGGATATGAACACTGGCCACAGCTTATCATTCTTTGCAGACGGTGCTTAAATAAGCATTAACGTCGCCTCGGTAACGGATACGAACAAACTACAAGCAGATGTAAACAAAGTTTTCCAATGGTGAATGGAAAATAACGTGATATTAAGTAGTGACAGATTCCAATGGGTCAGATATGTAAAGAATGAAGAACTCAAAAGGAACACTGGGTGCAACACACAAAAGGACCATCTCAGAACGAAAGGAACATGTGAAAGACTTGGGGATGATAGTATCAGGTGACTTATTATTTTAGAGAGCACGTTAAGGCAAATGCCACGGAGGCCACAAAAATAATGCTGAAGTCTCCGTTCAAGGCAGGAGAGAAATCAGAGCTGAAAAATATACAGTGATTGTTTACGTCCCACATAGAGCCAGTAGAGCATTTTAAGAGGCGCGTCAGTTCCCCCGTTTTGTTATTTTTTCCACTATAATCTACCTTGTCCATAATTACTATCGCATTTGCTTTGTCTGCTTTCGTAAGGTGAAGTCTAGGATCTTTCCTTAATTCATGGTGTAACTTAACAACTGTCCTCTGCAACACAATTGTCCTCAACACAATTGTCCTCTGCAACACATTTGTCATCAAAGATTTGTTAAGTTATACCATGAATTAAGGAAAGATCCTGGACTTCACCTTACCAAACAGACAAAGCAAATGCGATAGTAATTATGGACAAGATAGATTATAGTGGAAAATGAACATGATATTAGGATACAGGGAAACTCAGGCGCCTCTTAAACTACTGGGAACGACTCAGAGTAGTTAGAATGTTCTCTGTAGAGTGAATAAAACATGCTTAATAACACAGACATATACTTGAGGTCCCAGGATGCGACCCACACCAGTCAACTAACACCCAGGTACCTATTTTACTGATAGGTGAATGGGGATAGCAGGTGCCTTAAAGAAACATGTCCTAATGTTTCCACCCGTACCGGGGATCAACCCCCGGACCTGAGTGTGTGAACTGAGCATGGTCACAATACGAGAACACTGTTAACATACGTGGGCCTAGACTATTCAACCTGCTGCAAGCAAATATCAGAAATATTGCCGGAACAAGTGAAGAAGTAAACTATACCCCTACCTCCGCCAAGTGGCAGATCAACCAGGCTGTGATGGCTGTGTGGGTCATAGGTATTGGTGAAGCTTGATAAAAGGGCGGCTGATGAGTCATGAGTAGTGGGTGGATGGGTGGGTGAGGACTGCAGTAGTGGGTGGGGGAGGGCGGCGGCGCTGGGTATTGATTGGGCGGCCCTGCAGTAGGCAGGGTAGGAGGCTGGTACCAGGCAGACTAGGTCACCTCCCTCCTAGCCTGCCACCACTTGATCCATCCCTGCCACCACTTGACCTATCCGTGCCACCACTTGGCCTATCCCTGCCATCACTTGATCCATCCTTGCCACCACTTGACCTATCCCTACCACCACTTGATCCATCCCTACCACCACTTGACCTATCCCTACCACCACTTGGCCTATCCCTGCCACCACTTGATCCATCCCTGCCTGTCTATGCCCAGTGTCTCATTTGTTTTTCCTTGCACAGAACATATTACCATACCTTCTGTGTGCAGTGCTTAATATATATATATATATATATATATATATATATATATATATATATATATATATATATATGCAAAAAGATCACAGTAAACAGGTGATATCAAAATATGCAAGAAAACCACAATGAAAAAATAGAAGAATTCAAGCGCTTTCGTGACTACATACTCACATTATCAAGGAACTATCTTCCTTGATAATGTGAGTAGTCACGAAAGCGCTTGGAATTCTTCTATTTTTCATTGTGGTTTTCTTGCATATATATATATATATATATATATATATATATATATATATATATATATATATATATATATATATATATATATATATATATATATATATTTTTTTTTTTTTTTTTTTTTTTTCCAACAAGTCGGCCGTCTCCCACCGAGGCAGGGTGACCCAAAAAGAAAGAAAATCCCCAAAAGAAAAAACTTTCATCATCATTCAACACTTTCACCACACTCATACATAATCACTGTCTTTGCAGAGGAGCTCAGATACTACAGCTGAGAAAAGTCCCTCCCAGCTGTCACTATCTCAGACCCCTCCTTTAAAGTGCAGGCATTGTACTTCCCATTTCCAGGACTCAAGTCCAACTAAATCAATTAACTGGTTTCCCTGAATCCCTTCACACAATGTTACCCTGCTCACACTCCAACAGATCGTCATGTCCCAAAACCATTCGTCTCCATTCACTCCTATCTAACACGCTCACACATGCTTGCTGGAAGTCCAAGCCCTCGCCCACAAAACCTCCTTTACCCCTTCCTCCAACCTTTTCTAGGACGACCCCTACCCCGCCTTCCTTCCCTACAGATTTATACACTCTCCAAGTCATTCTACTTTGATCCATTCTCTCTAAATGACCAAACCACCTCAACAACCCCTCTTCAGCCCTCTGACAAATACTTTTAGTAACTCCACACCTTCTCCTAATTTCCACATTCCGAATTTTCTGCATAATATTTACACCACACATTGCCCTTAGACAGGACATCTCCACTGCCTCCAGCCTCCTCCTCGCTGCAGCATTTGCAACCCATGCTTCACACCCATATAAGAGTGTTGGTACCACTATACTTTCGTACATTCCTTCTTTGCCTCCATGGATAACGTTTTTTGTCTCCACAGATACCTCAACGCACCACTCACCTTTTTTCCTTCATCAATTCTATGGTTAACCTCATCCTTCATAAACCCATCTGCTGACACATCAACTCCCAAATATCTGAAAACATTTACTTCTTCCATAATCCCTCTCTCCAATGTGATATCCAATTTTTCTTTATTTAAATCGTTTGATACCCTCATCACCTTACTCTTATCTATGTTCACTTTTAACTTTCTACCTTTACACACTCTCCCAAACTCGTCCACTAACCTTTGCAACTTTTCTTTAGAATCTCCCATAAGCACAGTATCATCAGCAAAAAGTAACTGTGTCAACTCCCATTTTGCATTTAATTCTCCATAATTTAATCCCACCCTCTCCCCAACACCCTAGCATTTACTTCTTTTACAACCCCATCTATAAATATATTAAACAACCATGGTGACATTACACATCCCTGTCTAAGACCTACTTTTACCGGGAAGTAATCTCCCTCTCTCCTACACACCCTAACCTGAGCCTCACTATCCTCATAAAAACTCTTTACAGCCTTCAGTAACTTACTACCTATTCCATACACTTGCAACATTTGCCACATTGCTCCCCTATCCACTCTATCATATGCCTTTTCTAAATCCATAAATGCAATAAAAACTTCTCTACCTTTATCTAAATACTGTTCACATATATGCTTCACTGTAAACATATATATATATATATATATATATATATATATATATATATATATATATATATATATATATATATATATATATATATATATACGTATATATATATATATATTGATGAATTTGTGTTTCTGCAGCTTGTAAGTGTTCACCCCATTTTTTGTTTCTATATCTTGTTCATTTTTATTCGTTTCTGAAGTGTTGTTTGAACAAGTTCACTCTTAAGTTTGACTAATTAAAGTAAGTGTTCTTAGTGAATTGTTTGAGTATTTGTTCTCATTAAGTTAACTTGTTTTGCCTTGCAATTAAGAGTGTTCAAACTAGTTCATTCTTGATATCTTTTATTTTTTCTTGAATTGCAATTTTTTCCCAGTGCAATTTTGATTGATAATTCCTGCAACTGATTTTGTGCAATTCCATTTTTGCTGTGTTCCAATTTGCTTTCATAAATTTCTATATTGTTTATTCTTGTGTTCAAGTAATTGTTAATTTTTTTGTCAATAGTGATAATTCATAAATTCAGTGCATAATTTTTTAATTGTTTTGTTCAATTTTCTTTTTAGTACCTTGTTTTATCAGACTGTTTTCTTTGCATAAGAATTATTGATTCTGTTTTATTGTTTTTGCATTGATTTATCATTTTTCTATTACATTTCTTTGTTGAAATTGAGAGCAAAGACAACTCACCTTACAGTTAATTCAAATTAAAGTACGAATTCTTTGAATATTAAAGTGCTATCCCACCGCTGCCACCAATGGTTGGTCATAGTGAAACTCACTTGAAGGTTGGTAAGGGTATATTGTCAGAGTCAGTGATGAGGGGAGCCGCCGTTCCTGTTCAACCTAGGCCTATAACGTGAGTGAGGGAGGCGCCTCTCGTTGAAGGGGCACATGCCAGGAATCATGACGTCATGGGTAGCTAGGGTAGCAAGGGATCTTACGTATAAATATAACTAGTACTTTACAATACACTACACAAGTGTATACATAGGGATTCAATACACTACTGACATCTCCACTTGATCCATCCCTGCCACCATTTGATCCATCCCTGCCAACTGTCCCCCAGGGGAAGAAGGCAAGAAGATTACACTTGTTTTACACTTCTTCCCAGGCAAGGGAGGCAAGTGCACATTATTCTACCACTTTTCCATAGGGGAGGAAGGAAGGGTGTGTTCACTTGCCTACCACTTCTTCCCAGTGTAGGGAGGCACACTACACTTGCCTACCACTTCTTCCCAGTGTAGGGAGGCACACTACACTTGCCTACCACTTCTTCCCAGTGTAGGGAGGCACACTACACTTGCCTACCACTTCTTCCCAGTGGAGGGAGGCACACTACACTTGCCTACCACTTCTTCCCAGTGGAGAGAGGCACACTACACTTGCCTACCACTTCTTCCCAGTGGAGAGAGGCACACTACACTTGCCTACCACTTCTTCCCAGTGGAAGGAGGCACACTACACTTGCCTACCACTTCTTCCCAGTGGAGAGGCACACTACACTTGCCTACCACTTCTTCCCAGTGGAGGGAGGCACACTACACTTGCCTACCACTTCTTCCCAGTGGAGGGAGGCACACTACACTTGCCTACCACTTCTTCCCAGTGGAGGGAGGCACACTACACTTGCCTACCACTTCTTCCCAGTGGAGAGAGGCACACTACACTTGCCTACCACTTCTTCCCAGTGGAGGGAGGCACACTACACTTGCCTACCACTTCTTCCCAGTGGAGGGAGGCACACTACACTTGCCTATCACTTCTTCCCAGTGTAGGGAGGCACACTACACATACCTACCACTTCTTCCCAGTGGAGGGAGGCACACTACACTTGCCTACCACTTCTTCCCAGTGTAGGGAGGCACACTACACATACCTACCACTTCTTCCCAGTGGAGGGAGGGACACTACACTTACCTACCACTTCCACTGCACTTGGCTCACTCCATGGCAAGCCCACTTGTTTTGTACCTCAGCACACTTGTCTTCCTGGGATAACACACCTGTCTTGTAGTCTCAGCACACCTGTCTTGAAGTCTCAGCACACCTGTCTTGAAGTCTCAGCACACCTGTCTTGAAGTCTCAGCACACCTGTCTTGTAGTCTCACTGGTATTAATGACACATGTCTCTCCTTCACATTACCTGGACGAAAATAAAAATTTAACTATGTTTAGATCTTATTCTGTCTTATCTTTACTGAACCAGAAATAACATAGAATCTAATTAACATAACGATAATAATAATATTATTATTATTAGTGTTACTGTTGGTATTATTATTGTTACTATTGATATTATTATTGTTACTATTGGTATTATTATTGTTACTATTGATATTATTATTGTTACTATTGGTATTATTATTGTTACTTTTGGTATTATTATTGTTACTATTGGTATTATTATTGTTATTATTGGTATTATTATTGTTATTTTTGGTATTATTATTGTTACTATTGGTATTATTATTGTTACTTTTGGTATTATTATTGTTACTATTGATATTATTATTGTTACTATTGGTATTATTATTGTTACTTTTGGTATTATTATTGTTACTATTGGTATTATTATTGTTACTATTGGTATTATTATTGTTACTTTTGGTATTATTATTGTTACTATTGGTATTATTATTGTTACTTTTGGTATTATTATTGTTACTATTGGTATTATTATTGTTACTGTTGGTATTATTATTGTTACTGTTGGTATTATTATTGTTACTATTGGTATTATTATTGTTACTATTGGTATTATTATTGTTACTATTGGTATTATTATTGTTACTATTGGTATTATTATTGTTACTTTTGGTATTATTATTGTTACTATTGGTATTATTATTGTTACTATTGGTATTATTATTGTTATTTTTGGTATTATTATTGTTACTATTGGTATTATTATTGTTACTTTTGGTATTATTATTGTTACTATTGATATTATTATTGTTAATATTGGTATTATTATTGTTACTTTTGGTATTATTATTGTTACTATTGGTATTATTATTGTTACTATTGGTATTATTATTGTTATTTTTGGTATTATTATTGTTACTATTGGTATTATTATTGTTACTTTTGGTATTATTATTGTTACTATTGGTATTATTATTGTTACTTTTGGTATTATTATTGTTACTATTGGTATTATTATTGTTACTATTGGTATTATTATTGTTACTATTGGTATTATTATTGTTACTTTTGGTATTATTATTGTTACTTTTGGTATTATTATTGTTACTTTTGGTATTATTATTGTTACCATTGGTATTATTATTATTGTTACCATTGGTATTATTATTATTGTTACCATTGGTATTATTATTATTGTTACCATTGGTATTATTATTATATTTTTGTTACTATTGGTACTATTATTATTATTGTTGTTAATAATATTATTTATGGGAAAGCGTCGACACCATAAGGGTCATACGGCTTTCAAATGGGAGGTAATCAAGTTTGATCCAGGGAAGAGGAGGGTGGCTCTACGTCCTTAGATCAAAAGCCCTTCGCCAGCATCAAGACTCCTCGTTGAAGGGGCCAGAAAGTCAAGAGTTAGATCAGACGAGAAAAACGTGTTCAGCAGTTGGGTATTTTTATTGTTGAAACGTTTCGCCTTCTCGGAAGTCTTCTTCCGTCGATTACTGAGCTAGTTTTTAACCCTTTTCTGACATATTTAATTTTTTTAGTTGCAATATGATTATAAATGACACTGAAGAGGACCTGCTGCTGAAGAGGACCTGCTCAGCAGGCGAAACGTTTCAACAATGGAAGCCTAAGTTTTGCACATGTTTCTTGGGGGAGTTGCATTTTTGGGTCCCTGAAGCTTGACCTGTTATGCTGTCCCTAAAGCTTGACCTGTTATGGGGTCACCATGGCAACCAGCATCGGCTAGGCCTAAATGATTCTTTAATAACCTTTAAGTTTTTAACTATTAATGTGTATTGAATGACACTATATTAATATTTAAAAAACCCTTCTCATGCAGTAAACCCAAAATTTTAAACCATATGGACTAAAGTCGATTCTGGGGCCCCTCCTGGGTTAGGGGCCCTGAGGGTTAGGCAGTTGCATCAAGAATGTAGAGGAAAGAGCCAAAGTTATAGAGTCATATATGTTGTGGTTAGATTACTTGACTATACTGGGAGAGGTATGTGAGTATATTAAGGTGGGGTTAACATTCTTGTTAGGTAAGATAAGATTTGTTGGGATTTTTAACCCCCGAGGGTTAGCCACCCAGGATAACCCTAGAAAGTCAGTGTGTTATCGAGGACTGTCTGTCTTATTTCCATTGTTGTCATTTAATCTTGTCCCCCAGGATGCCACCCACACCAGTTGACTAACACCCAGGTACCTACTTGCTGCTAGGTGAACATGGATAGCATGTGTAAAGGTAACTAAAACCCAAGTACCTACTTACTGCTAGGTGAACAAGGGCAGCAAGTGTAAATGTAACTAACACCCAGGTACCTACTTACTGCTAGGTGAACAAGGGCAGCAAGTGTAAAGGTAACTAAAACCCAAGTACCTACTTACTGCTAGGTGAACAAGGGCAGCAGATGTAAGGTAACATTCCTAACGTTTCCACCCGTGCCGGGGATTGAACCACAGACACCCAGTGTGTGAGGCGAGTACGTTGCCAACCAAACCATGAAACCGAACACAGAAAAAGCTCTTGAAGTAGAGAGAATTATGTTTGGTTGAACCAAAGAACAACTACTTGAGGAAAAGATTGAAGACGAAAGGAAGAAGAGAAACGCATTGTTTTTAAATGTTACTGGGAGTTTGTAGGGAAGGAAATACCACTATAAATTCTCGTTGCAAATTCCAAGGCAAAAAAACTGGTATTGGGATATATAAGTTGTATCTGAGAGCATCTGGCAACTTCAACATGGTATTTATCAAGAATATCAGGAGGCAGAAACAGTGAAAATAGTGAAAGATAATGAATTATGTGATTAGATATACTATATTATGATATCCATATTTCTCTCTCTCTCTCTCTCTCTCTCATTTGCCTTCTATGTATAATTTCTCATGCCCTCGCTCTTGGACGATGAAGATATGTTGTGTATGGAAAGGCTAACCTGATAGAAAGTTCAATCCATCAATCTTGATCGACTCCAGACTCAGGGACTGATTACCTCAAACTCCTCCTCATCTTGTAACGTTCTTCTCTGTATTGGACTGAAGAAACCATTGACTGGCGAAACGTTTCCGTAATGAAGATTCCCAGATGTTACACAAGTATCTCATTATGCAGGCTGTGATGGCTATGTACTCCTGCAGGCTGTGATGGCTATGTACTCCTGTACTCCTGCAGGCTGTGATGGCTATGTACTCCTGTACTCCTGCAGGCTGTGATGGCTTTGTACTCCTGTACTCCTGCAGGCTGTGATGGCTATGTACTCCTGTACTCCTGCAGGCTGTGATGGCTATGTACTCCTGTACTCCTGCAGGCTGTGATGGCTTTGTACTCCTGTACTCCTGCAGGCTGTGATGGCTATGTACTCCTGTACTCCTGCAGGCTGTGATGGCTATGTACTCCTGTACTCCTGCAGGCTGTGATGGCTATGTACTCCTGCAGGCTGTGATGGCTATGTACTCCTGTACTCCTGCAGGCTGTGATGGCTATGTACTCCTGTAATCCTGCAGGCTGTGATGGCTATGTACTCCTGTACTCCTGCAGGCTGTGATGGCTATGTACTCCTGTACTCCTGCAGGCTGTGATGGCTATGTACTCCTGTACTCCTGCAGGCTGTGATGGCTATGTACTCCTGTACTCCTGCAGGCTGTGATGGCTATGTACTCCTGTACTCCTGCAGGCTGTGATGGCTATGTACTCCTGTACTCCTGCAGGCTGTGATGGCTATGTACTCCTGTACTCCTGCAGGCTGTGATGGCTATGTACTCCTGCAGGCTGTGATGGCTAAGTACTCATGTAGGCTGTGATGGCTATGTACTCCTGCAGGCTGTGATGGCTATGTACTCCTGCAGGCTGTGATGGCTACGTACTCCTGCAGGCTGTGATGGCTATGTACTCCTGCAGGCTGTGATGGCTACGTACTCCTGCAGGCTGTGATGGCTATGTACTCCTGCAGGCTGTGATGGCTATGTACTCCTGCAGGCTGTGATGGCTACGTACTCCTGCAGGCTGTGATGGCTATGTTTCATGCAGGCTGTGATAGCTGTGTACGCCTGCAGGCTACTGGCAGCCACAGCCCGGTTGACCAATTAAATATGAAGTCTGGCCTCAGGCTTGGCTTTGAGAACATAGCTAATTTTTCCAAACACGTCAGAGGTGTACCACCGCCTCTCCCAGGAGACTTTATTACTCTCAAAACTGGACACTCTACTGTTGACCTGGAGTGACTTCCAGGGGTCACCGCCTCCGCGGCCCGGTCCCAGACCGGGTCTGGCGAGGTTTGAGCCACTTGAATGTTTAAAAATCCACCTAAACAGCAGAAAATGTTCCATTTTCATCAACATTTGCTGTGACTTGGAACAAATTATGTAAATAATATGGACTGTCGCTAATGGAATTAAAATTAGTTATTTTGGGATTAAAATATCTGTATTATGACAGTAAAATTTGTGTAGTTATGAGAATTCTTAAGGTAGCTGAATTTTTTAGTGGTTCAAAATCAATAGTGTAACTTGTAAAAATCACTAAATGATTTTGCAGTCACATAACTTGGTCAGTACCCAATACAAAACATCAAGACGGAAACAAAGTGCTTACCAAGCACTGAGGTTAAGAATTAAGTTTGTGGTACTCCAGTTTGATGAAGTAATCAAGCAAAGTGGCGTCCTGAAGGAAATAGTAGACCAACCCAGATATCATAGCCATTACGGAGATGAGATTCAGGGGAATAAAAAAAAAATGCGATATTCCCATATGGGTACCAAATAGTGTGAGAAGAAAATAGAGTAGCACTGATGATAAACTTCCGGAGATTTGAAGAACTTGGAAAAAATGTAGACGACAAAAGTGATAATGGTGTGTTATCTCCCACTACCGACACGAATAAGCAGTAGATATGTTAAAACTATTTTTATAGTTTGAGTTCGGTGGTAAAATGAAAGAATTTGGGTATGAAAGTGGCGGAGTCAGAGTAAACAGTGTTAAGATTATGCATGTTAAGGGTGTAGGAGGCCAGGAACCATAAATGTTAAGGGTGTAGGAGGCCAGGAACCATAAATGTTAAGGGTGTAGGAGGCCAGGAACCATAAATGTTAAGGGTGTAGGAGGCCAGGAACCAGAAATGTTAAGGGTGTAGGAGGCCAGGAACCATAAATGTTAAGGGTGTAGGAGGCCAGGAACCAGAAATGTTAAGGGTGTAGGAGGCCAGGAACCTAAATGTTAAGGTGAGCCGAATGAAATGTTAAGGGTGTAGGAGGCCAGGAACCATAAATGTTAAGGGTGTAGGAGGCCAGGAACCAGAAATGTTAAGGGTGTAGGAGGCCAGGAACCATAAATGTTAAGGGTGTAGGAGGCCAGGAACTAGAAATGTTAAGGGTGTAGGAGGCCAGGAACCATAAATGTTAAGGGGGTAGGAGGCCAGAACAGAAATGTTAGTATGTGAGGCCAGGAACCAGAAATGTTAAGGGTGTAGGAGCCAGGAACCAGAAATGTTAAGGGTGTAGGAGGCCAGGAACCAGAAATGTTAAGGTGTAGGAGGCCAGGAACCAGAAATGTTAAGGTGTAGGAGGCCAGGAACCAGAAATGTTAAGGGTGTAGGAGGCCAGGAACCAGAAATGTTAAGCGTGTAGGAGGCCAGGAACCAGAAATGTTAAGGGTGTAGGAGGCCAGGAACCAGAAATGTTAAGGGTGTAGGAGGCTAGGAACCAGAAATGTTAAGCGTGTAGGAGGCCAGGAACCAGAAATGTTAAGGGTGTAGGAGGCCAGGAACCAGAAATGTTAAGGGTGTAGGAGGCCAGGAACCATAAATGTTAAGGGTGTAGGAGCAGGAACCAGAAATGTTAAGGTGTGGAGCCAGAACAATGTTAAGGGTGTAGGAGGCCAGAACCAGAAATGTTAAGGGTGTAGGAGGCCAGGAACCAGAAATGTTAAGGGTGTAGGAGGCTAGGAACCAGAAATGTTAAGCGTGTAGGAGGCCAGGAACCAGAAATGTTAAGGGTGTAGGAGGCCAGGAACCAGAAATGTTAAGGGTGTAGGAGGCCAGGAACCAGAAATGTTAAGGGTGTAGGAGGCCAGGAACCAGAAATGTTAAGGGTGTAGGAGGCCAGGAACCAGAAATGTTAAGGGTGTAGGAGGCCAGGAACCAGAAATGTTAAGGGTGTAGGAGGCTAGGAACCAGAAATGTTAAGGGTGTAGGAGGCCAGGAACCAGAAATGTTAAGGGTGTAGGAGGCCAGGAACCAGAAATGTTAAGGTGTAGGAGGCCAGGAACCAGAAATGTTAAGGGTGTAGGAGGCCAGGAACCAGAAATGTTAAGGGTGTAGGAGGCAGGAACCAGAAATGTGTGTAGAGGCCAGAACCAGAAAGTTAGTTAGGAGGCTAGAACAGAAATGTATGGGAGGCCAGGAACCAGAAATGTTAAGGGTGTAGGAGGCCAGGAACCAGAAATGTTAAGGGTGTAGGAGGCCAGGAACCAGAAATGTTAAGGGTGTAGGAGGCCAGGAACCAGAAATGTTAAGGGTGTAGGAGGCCAGGAACCAGAAATGTTAAGCGTGTAGGAGGCCAGGAACCAGAAATGTTAAGGGTGTAGGAGGCCAGGAACCAGAAATGTTAAGCGTGTAGGAGGCCAGGAACCAGAAATGTTAAGGGTGTAGGAAACCAGGAACCATAAATGTTAAGGGTGTAGGAGGCCAGGAACCAGAAATGTTCAGTATGTAGGAGGCCAGGAACCAGAAATGTTAAGGGTGTAGGAAGCCAGGAACCAGAAATGTTAAGCGTGTAGGAGGCCAGGAACCAGAAATGTTAAGCGTGTAGGAGGCCAGGAACCAGAAATGTTAAGGGTGTAGGAGGCCAGGAACCAGAAATGTTAAGGGTGTAGGAGGCCAGGAACCAGAAATGTTAAGCGTGTAGGAGGCCAGGAACCAGAAATGTTAAGGGTGTAGGAGGCCAGGAACCAGAAATGTTAAGGGTGTAGGAGGCTAGGAACCAGAAATGTTAAGCGTGTAGGAGGCCAGGAACCAGAAATGTTAAGGGTGTAGGAGGCCAGGAACCAGAAATGTTAAGGGTGTAGGAGGCCAGGAACCAGAAATGTTAAGGGTGTAGGAGGCTAGGAACCAGAAATGTTAAGCGTGTAGGAGGCCAGGAACCAGAAATGTTAAGGGTGTAGGAGGCCAGGAACCAGAAATGTTAAGGGTGTAGGAGGCCAGGAACCAGAAATGTTAAGGGTGTAGGAGGCTAGGAACCAGAAATGTTAAGCGTGTAGGAGGCCAGGAACCAGAAATGTTAAGGGTGTAGGAGGCCAGGAACCAGAAATGTTAAGCGTGTAGGAGGCCAGGAACCAGAAATGTTAAGGGTGTAGGAGGCCAGGAACCAGAAATGTTAAGGGTGTAGGAGGCCAGGAACCAGAAATGTTAAGCGTGTAGGAGGCCAGGAACCAGAAATGTTAAGGGTGTAGGAGGCCAGGAACCATAAATGTTAAGGGTGTAGGAGGCCAGGAACCAGAAATGTTAAGGGTGTAGGAGGCCAGGAAGATGACTCCCAACCTGTGTGGGACGTATGGATAAGTCTCCTTGCACTTACAGTCCCTTATAGAAAACTGTCCTAAAACGTTATTTTGTTATATATTTCGACGCTTAAGCGCGGTTTCAAGTTTTTTCTGACAAATGTCATATTTAGGAAAAAAAAAACGATTTGCGTTTTACGTTTCCCATAAAATGTAATTATGGCAGCAATTTCGAATAAAAAGTGTAATTACGTATTTTAGCTTTCAAGACAGGAGTCAATAGCTTAATAGGCAGCGTCAGCATGTATGGAAAATAATGTTGTTAAATTAGACACATATGCAACACTTGGGTATCTTTATTGAGGACTGAACACATCGACTCCAGGCCGAGGGACTGATTACCTCAAACTCCTCCTTTTATTACTACTTTCTTCTTTGTATTGGACTGATGAAGCCACTGTGTGGCGAAACGTTTCCTCAATAAAGATACCCAAGTGTTGTATATGTGTCTAATTTATAACTTGTCGGTTCTCTGAACCATTCATCTACATGGAAAATAATGTTTGAGGTGGTCAGTCCCACAGCCTGGAGACTGTGGGACTGACCACCAAGGTTGATGGACTGATTACATCTTCATTTCACTACTACACCTGCAGCCTCTGTGACTGAAGAAGTCTATTGTGTAGGCGAAACGTTTCAAGAAAAAAATACCCAACTATTGCACGTGTCTTAATCAACTTGTCGGTGTTTTATACCATTTTCAACATAACTGCCATATTGATTGCTCTGTCAACCAGGTTGTTGCTGTTAGCAGTTGCAGCTGTACCTTTCGGCAATGGATTAACCTTCTGGTTTCTCCCCATTTGTGCAGATTCTCTCTTGTCAAGCGGTCAGCTGTTCCTTGACCCAGGAGATAATTGTTCCTGGTCCGTGTGCAGCTACTTTCTTCAGACTTCATGTGTCCCATAGCTCAGTTGATAGCGCACTCGGCTCACACACATTGAGGTCCATGGTTCGATCCCCGGTACGGGGGGAAACATTAGGGCGTGTTTCCTTAATACACCTGTTATTACCTTTGATATACCTTTGAAGAGTTTCGAGAGTTTATCTACTCTCTGAGCCCGGCCATGGGCCAGGCTCGTCTGGTGCTTGCCTGGTCAACCAGGCTGTTGCTGCTGGAGGCCCGCTGCCCCACATATCCATCACAGCCTGGTTGATCTGGCACATGATATTTCTCCTGCCCTGAACGGGGCCGTCAGCACTGAGCAGTATTCTAAGTGAGGGAGCACTAGCGATTTGAATAGTGTCACCATCGGCATTATTTCCCTTGTTTTGAAAGTTCTCAATATCCACCCCGTCATCTTCCTGGCTGTTGTGATCTTTGTCTTGTTATGGTCTTTAAACGACAGATCAGCAGACATAATTATTCCCAAGTCCTTTACGTGTTCCTTTCGTTCTATGTGGTGACCCTCTTGCGTTTTGTATATAGTGTTCCTTTTGAGTTCTTCATTTTTTCCATACCTAAGCAGCTGAAACTTATCACCATTGAACGTCATGTTGTTCTCCACTGCCCATTGGAAGACCCTGCTTATGTCCTCCTGTAATTTTTCAGTGTCCTCTACCGTAGTGACTTTCATGCTTATTTTAGTGTCATCTGCAAATGATGATACAAAAGTGTGCTGGGTGTTTTTATCTATGTCTGCTATGAGGATGAGAAACAGCAGAGGTGCCAGGACAGTGCCTTGGGGCACTGAGCTTTTTACCTCGCTGATGCTGGATCTTGCCCTGTTCACTACTACTTTTTGTGTTCTGTGTGTTAGGAACTCAAAAATCCCTCTGCCTACCTTCCCCGTAATGCCTATGGCCCTCATTTTGTGCGCTATCACTCCATGATCGCATTTGTCAAACGCCTTTGCAAAAGTGTAAATCACATCTGCGTTTTGGTCGTCCTCCAATGCCTCCGTAATTCTGTCATAATGGTTCAGCAGCTGTGACAGGCATGATCGACCCGCTCTAAAGCCATGCTGGTTCGGGTTATGTTGGTTGTGCTGGTCCATGAAGTTTGTAATCTGCCGTCTCATCACTCTTTCAAAGATTTTTATGATGTGAGAAGTGAGGGCTACTGGTCTGTAATTTTTAGCTAGTGCTCTACTTATGCATGTTCACCTAACAGTAAATAGGTACTTGCCTGTTAGTCGACTGGTATGGATCGCATCCTGGGGGCAAAATTAACCTAATTTGCGGGAAATGCTCTGCATAACAAGAGGCTTTTTATGTAGTATGTCATTGATGTCAGCTATGGTCTGTATAAGTTGTACCAAGTACCTTTAGAAATAAAGATTATTATTATTCCTTTACTCCATATTTAAAATATCACATTCTCGAGTCTATTGTGTACCGCTTCTAATACCTTACAAGAATGACACTTTATAAGAGGCTGCTGAAATTGTGACTGTTATACTATTATTCTAAGTGACTTCGATTTTCCTTTGCTATTATTGATTCCATCAAGTTCCCCACAGTTGAGGTTGATTAGTCTATAATTTGAAGCTAAGAACCTGTCCCCTGTCTTGTGTATATTGTGGCCATTGTTCACTGATCCGGCGCGACACCCGTGTGTAGTGATCAGTTGAAGAGATTTGATTGTTAGAAAGTTTACAACTGTTAATAACTTTATTTACGTACAGGTACACGTAAGTACAATTATCGTACATAGTTTAACATGGAAAAAATCACAAAACGCCTGATAGCAAATAACTAAAAATACCACAGTGAAAATAGGAAATATAACCTGAGCGCTTTCATGTGCTTACACACATTACTCTGAAGATGTGTGTGTAAACACATGAAAGCACTCAGGTTTTATTTCTTTTCATATGCGTAAATTACCTCGGATAACCTAAAAAAGTCAAAGTGACTTAGTTCCATTGGGTTCCTTGTTTTGCTGTGATGTGTTCTCCCTCTCTCCCTCACTGTCCTCCCTCAATTCATCCCTCACTGTCCTCCCTCAATTCATCCCTCACTGTCCTCCCTCAATTCATCCCTCACTGTCCTCCCTCAATTCATCCCTTCCTCTGAGCCTCATCCCGGTAGCCTGCTGTCCCTTCCTCAGTTACTCCCTCCCCTCCCTCAGTTCTTCCCTCCTTCGCAGCCTTTCCCCGGTAGCCTGTTCTCCCTCCCTCCCTCTCCTCCCTCAATTCATCCCTCCCTCTCCTCCCTTTCCGCCTCCCCCGGGGGCCTGGTGGTTCAGAGCACCAGCCTGAGGAAGGATTCCAGATTGGAGGAGAGGCAGAAGGGGAGGTGGGATGGGGGATAGAAGGAAGTAGGGCAAGAAAGATGGAGGAGGGGTGGAGAGGAGGGAGGAGGAAGCTGCAAGGAAAAGGGAGAGCGGAAAGTGGAGAGAATATGTTGGAAGGAGATGATCAAGAAGAAGAAGAGGAGGAAGAGGAACCTAGGGAGAGGGAAAAGTGACTATGCAATTTAAAGATTTGTGCGAAGAAAAGGGGATGGAAGAGCAAATGGATACTGAGGAGAGAGAAAGAAGGAATAAAATGATCTAGTGGAGATATTATAAAGAGGAGTTATTGAGGAAGAGGAATAATATGTAGCACTAACACATGACTCAGTACCACATAACACATGACTCAGTAACACATGACTCAGTACCACATAACACATGACTCAGTACCACATAACACATGACTCAGTACCACATAACACATGACTCAGTAACACATGACTCAGTACCACATAACACATGACTCAGTACCACATAACAATGACTAGTACCACATGACTCAGTACCACATAACAATGACTAGTACCACATGACTCAGTACCACATAACACATGACTCAGTACCACATAACACATGACTCAGTACCACATAACACATGACTCAGTACCACATAACACATGACTCAGTACCACATAACACATGACTCAGTACCACATGACTCAGTACCACATAATACATGACTCAGTACCACATAACACATGACTCAGTACCACATAACACATGACTCAGTACCACATAACACATGACTCAGTACCACATAACACATGACTCAGTACCACATGACTCAGTACCACATAATACATGACTCAGTACCACATGACTCAGTACCACATAATACATGACTCAGTACCACATAACACATGACTCAGTACCACATAACACATGACTCAGTACCACATAACACATGAATCAGTACCACATAACACATGACTCAGTACCACATAACACATGACTCAGTACCACATAACACATGACTCAGTAACACATGACTCAGTACCACATAACACATGACTCAGTACCACATAACACATGACTCAGTAACACATGACTCAGTACCACATAACACATGACTCAGTACCACATAATGACTAGTACCACATGACTCAGTACCACATAACAATGACTAGTACCACATGACTCAGTACCACATAACACATGACTCAGTACCACATAACACATGACTCAGTACCACATAACACATGACTCAGTACCACATAACACATGACTCAGTACCACATAATACATGACTCAGTACCACATAACACATGACTCAGTACCACATAACACATGACTCAGTACCACATAACACATGACTCAGTACCACATGACTCAGTACCACATAATACATGACTCAGTACCACATAACACATGACTCAGTACCACATGACTCAGTACCACATAATACATGACTCAGTACCACATAACACATGACTCAGTACCACATGACTCAGTACCACATAATACATGACTCAGTACCACATAACACATGACTCAGTACCACATGACTCAGTACCACATAATACATGACTCAGTACCACATAACACATGACTCAGTACCACATGACTCAGTACCACATAATACATGACTCAGTACCACATAACACATGACTCAGTACCACATAACACATGACTCAGTACCACATAATACATGACTCAGTACCACATAACACATGACTCAGTACCACATAACACATGACTCAGTACCACATAACACATGACTCAGTACCACATAACACATGACTCAGTACCACATAACACATGACTCAGTACCACATAACACATGACTCAGTACCACATAACACATGACTCAGTACCACATAACTCATGACTCAGTACCACATAATGTCGTGTGGGTTCTTGATGGATTTGGTAATAAACACAAACGTAACTTGGCTTAGTAACTTATATATAAGTGGAAAGATATGGGAAGCACTCAGAGCCTGACCTGTCCATCACTATACTCTGCTCTGAACTGACGCCAGTGAGCGAGGACACTCATGGCATTCAAAGCGTGACCTATGACATTGCAAGGTCAGCAGAAACTAGTAAAGGTCAGTGATTATGTAGGAAGGTTGTGACTCAATAACGGTTATTGGTACAAATACATACTACTACTGACAGCTCGGTCATGTTACATATGGTGTCCCGACATACAGCTAATAGAAACTAGAGGCGACAGGTATATGGCTCTGGGCTGATTCTATACAATGTCAAAGTACACAACAGTTGAACATAAGGATGTTATCGGGATGGAAATTAATGTAATGGATCTTATAGTAATGCATTACAAGGTATGATATATTACAATTCATAGGAATTAATAGGCTCAACGGTGAAATAGTACATTGAAAGAGATAAAAAAAATGATCGATCGATCTGTATTCATGTGATCTACGGATTCTGAGGAAATATATTTACAAAGAAGAAAGAGTTTAACAGAAAAGGTAGACTTGGTGCACTCAAATCTAATACTGTTAAATCTCAGAATTTAGAGAGAACGTGAACACAAAAAAAATATTTGAATAATACTAAGTTGATATTGTAGGAGACAGTTGAAATACAAGTTAAACTATATTATTCATCTATACAGGTTATTAACATTTAACCCCAACTCTGTTAGGGTGAGATTGACATATGCTGAATGGTTATCATCTCTGGGAGGATCAAACTCTGTTGCAATGGGTAACTCAGTTTGTGGTTGAGCAAGATCTAAATTGGTATTTACAAATGATACTTGTGGATTTCTCAATACTTGTCATGTACGTAGCGAATAACGACATTCAGGTTGATCATCTGACTGATTATTAGCTTGAACAATAACTCTTAATTGCAAATCAGGCAAAACAATTTACTGAAAGCAATATGTACACTAAGAGTGAATTTGTTCAAAGAAATATTGATAAAATGAATAAAAAAATTACACAAAATAAAAAATGAAGAAAGTGAACACTTACTGGCTGCAGGGAACACAAACACAAGTCACTCACTTCACTGGATAATTGTTCTTGCAACAAGATCGCAGTGACAAAGATATGAAAGATTCCTCTTGATACATACAAGATAATGGTACAAGATTCTGCGAAAAAACAAGGAAATGAGGCACTGGTTGACATAGAAAAATGGTACACACGGAGAAAACTACTCACAGGTATACTCTAGGTATACTCTGCAAATATAGAGTCACGCTAGGAACTTCTTGAATAAAAATGAAGTGTGTTGGTAGGCACTCAAGAGAATATTGCTACAGACTGCTAATGTTAAAACAGGTGAGACACTGGATATATAAACATAATGGAGCACAATGAGTGGTACACAATTAAATTGGTAATTTAATATACTGGGAAAAATGTAGTGACTGAGACAATACAAAATAATAGCATGAAAACACAGGGAAAAATGCTATGAAAATGAGGGAAAACACAAGAAAATAATAATACACTACACTGAAATATTGTGTAAAACACAACACTGAAAGAACACAAAAAAAAAATAAGTAAGCACTTCACTGGGTGACTGAAAAAAAATATTAAAAAAATAAAATATACTGCACACAAGTCAAAGAATAAATTTGTACACAAGAAATGAATACTTACTTCAGGTGTAGAGAATTAACACAAAAGAACATAGATATAAAATGAGACACGAAAATGAATGATAATGGAAAAAGTATTGTAAATTAATGGACAAGAAAACACTGAGTCTACACTGAAGGCACAAGTCTCTGAATAACACAATTCACTGTAGAAATGTCTCACACATGCAAACGTCTTTATATATAAAGAAAGTCTCTGGGAGCCAAGGCTGGAGGTGGTGATTGAGGGAGGAGGAAGGATGAAAGATGAGCGTCTACTGTACTCTCGCAGAATCTACGATGAGATGAGATGAGATGAAATTGCGCATAACGCATAACTCATAACTCGAAGACCCACACAGCTAGGCTTTTGTAATGATGGTGCACAGGTACAAAGGAATGAAGGACTCTCTTGACCTGCTATGTGGGCGGTGAAATAAGAGTGATAGAACCCCAGTGGAGAAGTCCACAGGTGGGTCGTGGGTCGCGTCTAGCTGGCACCCACACTACTAGGCACTTGAATATTCTAAGCTGGGCTGGCTTAAAAACCCACAGATACCACAGATATGGTAAATACCACTCTTACCAGCGTCCAACTGATATTGGAGACAATACTTCAAAGAGGAACTGGCTTGGCTTACTTCTGGCTTGGCTGGAGAAGCAGCTGGCTGAAGCCCTCGAGACTGGCTGACTTGAATGCTTGTAACTATGCACACAGCATGAAGGAGCAGGTTGGATGACTGAAGAGACAGTCTGGACGATTGGCTGAGGCTGGCTGGATGATTAACTGAGGCTCTCTCCCATAGACTGGCTTAATTGCAAAACCCAGATCAGCTCCTAGAAGGATAGCAATTAACAAGATAAGTAAACCAGGAAGCTGTAGAAACTGGCCTGGACGGTTGAAGAAGCCGGCTGAGTAGCTGGCTTTGTCGGTTAGAGTTGGCAGTTGGTGTGTGAGGTGGTAGCGGGCTGGCTTGAGGGACGCCAGCGGCACTCACTCCACCTAGCTCTATCTTCTTAAATCTGCGTAAATACCCTAATCCATCCCACCGCTGCCACCAATTTGTCGTGTGGGTTCTTGATGGATTTGGTTATAAACACAAACGTAGCTTGGCTTAGTAACTTACATATTGTTAAGTAAAAGGACACAAATGCAACTAATGTGACATTTTATTGTGGCAACGTTTCGCTCACCAGGAGCTTTGTCAAACCGTTACAAACAATACATGGACACTGAGTATATATAGGCTCTGTGTCCATGTATTGTTTGTAACGGCTTGACAAAGCTCCTGGAGAGCGAAACGTTGCCATAATAAAATGTCACATTAGTTGCATTTGTGTCCTTTTACTTAACATATTGTCTGTAATTCTACCAATATTTATACAACTTACATATAAGTGGAAAAATATGGGAAGCACTCAGAGCCTGACCTGTCCGTCCCTATACTCTGCTCTGAACTGACGCCAGTGAGGGAGGGCACTCATCCCTAGGTCAGCAGAAACTAGTAACGTAGGAAGGCTGTGGCTCAATAACGATTATTGATACAAATACTACTGACAATAACACATGACTCAGTACCACATAACACATGACTCAGTACCACATAAACACATGAGACTCAGTACCACCACATAAACACCTGACTCAGTACCACATAAACACATGAGACTCTACCACCACAAACACATGACTCAGTACCACAAACACATGACACAGTACCACCACAAACACATGACTCAGCATGCAGACATGCACATAACATGCTTAATTACCGTCATTTTCAACATGATAAACTGTCTGCCCTCTTAGATAACTGCATTCAAAAAATTATTTCTGAGATATGAATTTGTTTATTACCTCATAAAGTGAGAGAGAGAGAGAGAGAGAGAGAGAGAGAGAGAGAGAGAGAGAGAGAGAGAGAGAGAGAGAGAAGAGAATGAGAATGAGAATGAGAATATTAGGCTCTTATGATGGAGAGGTCGGGTGAGAGTGGAACAGGAAGGAAGCAATGGAGAGGGAGATATTTGACTCTGGGTATCATGGTGCAGAGTGAAGGAAGGGAAGGGTGGAGGGGGAGGAATGGATTGATGGTCGGAAAGGACAGAGACAGGAAAGGAGGAATGGATGGAGATAGGGAAGAAAGAATAGAGGGAATGAATGAAGAATAGAAAGAATGAAAGATGGAGGGAGGGTATACCTGGTTCTTGTTGTATACCTGTAGACTCCGGAGGTCATCGCCCCGGCTGCCCGGTCCTTGACCAGGACTTCTGCGTGATGACCTGATGTCCAGACGCCTCTTCAAAACAGCCAGAGGTCTGTTGGTAATTCCCCTTATGTATGAAGGGTGTTTGTTGAAGAGTCTTGGTTTCTTTACACTTACTGAGTTCTCATAATGCACTCAGTGCGCCTTCATTGGATGTATTTTGCACTGGCTTCCGAGCCTCTTGTTCACTTAGGGAATGATTTCAGTGTGGAGATTTAAAATCATCTCTTTTTAGTATTTTCTTAGTATAGATTATGATGTATCTTTCTCGCCTGCATTCCATGGATTACAATCTGAAGGACTTTGGGCAAATAGAACGAAAGGAACACGTGAAAGACTTGAGAATAACTATGTTAGCTGATCTTTCTTTCAAAGAACATAAGACAAAGAACTTTCAAAACAAGGGAAATCATTCCAGTGGTGACAATTTTCAAATCGCTAGTGCTATCTCATTTGGAATATTGCTCAGTGTTGACGGCCCCGTTCAAGGTAGGACCCGTTCAGAACTGGAACAAATACTGAGATCGTTTACGACCCACATGGAGCCCGCAGTAAAGCATTAAAATTACTGGGAACACCTTAAAGTCTTGAACATGAACTCACTGGAGTGGAGGAGAGAGAGAAACATGATAATATATACCTGGAAAGTACTCGAGGGCCTGGTCCCAAATCTGCACACTGCCATAACAACATACTGGAGTGAGAGATATGGGAGGAAGTGTAAAATAAACCCAGTGAGGAGCAGGGGTGCGGTGGGTACAATAAGGGAACATTGTATTAACATCCGGGGTCCCAGACTATTCAACATCTTACCAGAAGATATCAGAAACACGGCTGGAACCAGTGTAGAAGCCTTCAAGAGGAAACTGGACAAGTATCTTCACCAGGTAAGAGATCAACCAGGCTGTGATTGATATGTGGGCAAGCACCAGACGAGCCTGGTCTATGGCTGGGCTCCGAGAGTAGAAAAACTTTCGAAATTCATCAAAGGAATAAGGTATATCGAAAGTCCTCAATAATTTAGGAGTTTGACAGAATTAATTCAAGAAGCGAAAGTTCTCTATACATTCTTCGTGCACCATGGACACCATTAGTACACTAAGAAAAAACACTAAGTGTCCGGGGCCCAAGACTGTTCAACAGCCTACCACCAGCCATAAGGGGAATTACCAATAGACCCCTGGTTGTCTTCAAGAGGGAGCTGGACAGATACCTAAAGTCAGTACTTGATCATCTGGGCTGAAGTTCGTATGTTGGACTACGTGCAGCCAGCAGTAACAGCCTGGTTGATCAGGCCCTGATCACCCAGTCCTTGATCAGGAAGCCTGATCAAGGACTGGACTGTGGGGGCGTTGACCCCGGGAACACCATCCAGGTAAGGGGTGTTAGTCTACAGTAATATTCTAGCCTAGAGAGGGGAAATGCCTTAGAGATAATAATTATTAGCTTGGCATCGAGTTTTGAATGATCTACTCATCCTGCCTCTTATATTCCGTACTGTTATGATAGTAACACTGAGATCTTCTGACATTATCACTCCTAAGTCAGTCTTCCTCTCTATTAGAAGTCTGAGTTTGTTTTTATGCCTCGTTGTAGTTTTTATTACTTCGTTGTTTCTATTTTGGTGTAATTTAAATTTGTCCTCTTTCTACATCATATTTTATGTGGGTCACTGCATGAGGGAAGGATGGATGAAGATAGAGAAAGAAGGATAAAGGTAAGGAAGTAGAGAGGGAGAGGGTAGAGCCAGACAGGCGCCTCAGTGCGGAATATTGTGTTTTGAAAGAGAGGGGAGAGAGAGACACACAGACAAAGACACAGACAGGGAAAGATAGACAGCGTGACAGATAGATACAGATAGACACATGTGCAACATTTGGGTATCTTTACTGTCGGAAAGTTCCTCTTGCGCAGCAGTCTTTCTCAACCGAATACAGTATGCTCAGGCGAAACGTTAAGCAATAAACATACCCAAATATTGCACCTATGGATAGAGAAAAGCCCAAGGAACCAGGTTCCAAGAGTGTCAACAAGAAGTACAGCTGTATGAGAGGCTGGGACCGGGAAGCATCTCTCCCCGGCTCCTCCAGTCATCAGTTCAGGATGTTACAACAGGATACGGACCTACGAAATTAATTTAAAGATCTCTAGCTTAATTAAATAAGTGTTAATATTTGGTGTGATAAACGATGATATGCAAGGGAAGAACTGGTTTTAAAAACTGTGAAGCTGTGACTTTTTTGTGGTGGCGTGAGGGATAGAAACCCATTCAAGATAGTGATACTTAGGAGTGTGGTGCTGTACTAACACTACTGCTGCTACTACGACTACTACTGTTGCTGCTGCTGCTACTACGACTACTGCTGCTCCTGCTGCTGCCGCCGCCGCCGCCAATACCACGACTACTACTGTTACTACTTCAACGACTTTCACGACTACTACTAGGACTAATTAAAGAATAGTGTTAAGGGCGAAAGTAAGCATCTTAAAGTGGAGTGGAAGAGGGTTAGTGCGAGGTGTGTGCATCAAGACATATATATCTGCTGAGTTTATTTATCTGAGATAACCGAGTAAGGTGGGAGGGCTATATTGAGGTCCTGGAGGAGGGAGGCTGAGACAAGTGTCATATTGTGGCCCTGGAGGAGGTAGGGAGGCTGAGACAAGTGTCATATTGTGGCCCTGGAGGAGGGAGGGAGGGTGAGACAAGTATCATATTGTGGCCCTGGAGGAGGAAGGAAGGGTGAGACAAGTGTCATATTGTGGCCCTGGTGGAGGTAGGGAGGTTGAGAAGTGTCATATTGTGGTCCTGGAGGAGGTAGAGAGGGTGAGACAAGTTTCATATTATGGTCCTGGAGGAGGTAAGGAGGGTGAGACAAGTGTCATATTGTGGTCCTGGGGGAGGTAGGGAGGGTGAGACAAATGTCATAGTATGGTCCTGGAGGAGGGAAGGAGGGGGAGGACATGGATAATTTTTCACATATTAATGGACCCACTAAGTGTGGTTCACTTACCCACCTTAAAGGAGATGTTGAGGGATTTCTGTATCCGTGTGTGTGTGCATGTGTGTGTGTGTACTCACCTAGTTGTGGTTGCAGGGGTCGAGTCATAGCTCCTGTGTGTGTGTGTGCGCGCGCGTGCGTGTGTGTATTCACACACAGCCAGGAGCTGTGAACCGACCCCTGCAACCACAACTAGGTAAGTACACCACCAAATGAATCCTGACATCGACACACCTAGGTCTTTCCCCATCCATCATCTTCCCAGGAAAAGACTTTGGGGTATCTTATGGGTATCTTACTGACAAAGAGAATGAAATGTGCTCTATTTTTAATAATTATTTTCTCTCGGTTTTCACTCAGGAAGACACTAATAATATCCCAAGAATTAGGTATTTTAGTGGACCTGAAGAAGATAAATTATGTAGTATCACAGTCACTAGCGAAATGGTTATCAAACAGATAGACCGTTTGAAGCAAAATAAATCGCCAGGCCCTGATGAGCTTTTTTCAAGGGTTCTTAAGGAATGCAAAATTGAACTCTGTGAACCCTTAACTAACATTTTTAACCTATCTCTTCAAACAGGTGTAGTGTCTGATACGTGGAAGATGGCTAATGTAATTCCTATTTTTAAAGCAGGGGACAAGTCGTTACCATCAAATTACCGCCCAATAAGTCTAAATTCAATTGTAGGCAAATTATTAGAGTCGATTATAGCTGATAACATTGTTATCAACATGCAACATTGCACCAGAGTGGTGGCTATGTGTTTTAGTGTTGAATTTGTTGTCAGAGGATAGCTGTGACAACTGTCATGTATGGTACAGCCAGGCCTCGCTTTACAGCGCTTAGCTTTACAGTATTTCGCTAATACAGCGGTTTTCAATTATTCAGACTTCCTTCAATAAATGTAATAACCAATCACTTAAAGTAAAGAATGTAAATATTATAAGGTAAGTAATATGTGTATTGTATATATATTTTTTAGGTCTAGTTCTATTCCTTATTTTATATATTATAAGCTGGGATTGTTTGTTTACACCAGAACTTTATGTGAGTTGTATTTTTAAAAGAATCAGTAATTTTTTTCTTCTGGAAGTGGGTTTGTGACCGGCTCAGCTGCTTAATTATGCAAGTCGTTTACTAGGTTTGTCACTGCTAATTTATTCTGTTCAGTTCCCACTATTTCACTGTTCTTGTTTTAAGTTTAGAATTTGCAGGGGATGCACTTCTCTCATCCCGGCTCCCTCTCTTGTAGCATTGTTTACAAGTTAATAGTTAACTCTGTTCTTATGTTTGCACTTCTCTCATCCCTGGCTCCCTCTCTTGTAGCATTGTTTACAAGTTAATAGTTAACTCTGTTCTTATGTTTGCACTTCTCTCATCCCTGGCTCCCTCTCTTGTAGCATTGTTTACAAGTTAATAGTTAACTCTGTTCTTATGTTTGCACTTCTCTCATCCCCGGCTCCCTCTCTTGTAGCATTGTTTACAAGTTAATAGTTAACTCTGTTCTTATGTTTGCACTTCTCTCATCCCTGGCTCCCTCTCTTGTAGCATTGTTTACAAGTTAATAGTTAACTCTGTTCTTATGTTTGCACTTCTCTCATCCCTGGCTCCCTCTCTTGTAGATTGTTTACAAGTTAATAGTTAACTCTGTTCTTATGTTTGCACTTCTCTCATCCCTGGCTCCCTCTCTTGTAGCATTGTTTACAAGTTAATAGTTAACTCTGTTCTTATGTTTGCACTTCTCTCATCCCTGGCTCCCTCTCTTGTAGAATTGTTTACAAGTTAATAGTTAACTCTGTTCTTATGTTTGCACTTCTCTCATCCCTGGCTCCCTCTCTTGTAGCATTGTTTACAAGTTAATAGTTAACTCTGTTCTTATGTTTGCACTACTCTCATCCCTGGCTCCCTCTCTTGTAGCATTGTTTACAAGTTAATAGTTAACTCTGTTCTTATGTTTGCACTTCTCTCATCCCCGGCTCCCTCTCTTGTAGCATTGTTTACAAGTTAATAGTTAACTCTGTTCTTATGTTTGCACTTCTCTCATCCCTGGCTCCCTCTCTTGTAGCATTGTTTACAAGTTAATAGTTAACTCTGTTCTTATGTTTGCACTCTCTCATCCCTGGCTCCCTCTCTTGTAGCATTGTTTACAAGTTAATAGTTAACTCTGTTCTTATGTTTGCACTTCTCTCATCCCTGGCTCCCTCTCTTGTAGCATTGTTTACAAGTTAATAGTTAACTCTGTTCTTATGTTTGCACTTCTCTCATCCCTGGCTCCCTCTCTTGTAGCATTGTTTACAAGTTAATAGTTAACTCTGTTCTTATGTTTGCACTCTCTCATCCCTGGCTCCCTCTCTTGTAGCATTGTTTACAAGTTAATAGTTAACTCTGTTCTTATGTTTGCACTACTCTCATCCCTGGCTCCCTCTCTTGTAGCATTGTTTACAAGTTAATAGTTAACTCTGTTCTTATGTTTGCACTTCTCTCATCCCTGGCTCCCTCTCTTGTAGCATTGTTTACAAGTTAATAGTTAACTCTGTTCTTATGTTTGCACTCTCTCATCCCTGGCTCCTCTCTTGTAGCATTGTTTACAAGTTAATAGTTAACTCTGTTCTTATGTTTGCACTTCTCTCATCCCTGGCTCCCTCTCTTGTAGCATTGTTTACAAGTTAATAGTTAACTCTGTTCTTATGTTTGCACTACTCTCATCCCTGGCTCCCTCTCTTGTAGCATTGTTTACAAGTTAATAGTTATCTCTGTTCTTATGTTTGGAAAAGCTCAGTGTGTCGTGAAAATAAATTGTGTAAGTACTGGGAACCGAACCGGAGTGCCTGTAATTGGAAATTCACAAATATACCGACTTATCCACAGTGTATTAAAGACATCCATGTTGATAACCATGACTGGTGCAGAACCTAGTTTTATTTAGAGTGATGGACAGTTAATAAGGATACTGGATTTACTGTGTGGCTGGTACCATACTCAGACATACCTAATCCTCCCTCATCCTTGGGCCATAATAGTAAGGCTGTTAATCCCATATGTCAAAGTTTGATGTGGGTTATATTTAGTGGGTAGGTTTGGGTCGTGAGAAAGTGGACTTTGTGTTGGTGTTAATAATCTGATGCCGACCTTGATACCGCCGCTGTCAATGCCGTTTATTTGTCTGTAAACCAGGTTTGATTCTGTTTTACCTTCCTTGCTGTATCATTTTTGAGTTGTGCCTCGGCTTCTGTTCGTACCCATGCATAGTTATTCCCAGCTCTTCTGCGTAGTTCCCATTTATCTTCCATTTTCTGTGTTCTACAGTTCTTATTTACACTTTATCTTTGGACTCCCTGAAGCCCTGGAGGAACCAGGAACTTTCTCTGTATTTCTTAATTCCTGTAACATCTTGTAACTTATTTTCAAAGTTCTGTTCTCTCGGTGAGAGGTGAAGTTCCCCTGGTGAGTTCCTTGGTCAACCAGACTTGTTGGTGTCAGTGAGAGGTGAGGTTCCCCTGGTGACGTCCTAGTCAACCAGATTGTTGGTGTCTGTGAGAGGTGAGGTTGCCCTGGTGACGTCCTGGTCAACCAGACTTGTTGGTGTGTGTGAGAGGTGAGGTTCCCCTGGTGACGTCCTGGTCAACCAGACTTGTTGGTGTCTGTGAGAGGTGAGGTTCCCCTGGTGACGTCCTGGTCAACCAGACTTGTTGGTGTCTGTGAGAGGTGAGGTTCCCCTGGTGACGTCCTGGACAACCAGACTTGTTGGTGTCTGTGAGAGGTGAGGTTCCCCTGGTGACGTCCTGGTCAACCAGACTTGTTGGTGTCTGTGAGAGGTGAGGTTTCCCTGGTGACGTCTGACAACCAGACTTGTTGGTGTGTGAGTGAGGTCCTGGGACGTCCTGGACAACCAGACTTGTTGGTGTCTGTGAGAGGTGAGGTTCCCCTGGTGACGTCCTGGACAACCAGACTTGTTGGTGTGTGTGAGAGGTGAGGTTCCCTGGTGACGTCCTGGACAACCAGACTTGTTGGTGTCTGTGAGAGGTGAGGTTCCCCTGGTGACGTCCTGGTCAACCAGACTTGTTGGTGTCTGTGAGAGGTGAGGTTCCCTGGTGACGTCCTGGCAACCAGACTTGTTGGTGTTGTGAGAGGTGAGGTTCCCTGGTGACGTCCTGGACAACCAGACTTGTTGGTGTCTGTGAGAGGTGAGGTTCCCCTGGTGACGTCCTGGTCAACCAGACTTGTTGGTGTCTGTGAGAGGTGAGGTTCCCCTGGTGACGTCCTGGTCAACCAGACTTGTTGGTGTCTACGGTCCATAAGTCTCCATAGTTATTACAACCTTTCTCATCTGCCATTATCCTCGGAAACATATCCAATTGCCTCTTGAAAATGTCTTCCCTTTATTAGTCATTATATATTAGTCACTATCTTCTTCCTTTTATTAGTCGCTGTATATTAGTCACTATCTTCTTCCTTTTATTAGTCGCTGTATATTAGTCACGATCTTCTTTTATTAGTCATTATATACCGGCAGGAGGTTGAATAATCGTCGATGACACATGTTGACAGTGTTTTCATGAGGCCTGGTCACAGACCGGGCCGCGGGGGCGTTGACCCCCAGAACTCTCTCCAGGTAATTGTATCGATGGCATCCCTGTTTTTCACTGGTTTATTCTACACTTCCACTCATGTCTTTCACTCAAGTTATGGTAGTGTGCGGATTGTGGTCCTGACCCTCAGATACTTAGCGTGAAGAACGAGACGCTTGTGCAATATTTGTTAATCTTTATTGAGGAAGCGTATCGCCAACCAGTGGTTTCGTCAGTCCAGTACAGAGGAGAACGGTGGAAGATGAGGAGTTTGAGGTAATCAGTCCCTGAGCCTGGAGTCGATGTGTTCACTCCATCACTCTTGAGAAAAGTACATGGACTCCAGGCTGAGGGACTGATTACCTCAAACACCTCATCTACCACCGTTCTTCTCTGTATTGGACTGAAGAAACCACTGGCTGGGGAAAAGCTTCCACAAAAAATATTTTAAATATTTATTATCAAGCATCACGTTTCTCTCCGTTTCATGGAATATATTTTAAGTGCTTTTAGACGTTGCTGGGAGTTTTTATGTTTTATTGAGTGTAGGCGGGCAGTGTACGACCTGTGTACAGCGGGCAGTGTACGACCTGTGTACAGCGGGCAGTGTACGAGCTGTGTACAGCTTCCAGCTTGGATATTGCCTGCCTTTGAGCACACCAGTGTGACGTCAGAGCCTAAGTGATTTGAAGTGTGCCAAAATTGGCATGGCATCACTCGCATCTAATTACTCATACCTACCTGGAGTCTTTCTGGAGGGTGTTCCGGGGGTCAGCGCCCCCGCGGACCAGTTCTTAGCCATTCCTCCCGGTGGACAAGGACCTGATCAAACAGGCTGTTACTGCTGGCCGTATGTAGTCCAGTGTACGAACCACAGCCCGGCTGATCGGGTACTAATTTAGGTATCCGTCCAATACCTTCTTGAAGACAACCAGGAGTCTATTGGTAATTCCGCTTATGTCTGGTGGGAGGCTGTTGAACAGTCTTGGGCCCCGGACATTATCTTGTCATTTTTGCCGCAGTTGTTTTACTATGGTTTGGGAATGAAAGGTCATCTGACATTATTATTGACACTCTTAATGTTTTCCCTGTGGCAACTCAACTCATTCAGACTGGATTTTGTTCTGCTTGAAATTTGGATTGTCTGGTGTGTGATCGGGCCGCGGGGGCGATGACCCCTGAAATAGTCTACAGGTAATCTGTTATACCTACTGGTCCTATTTTTAGGAGTTCGCATTCCACTGTCGCATCTGTCAATCACTTCAGCAAAGTCCGTGTGGAAAAGTGCATATTTTCTTCCATTAGTTTAGTTGTTATTAACATAGGGGGTAGTACCCCCGTGAGAGTATGGGAACCATATAATGGGGGTATAGGACTCGATCTCTGTGTAGACAGTATTCCGACCTCATGTCTGTTTCCCATGACTCCCGCTAGGGGAGCTGTCTCCATAGGTGTGTTTCCCAGAGATTCCACCAGGTGAGACCATGTAACTAGCCCACGCCCTCACCCCGCAGACACTATATATATCTGAACAATTTAAAAAAAAAATCTTTTTAGATTATAATAAACTATCAGATGTGCTGATGATTTGCAGTCTGGTGAAGGGGGTTTGGGCACAGATAAGGCAATCCATTGAGGATCTGTAGTCGTGAAAATGTTAAGAACCTCTGCCTTAGTTATGTCAGCATAATGGTCTAGTGGCTGTGATAGGCAGGATTTTGCTGCTCTAAAACCATGTTGACCTGTGTTGTGGCTATTTCCGTGTTTTTATCACATATTGGAAAGTTTTTAATTTTTTTGGCACTGGTGCATCTGGCTTGTAGTCTGTTCTATCATACGCTGTGGCACTTTTGGGAAGTGTCAGCAATTAAATTTTAGGGCCTCGTATATTTCCAGTTATCCATTGTACTTACCTGTTTGTACTTATCTATTTGTGGTTGTAGGGTTGGATTCACAGCTCCTGGCCCAGCCTCTTCGCTGGTACCTCCTAGGTCCACTCCCTCCTCCGTGAGATTTATTGTATCTCTTCTTAAAGCTATGTATGGTTCCTGCCTCCACTACATCACTTTCTAGGCTATTCCACTTCCTGACAACTCTATGACTGAAGAAATACTTCCTAACATCCCTGTGACTCATCTGAGTCTTCAACTTCCAGTCGTGACCCCTTGTTGCCGTGTCCAATCTCTGAAACATCCTGTCCCTATTCACCTTATCAATTCCTCTCGGTATTTTATATGTCGTTAACATGTCTCCCCTCCCATTCCCTCCTATCCACCAGTGTCGTCAGGTCGATTTCTCTTAACCTCTACTCGTAAGACATACCCCTTAGCTCCGGGACTAATCTTGTTGCAAGCCTTTGCACTTTCTCTAATTTCTTGACGTGCTTGACCAAGTGTGGGTTCCATAATGGTGCTGCTTACTTCAATTTGGGCCTGACGCACACGGTGTACAGTGTGTTGAACTATTCCTTACTGAGGTGTCGGAATGCTATTCTAAGGTTTGCCAAATTTTACCTCTTTCCTCTTGGCTTCAAAGCTCTTAAAGACAGACAGACAGATCTTGGGGTGAGTATAATACCGAGCACATCTCCTGAGGCACACATCAATCAGATAACTGCTGCAGCATACGGGCGTCTGGCAAACCTAAGAATAGCGTTCCAATACCTCACTAAGGAATCGTCCAAGACTCTGTACACCATATACGTCAGGCCCATACTGGAGTATGCATCACCAGTTTGGAACCCACACCTGGTCAAGCACGTCAAGAAATTAGAGAAAGTGCAAAGGTTTGCAACAAGACCAGTCCCAGAGCTAACGAGATTGTCCTACGAAGAAAGGTTAAGGGAAATCGGCCTGACGACACTAGAGGACAGGAGGGTTAGGGGAGACATGATAACGATACATAAAATACTGCGAGGAATAGATAAGGTGGACAGAGACAAGATGTTCCAGAGAGGGGACACAGAAACAAGGGGTCACAATTGGAAGTTGAAGACTCTTATGAGTCAAAGGGATGTTAGGAAGTATTTCTTCAGTCATAGAGTTGTCAAGATGTGGAATAGTCTGGAAAGTGATGTAGTGGAGGCAGGAACCATACATAGCTTTAAGACAAGGTTTGATAAAGCTCATGGAGCAGGGAGAGAGAGGACCTAGTAGCAATCAGTGAAGAGCCGGGGTCAGGAGCTATGAATCGACCCCTGAAACCACAAATAGGTGAGTACCTACACACACATACACACTCTTTAAAACAGTTTGAGATATATATATATATATATATATATATATATATATATATATATATATATATATATATGTATGTATAATTGTGTTGTCAGTTTGGGTAATATTTAGGGAGTGAGGTGGTGTGGTTGAGAGTGGGCAGCCAAGGCATCGACCACAAGCATTATTAAGCACTACACACACAACCCGCACATATAAAAGAGAGGAGCTTACGACGACGTTTCGGCCCGACTTGGACCATTTACAAAGTCACACTAACACACAGAGACAGAGGAAGGGTATTTATAGGCAGGCAGACAGGGGAGGGTACAAGAGAGTGGGGAAATGTAGGAGTAGTGGTAGTAGTGGTAGTAGTAAAGGTAGTAGTAAAGGTAGTAGAGTAGACAGTCATATGGGAAGGAGCACTGCTATGAGGCTAGCGACCCGCAAGGGGTACGAGAGGGAAGAAAAGCGAAAAATGAAGGAAAATACAAGGCAAAAGAAAGAACAGAAAGAAAGGAAAACCCAAGGAGAAAAAAAGGAGAAGGGGAAGATAAGACAGGGAAGGAATCAGGTTAAGTCACGGGTGTTCTGAAGTTTAGAGCATTTAACAATGTAATGAGAGAGGAAAGCATCAACAGAGACAAAGCCAGGGCTAAGATTCATACAGGGAAAGTTGTGTATAAGGGAGGATTCAACCAGGCGGCGACTATGAAAGTTAGACGTAGGGTAGACAGTTTTAGCAGAAGACCAATCAATGGGATGACTGTGATCTCTGACATGACAGAAAAGAGCATTATTAGTGTCGGCAAGCCTAACACTATTTTTGTGCTCCCTGAGTCTGTCAGAAAGAGATCGGCCAGTTTCTCCGAAGTACTGAAGAGGACAGGAGGAGCAAGAAATAGAGTAGACACCAGGAGAATCTGTGGAGGTAGGGGAGGTATGAACTAGATTAGTGCGAAGAGTGTTAGTTTGGCGAAAGGTAAGTTTGATGTCTAAGGAACGGAGAGAGTTGCTGAGATTAGAGAGACCAGAGATGTAGGAAGGCAGAGGACTGGAGAGTTCTCAGGAGTAGAGGGTTTAGGAGAGAAGAAAGTCCGTTTAGCACGAGAGAAAGCAGAGTCTATGAAATGGGAAGGGTAGCCCAGGCGGGAAAAGAATTATGAAGAGTGGAAATTTCTGCTTCAAGAAACTGAGGATCACAGATGCGGAGAGCACGGAGAAAGAGGGAGATAAGAACACTCTTCTTGACAGAGGAGGCATGATAAGAGAAGTAATGAATGTACATGCCACTGTGCATAGGCTTGCGGTACACGGAGAAGGCAAAACCTGTAACTGAACGGTGGACATGAACATCAAGGAAAGGAAGCAAAGAATTAGATTCCCAATCAGCTTTAAACTTAATGGAAGGGGCAAGATTATTAAGAGCATCAAGAAAAGGTTGGAAGAGACTTAAGTCATGAGGCCAAAGAGCAAAGATGTCATCTACATAGCGGAGCCAGAGTGAAGGACGTACATCAATAGTGGGAAGAAGAACAGTCTCGAAGTATTCCATATAAAGATTAGCAAGAACAGGAGATAGAGGAGAGCCCATAGCGACACCAAAGGTTTGAGAATAATATTTACCTTGAAAGGAAAAGGAGTTAGAGTCCACGCAAAGACGGATAAGATCAAGAAAGACATCAGTAGGTATAGGGGGATGAAGTAACCCTTCATTGGCCTTCTCCGAGAAAATTAAGGACATCATCCAGAGGGACATTAGTGAAGAGGGACTCGACATCAAGACTAAGCATCTTACAGGTCGGGAGAGAGCGAACACGTTCGATGAAGTCTTGAGAGTGACGAAGGTGGGCAGGAGAAAAGTACCAAGAAAAGGAGTGAGGGTTTTGGCTAGCCAGGACGCAAGAGAATAAGAGACAGAACCTCTAGAAGATATGATGGGACGTAGAGGAATATCAGGTTTGTGAGTTTTGGGAAGGCCATAGAAATAGGGCAGAGAGGGACAGATGACACGAAAACGATGAACAAGGTTAAAGTCAGAAGGGCAGAGGTCGGAGAGAGTCTTAAGTTTCTTGTTGAAAGTTCTCTTGATACGATCAAGAGGGTTGGAAACGAGAGGAGTGTAGGTACGTGAGTCAGAGAGCAAGACATCGGCTTTATGGAGGTAATCCTCATGATCAAGGATAACAACCGAATTACCTTTATCAGAAGAGAGTATGATTTATATGTGCGGGTTGTGTGTGTATTGTTCCAGTCACGGTATTGTGCCTTTTTTGTTATTATTAAGCACCTTGGCCACCATGGTAATAGTTATGGCTGTGCTCCTGAAAACTGGCGACCCTGTTGATGAAAGACTTCATGATTTATGTGCGGTGGCCGCCCGTGCTCACACCAACCGGTACCCCACCGGCCACCCGCCCGTGCTCACACCAACCTGTACCCCACCGGCCACCCGCCCGTGCTCACACCAACCTGTACCCCACCGGCCGCCCGCCCGTGCTCACACCAGTCACACTAGTTGATGTTAATCTATCCTAGTTAACGAAAACATTAGTAAAGAGAGGTACGTATAGCTCTGTCTCTCTAGTTACAAATAGGCAGAGTTATTACAGTTATTTTAAACAGGAACAATTACAATTATAAAAGTGACAATGCCGTAACTGGAACAATACACAATCTGCACATAGAGAGGAGCTTATGACGAGGTTTCGGTCCCACTTGGACCATTTACAAGTTACAAGAAATTCAGTTCTTAAATAAACTTGGAAATCTTTGCTTCAGTTTCCATTAACTAGTCACCGAGGCTCCTCACTTAACGACCACGTTTCTCGCTATGATCTAGTCACCGAGGCTCCTCACTTAACGTACGACACTTAATGACCACGTTTCTCGCTATGATCTAGTCACCGAGGCTCCTCACTTAACGTACGACACTTAACGACCACGTTTTTCGCTATGATCTAGTCACCGAGGCTCCTCACTTAACGTACGACACTTTACGACCACGTTTCTCGCTATGATCTAGTCACCGAGGCTCCTTACTTAACGTACTGCACTTAACGACCACGTTTCTCGCTATGATCTAGAACATTGCCAAGTCACAATAATGGCGTGAAAGGTGGAGACGGCCAAGAGATCATGCCACTTACAACACTACACTTAAGGATCGCAGTGCGGAATTGAGTTGGGGGGAGGGGAGGGGTATAGTGGGAGGGGAAGGTTTCATCCATTGATTTTTGTGAATGGGCAGAGGGCGCAGTGCAGCCGTAGCCTAGTTAGTGCATATGTTGTGGGGAAGGGGAGGTCCCTGCCTGCCTCCCTCCCTCCTTGACTTCCTACCAACCTCCTTCCCCTCCCAGGCTACTTTCCTTACTTCCCAGCCTACCTACCTTCCCCCTCTGCCTATCTACCTTCCCTCCCTGCCTACCTACCTTCCCTCCCTGCCTACCTACCTTCCCTCCCTTCCATCCCTGCCTAAATACCTTCCCTCCCTGCCTAACTACCTTCCCTCCCCTGCCTACCTACCTTCCCTCCCTGCCTACCTACCTTCCCTCCCTTCCCTCCCCTGCCTACCTACCTTCCATCCCTGCCTACCTACCTTCCCTCCCTGCCTACCTACCTTCCCTCCCTGCCTACCTACCTTCCCTCCCTGCCTACCTACCTTCCCTCCATTCCATCTCTGCCTACCTACCTACCTTCCCTCCCTTCCATCTCTGCCTACCTACCTACCTTCCATCCCTGCCTACCTACCTTCCCTCCCTTCCATCCTGCCTACCTACCTTCCCTCCTTCCATCCCTGCCTCTACCTTCCCTCCTTCCTCCCCTGCCTACCTACCTTCCATCCCTGCCTCCTACCTTCCCTCCTGCCTACCTACCTTCCTCCCTGCCTACCTACCTTCCCTCCATTCCATCTCTGCCTACCTACCTACCTTCCCTCCCTTCCATCTTGCTCCTACTACCTTCCATCCTGCTACCTACTTCCTCCCTTCCATCTCTGCCTACCTACCTACCTTCCATCCCTGCCTACCTACCTTCCCTCCCTTCCATCCCTACCTACCTACCTTCCCTCCCTGTCTACCTACCTTCCATCCCTGCCTGCCTACCTACCTTCCTCTCCCATCCCTGCCTGCCTCCTTCCCTCCCTCCCATCCCTGCCTACCTCCCTTCCCTCCCTATCATGCTTCCCTCCCTACCCTTTCCGTCTTGTCCTACCTGCTTTTTTGCCTACCTTCCCTCCCTACCCTTCCTACAGTTTTAACAATGTTCTTCCTGACACTGCAGTTTAAACAGTGCCTTCCTCCTGACACTGTCGTTTTAACAGTGTCTTCCTCCTGACACTGCCGTTTTAACAGTGTCTTCCTCCTGACACTGCCGTTTTAACAGTGTCTGCCTCCATGACACTGCCGTTTTAACAGTGTCTTCCTGACACTGCAGTTTTAACAGTGTCTTCCTCCTGACACTGCCGTTTTAACAGTGTCTGCCTCCATGACACTGCCGTTTTAACAGTGTCTTCCTGACACTGCAGTTTTAACAGTGTCTTCTCCTGACACTGCGTTTAACAGTGTCTTTGACACTGCGTTTTAACAGTGTCTTCCTGACACTACTTTAACAGTGTCTTCCTGACACTGCAGTTTTAACAGTGTCTTCCTCCTGACACTGCAGTTTTAACAGTGTCTTCCTCCTGACACTGCCGTTTTAACAGTGTCTTCCTGACACTGCCGTTTTAACAGTGTCTTCCTGACACTGCCGTTTTAACAGTGTCTTCCTGACACTGCCGTTTTAACAGTGTCTTCCTGACACTGCAGTTTTAACAGTGTCTTCCTCCTGACACTGCCGTTTTAGCAGTGTCTTCCTGACACTGCCGTTTTAACAGTGTCTTCCTCCTGACACTGCCGTTTTAACAGTGTCGTCCTGACACTGCCGTTTTTACAGTGTCTTCCTCCCTGACACTGCCGTTTTAACTGTCTTCCTGACACTGCCGTTTTAACAGTGTCTTCCTGACACTGCAGTTTTAACAGTGTCTTCCTGACACTGCAGTTTTAACAGTGTCTTCCTGACTGCCGTTTTAACAGTGTCTTCCTGACACTGCAGTTTTAACAGTGTCTTCCTGACACTGCCGTTTTAACAGTGTCTTCCTGACACTGCAGTTTTAACAGTGTCTTCCTGACACTGCAGTTTTAACAGTGTCTTCCTGACACTGCAGTTTTAACAGTGTCTTCCTGACACTGCAGTTTTAACAGTGTCTTCCTGACACTGCAGTTTTAACAGTGTCTTCCTGACACTGCAGTTTTAACAGTGTCTTCCTGACACTGCAGTTTTAACAGTGTCTTCCTGACACTGCAGTTTTAACAGTGTCTTCCTGACACTGCAGTTTTAACAGTGTCTTCCTGACACTGCAGTTTTAACAGTGTCTTAATCTTCAGACTTCAGGTTTAGGTGGGAGAGGCCTTGATCATAGTAAAAGGATCTTGATCCTGGAATTAGAGCTTCACTCTCCTCGGATTAAACCTGATTGCCTCGTAAAAAAAGAAATACTTTCACCATCAGTCAGTCACTGTCTTGCCAGGCGTACCAACATTACTGCTCAGATGCCCCTGAAAACTGAAACATGCGCTTCCCTACAGGCACTCTTACTTCCCTATTTCCCTGAATTCCTTCATAAATCCTTCCCTACCATCCTCCATCCTTCCCTACCATCCTCCATTCTTCCCTACCGTCCTTCATTCTTCCCTACCATCCTCCATTCTTCCCTACCATCCTTCATTCTTCCCTACCATTCTTCATTCTTCCCTACCATCCTTCATTCTTCCCTACCATTCTTCATTCTTCCCTACCATCCTCCATTCTTCCCTACCGTCCTTCATTCTTCCCTACCATCCTCCATTCTTCCCTAACATCCTCCATTCTTCCCTACCATCCTCCATTCTTCCCTACCATCCTCCATCCTTCCCTACCGTCCTCCATTCTTCCCTACCATCCTCCATTCTTCCCTACCATCCTCCATCCTTCCCTACCATCCTCCATCCTTCCCTAACATCCTCCATCCTTCCCTACCATCCTCCATTCTTCCCTACCATCCTCCATTCTTCCCTACCATCCTCCATCCTTCCCTACCATCCTCCATCCTTCCCTACCATCCTCCATCCTTCCCTACCATCCTCCATCCTTCCCTACCATCCTCCATTCTTCCCTACCATCCTCCATTCTTCCCTACCATCCTCCATCCTTCCCTACCGTCCTCCATCCTTCCCTACCATCCTCCATTCTTCCATTGTTGTTTTTCTTTGTTATTATTTACTGGGTGTTGCTGGTGTGTATTGTTCTTCCTCTTGCAGTGTTGTGTTGCGTCAGTGTTGCATGATGTTGCTGCTGTGTCTGCTGTCACTCTCGCTGCTGTTACTGCGGCTGCTGTTTCTGCTGTCAGTATGTCATGTTCTGCTGTGCCTTTGGTAGCAGCTGCTGCTGTTAATGTTACTTTTGATTCACCAACTCGTAATAACACGACTTCAAACAAACCAGGGTACGGGTGGGGTTAGAACCCATGGCGAGAGAGTGGTAAAACCCCAGTGGTTAAGGCACTGGCCTGGAGTTTTACCACTCATGGGTTCTAACCCCACCCACACCGTGGTTTGATACTCTTGTTGTTGTCGTTGCTAATGTTTATAATGTTGATAATGTTTATAAACACCAAAGTAAGAATTCTGGTGTTGTTAAAACTGTTAGTATACCTGTAGGGGGTTTCTGTGGGGTCAGCGCCCCAGCGGCCCGGTCTGTGACCAGGACTCGTGGTGGATCAGGACCTGATAAACCGTCATGTTTGTGACAGTGTCACCACCCGTCATGTTACTGTCACCACCCGTCATGTTACTGACTGTGTCACCACCCGTCATATTACTGACAGTGTCACCACCCGTCATGTTACTGACAGTGTCACCACCCGTCATGTTACTGACAGTGTCACCACCCGTCATGTTACTGACAGTGTCACCACCCGTCATGTTACTGACAGTGTCACCACCCGTCATGTTACTGACAGTGTCACCACTCGTCATGTTACTGACAGTGTCACCACCCGTCATGTTACTGACAGTGTCACCACCCGTCATATTACTGACTGTGTCACCACCCATCATGTTTGTGACTGTCACCACCCATGTTACTGACAGTGTCACCACCCATGTTACTGACAGTGTCACCACCCATCTTGTTACTTACAGTGTCACCACCAGTGTTACTGACAGTGTCACCACCCATGTTACTGAGTGTCACCACCCATGTTACTGAGTGTCACCACCCATGTTACTGACAGTGTCACCACCAGTGTTACTGACAGTGTCACCACCCATGTTACTGAGTGTCACCACCCATGTTACTGAGTGTCACCACCCATGTTACTGACAGTGTCACCACCCATCATGTTACTGACAGTGTCACCACCCATCTTGTTACTGACATTGTCACCACCAGTGTTACTGACAGTGTCACCACCCATGTTACTGAGTGTCACCACCCATGTCACTGACAGTGTCACCACTAGTGTTACTGACAGTGTCACCACTAGTGTTACTGACATTGTCACCACCAGTGTTACTGACAGTGTCACCACCCATGTTACTGAGTGTCACCACCCATGTTACTGACAGTGTCACCACCCATGTTACTGACAGTGTCACCACCAGTGTTACTGACAGTGTCACCACCCATGTCACTGACAGTGTCACCACTAGTGTTACTGACAGTGTCACCACCCATCACGTTGAGACGAATTTAATCTCAGAGTTCTTGGAATTGTATAGCTCATACGGGCGTAGCGCTCTCCATCAATATAAATTACAGTAACATGTGTATATAAACGATCTTTTTAAAAAAAATCGTATAAAACCTTCATTATCAATATTCTATTTAATACTTTCAATTCATTATTAATAAATTTAAATATTTTGATTATAATAAACTGTTAAATTTCTGGTATTAAATTCAGCACTGATTACATTAATGTAATGAACATTGTTTAGGTTACATTGAGGGCGTAAGTAATCTTTTTAGCTAAGTAATTCGCTAAATGTTAATCACGATTTTCTTTTTCATTTGCAGGTGAGTGGCCATTGAGGTAGGCAGGGCTCGTATAGGCCTAAGGTAAATGTCTTGCTGAGAAGTTATCTCAGTGGAAAATGGTGTGGTGAGTCCCATAAGACCTGGAAAAAGACACTTGGGTACTGTTCATGACATTATAGGGAACGTTTCGCCCCAAGTGGCTTCACCAGTGGCTTCTTTAGTAATGGTAGTAGTAGTAGTACCAGTAGTAATAGTATAGTATAGTAAATGTATAGTCTAGGACACCTTTTAGACAACACCCGGACCGGGACACGTATACCGGTAAATGGATGTTCTCTACGCGCCGGGTCACCTAGACAACACCCGGACCGGGACACGTATACCGGTAAATGGATGTTCTCTACGCGCCGGGTCACCTAGACAACACCCGGACCGGGACACGTATACCGGTAAACGGATGTTCTCTACGCGCCGGGTCACCTAGACAACACCCGGACCGAGACACGTATACCGGTAAACGAATGTTCTCTACGCGCCGAGTCACCTAGACAACACCCGGACCGGGACACGTATACCGGTAAACGGATGTTCTCTACGCGCCGGGTCACCTAGACAACACCCGGACCGGGACACGTATACCGGTAAACGGATGTTCTCTACGCGCCGGGTCACCTAGACAACACCCGGACCGGGACACGTATACCGGTAAACGGATGTTCTCTACGCGCCGGGTCACCTAGACAACACCCGGACCGGGACACGTATACCGGTAAACGGATGTTCTCTACGCGCCGGGTCACCTAGACAACACCCGGACCGGGACACGTATACCGGTAAACGGATGTTCTCTACGCGCCGGGTCACCTAGACAACACCCGGACCGGGACACGTATACCGGTAAACGGATGTTCTCTACGCGCCGGGTCACCTAGACAACACCCGGACCGGGACACGTATACCGGTAAACGGATGTTCTCTACGCGCCGGGTCACCTAGACGACACCCGGACCGGGACACGTATACCGGTAAACGAATGTTCTCTACGCGCCGGGCCACCTAGACACACCGGACCGGGACACGTATACCGGTAAACGGATGTTCTCTACGCGCCGAGTCACCTAGACAACACCCGGACCGGGACACGTATACCGGTAAACGGATGTTCTCTACGCGCCGGTCACCTAGACGACACCCGGACCGGGACACGTATACCGGTAAACGGATGTTCTCTACGCGCCGAGTCACCTAGACAACACCCGGACCGGGACACGTATACCGGTAAACGGATGTTCTCTACGCGCCGGGTCACCTAGACGACACCCGGACCGGGACACGTATACCGGTAAACGAATGTTCTCTACGCGCTGGGTCACCTAGACAACACCCGGACCGGGACACGTATACCGGTAAACGGATGTTCTCTACGCGCCGGGTCACCTAGACGAACACCCGGACCGGGACACGTATACCGGTAAACGAATGTTCTCTACGCGCCGGGTCACCTAGACAACACCCGGACCGGGACACGTATACCGGTAAACGGATGTTCTCTACGCGCCGGGTCACCTAGACGACACCCGGACCGGGACACGTATACCGGTAAACGGATGTTCTCTACGCGCCGGGTCACCTAGACGACACCCGGACCGGGACACGTATACCGGTAAACGGATGTTCTCTACGCGCCGGTCACCTAGACGACACCCGGACCGGGACACGTATACCGGTAAACGGATGTTCTCTACGCGCCGGGTCACCTAGACGACACCCGGACCGGGACACGTATACCGGTAAACGGATGTTCTCTACGCTCCGGGTCACCTAGACGACACCCGGACCGGGACACGTATACCGGTAAACGGATGTTCTCTACGCGCCGGGTCACCTAGACGACACCCGGACCGGGACACGTACCGGCGAATCATTCAAGTTCAGATTCCTCTCTTATACTTCACTTGGCATGTGAAAATTCGTGTATGTTGGGTAAAAGGACACATTGTATTGTGACAACGTTTCGCTCTCCAGGAGCTTTGTCAAGCCGTTACGGCATGACAAAGTTGATAATTCTACGAACATTTGTAATAATGTTGGTAACTCTACCAATATTATTACAAAATCCTTCGCTATATTCAGTGAAACTCTTACTTAGCACAAGGGTTTTACAAGGTTAGTTTAAGGGTTACTACCTTTGTTTACAATTTAAGAGCTGTTACCTTCCTCAGCTCATTTTAAAGGCGTTTTTATTTTTACAAATACGCTTGGTGGTGCAGTTGGTACCTGTGTCACTGATGCATCAGGTGACTACTACTTTGAACTAGTGCCCTGCTACGTCTGTCTACTCTTCTTGTAGCCATTGATGTATCTGGTGACTACTGCTATATACTAGTGTCCTGCTACGTCTGTCTACTCTTCTTGTAGCCTTCACAGACACCATTTTGTTGAATCGATCTTTATACAAAATATTGGATATAGACACAAATGCAACGTAATGGGAATCTTTATTGAAAACGTTTCGCCCACAGTGGGCTTCATCAAGTCACAACCAGATCCACCTGGGGAGAGACGATAGGCGAATATATAGGGAATGTAGATCTCTTTGTGACTTGATAAGGCTCAAAGTGTGGGCGAAACGTTGTCAATAAAGGATCACATTATACTGTATTTGTGTCTTCATTCATGGTGTGGTTATGTTAGACAGTTTCCTTCCTGTTGCTTTGAATGCACCATGGGGACGCCTGTTAATGGTTAGAATTACTTGTTTTTCCACTTTTCCTTGAGATGTAGTTCCCCCCATTACTTACACTACTGTTTACACTCCTTGACAACCTCCTCATCCTCCATCATTCCACTATGGCAATACTTTAAGACATCCTCATCCTTACAGTTGTTCCCGGGGTTAAGGGGTCAAAACTTCACTTGCTCCCGGGGTTAAGGGGTCAAAACTTCACTTGCTCCCGGGGTTAAGGGGTCAAAACTTCACTTGCTCCCGGGGATAAGGGGTCTAAACTTAAGTTGTTCCCGGGGTTAAGGGGTGTAAAACTTCACTTGCTCCCGGGGTTAAGGGGTCTAAACTTAAGTTGTTCCCGGGGTTAAGGGGTGTAAAACTTCACTTGCTCCCGGGGTTAAGGGGTCTAAACTTCTGTTTTTTTAATAAATTCGAGTCAGCTTCGGTTCATTATGTATTCTTGCCGAAATGCCATTGTGAATGCTGTTTAAGTGGAGCGTTATTAAAATTCCGGGAGTCAGCGTCCACTAGGTCCAGTCAGCGTCCACTAGGTCCAGTCAGCGTCCACTAGGTCCAGTCAGCGTCCACTAGGTCCAGTCAGCGTCCACTAGGTCTAGTCAGCGTCCACTAGGTCGAGTCAGCGTCCACTAGGTCCAGTCAGCGTCCACTAGGTCCAGTCAGCGTCCACTAGGTCCAGTCAGCGTCCACTAGGTCTAGTCAGCGTCCACTAGGTCCAGTCAGCGTCCACTAGGTCCAGTCAGCGTCCACTAGGTCCAGTCAGCGTCCACTAGGTCTAGTCAGCGTCCACTAGGTCTAGTCAGCGTCCACTAGGTCCAGTCAGCGTCCACTAGGTCTAGTCAGCGTCCACTAGGTCCAGTCAGCGTCCACTAGGTCCAGTCAGTGTCCACTAGGTCTAGTCAGCGTCCACTGGTCCAGTCAGCGTCCACTAGGTCCAGTCAGCGTCCACTAGGTCCAGTCAGCGTCCACTAGGTCCAGTCAGCGTCCACTAGGTCCAGTCAGCGTCCACTAGGTCCAGTCAGCGTCCACTAGGTCTAGTCAGCGTCCACTAGGTCCAGTCAGCGTCCACTAGGTCCAGTCAGCGTCCACTAGGTCCAGTCAGCGTCCACTAGGTCTAGTCAGCGTCCACTAGGTCTAGTCAGCGTCCACTAGGTCCAGTCAGCGTCCACTAGGTCCAGTCAGCGTCCACTAGGTCAGTCAGCGTCCACTAGGTCAGTCAGCGTCCACTAGGTCTAGTCAGCGTCCACTAGGTCCAGTCAGCGTCCACTAGGTCCAGTCAGCGTCCACTAGGTCCAGTCAGCGTCCACTAGGTCCAGTCAGCGTCCACTAGGTCCAGTCAGCGTCCACTAGGTCCAGTCAGCGTCCACTAGGTCAGTCAGCGTCCACTAGGTCCAGTCAGCGTCCACTAGGTCCAGTCAGCGTCCACTAGGTCCAGTCAGCGTCCACTAGGTCCAGTCAGCGTCCACTAGGTCCAGTCAGCGTCCACTAGGTCCAGTCAGCGTCCACTAGGTCCAGTCAGCGTCCACTAGGTCCAGTCAGCGTCCACTAGGTCCAGTCAGCGTCCACTAGGTCCAGTCAGCGTCCACTAGGTCCAGTCAGCGTCCACTAGGTCCAGTCAGCGTCCACTAGGTCCAGTCAGCGTCCACTAGGTCTAGTCAGCGTCCACTAGGTCCAGTCAGCGTCCACTAGGTCCAGTCAGCGTCCACTAGGTCCAGTCAGCGTCCACTAGGTCAGTCAGCGTCCACTAGGTCCAGTCAGCGTCCACTAGGTCCAGTCAGCGTCCACTAGGTCTAGTCAGCGTCCACTAGGTCCAGTCAGCGTCCACTAGGTCCAGTCAGCGTCCACTAGGTCCAGTCAGCGTCCACTAGGTCCAGTCAGCGTCCACTAGGTCCAGTGGCTGGACAGTTACTGGAAGTATTATTTAGCGTCTTAATTGTGTTTGTGTGTTAGTCTCACAAGACAAAGCCACTGGAGGGCGAAACGTCTGCAAATAAACATTCGTAGATGTTTCACATGTGTCTAACTCATCATATTGTCGGTATATAAAATATATGTAGTAAATAGAGATATTATTGTTATTATATAAAGTGCCAAGAAATTCATGACTTAAGGAAGCCTGGTCTAGGACCGGGTCCAGGGGCAGTGACATCTGGCAGCAGCTGTAGGTAACTGTACATGAGTGTGACTATAATAATGATATATAATACCCACAAGTTGATAAGCAAGACACATGTGTAAAAGTTAGGTATCTTTATACCGGAACATTTCGCCACACAGTGGCTTCATCAGTCCAAGGAGCCAGGGATGGACGTGGTGAGTCCATCAGTCTTGAAGTATGGTGGGAGAAGTGGCTTATATACAGTGTACACTGAATATAAGCCACTTTCTTCAAGAGTGATGGAGTGAACATATCGACTCCAGGCGGAGGGACTGACTACCTCAAACTCATGACTGAAGAATCCACTGTGTGACGAAACGTTGCATAAGTGTCTCATTCTTCTTCAGTGGGAGACAGTGGAGGCAGCAGAAGCACATAAGACTGGAGGGACACTGTGCAGTAGGCCTACTGACCCAAACTAGACGCTGTAGGTCAGTCCCTCAGCCTTGAAGACGTAGTTTTGAGGTGGTCAGTCCCTTAACCTGGAGAAGGGTTCATCCCATGGTCTTTAACTATACATAAGCCATACAAATTGGCATACCAAAATCCTGTCAATTAGCGGTTTGTGTAAAATATTTAAGATATTAATCTTAAATCTTCAAGGTGAAGCAATCTGGAGAGTGATGTAGTGGAGGCAGAATTCATACATAGCTTTAAGAAGGGGTATGATAAAGCTCTTGGAGCAGGGAGTGACCTAGTAGTGACTCCTACGATTTTAGCGCTTCCACGATTATTTTGATATTGTTGTTAGGTGAGTATGCAGGTGCTGTTGGTACATACACGTTTACCTAATGTCCTGTGGCTCGGTTGGTAGCGCACTCAGTTCACACATTGAGGTCCGTGGTTCGATCCCCGGTACAGGTGGAAACATTAGGACGTGGTTCCTTAAGACACCTGCTGTCCATGTTCACCTAGCAGTAAGTAGGTACCTGGGTGTTAGTCGACTGGTGTGGGTGGCATCGTGGGGACAAAATTGACCTAAATTACATAACCAGAGGCTTTCTATATAGTATGTTATTGATGTCAATTAAGTTTGTATAAGTCGTATCATGTACTTGCAGAAATAAATATTATTATTATTATTATTAAGACACCCCAGAGTGACTCACACACAACAAAGACGCTGGCTTCCTCTCTCTCGTTTTCTATTAACCAAGGGCAAACTATTATGAAACTTTGTGACCTTTCTCACACGCTTCGTTGCTCTCACCCCTCCACCTTCCCCCTTCCCAAGCCCCTCCCACTAACCCCGCCACCTTCCCCCTTCCCAAACCCCTACCCACCACCCACACAACCACACAACCACAATTCAAGGACCTACTAAACAATTAACATTGGGCGCTATGCAACTGTTTTTTCAATTTATATTTTCGTGCAGGTTATATATTATGATATCTCAAGGACTGCTAAGACATTAAGTATATAAGATAGCACGATATCCACTCTTTATATTCACAAATACGTAATAATACATAATAATATTTCTACAAGTACATGATATAACTTATACAGACCATAGCTAACATGACTCATGAAATCGTAATGACACGATTGCAAAAAAACCATACCACGGGTGGGGTTCGAACCCCACCCGTGGTATGGTTTTTTTTATAGCTGACATCACTATATAGAAAGCCCCTTGTTATGCAGAGCATTTCGGGCAAATTAGGTTAATTTTATCCCCAGGATGCGACCCACACCAGTCCACTAATACCCAGGTACCTATTTACTGCTAGGTGAACACTGACAGTAGGTGTCTTAAGGAAACACTCCCCAAAGTTTCCACCCGTACCGGGGATCGAACCACAGACCTCGGTGTATGAGCTAAGTGCGCTACCAACCGAGCTATGGGACACGTGTTTGCATGTAACTTGTAACTGTAGGAAATTGGTCTTTATGGACACTTCATGTTGTGGTTATTACCACTGTGTATAATGCATGTAAAAATAACCATATTATGTAAAGTGGGTGGAGGGGTAAGCCAGCGGAAGGCCTCGGTCAGATGACCAAAAGCTCCAGCTGTGGGTCACCATATAACTAAGACCCGCGTCAGGAAACACTTGTCCTGTTGTGGATAAAGACACTTATGTACAGTTCAGGACATTTATTAAGGTAAATGTTTCGCCACAAGTGGCGAAACGTTTCCTTTAATGTCGGTATCGCCATACCATTTTCCACTTATCCTGTTTCCTGACAAACCTAACCTAACCTAACCTAACCTAACCTACCCTTAACCTTGCCTTACTTAACTAACCTTACCTAACCTAACCTAACCTTAACCTTGCCTTACCTAACTAACCTTACCTAACCTAACCTAACCTTAACCTTGCCTTACTTAACTAACCTTACCTAATCTAACCTTAACCTTGCCTTACTTAACTAACCTTACCTAATCTAACCTTAACCTTGCCTTACTTAACTAACCTTACCTAACCTAACCTTAACCTTGCCTTACTTAACTAACCTTACCTAACCTAACCTTAACCTTGCCTTACTTAACTAACCTTACCTAATCTAACCTTAACCTTGCCTTACTTAACTAACCTTACCTAACCTAACCTTAACCTTGCCTTACTTAACTAACCTTACCTAACCTAACCTTAACCTTGCCTTACTTAACTAACCTTACCTAATCTAACCTTAACCTTGCCTTACTTAACTAACCTTACCTAACCTAACCTTAACCTTGCCTTACTTAACTAACCTTACCTAATCTAACCTTAACCTTGCCTTACTTAACTAACCTTACCTAATCTAACCTTAACCTTGCCTTACTTAACTAACCTTACCTAACCTAACCTTAACCTTGCCTTACTTAACTAACCTTACCTAACCTAACCTTAACCTTGCCTTACTTAACTAACCTTACCTAATCTAACCTTAACCTTGCCTTACTTAACTAACCTTACCTAACCTAACCTTAACCTTGCCTTACTTAACTTACCTTACCTAACCTAACCTTAACCTTGCCTTATTTAACTAACCTTACCTAACCTAACCTAACCTTAACCTTGCCTTACTTAACTTACCTTACCTAACCTAACCTTAACCTTGCCTTATTTAACTAACCTTACCTAACCTAACCTTACCTTACCTTACCTAACCTAACCTTACCTTACCTTACCTTACCTAACCTTACCTTACCTAACCTTACCTTACCTAACCTTACCTTACCTTACCTAACCTTACCTTACCTAACCTTACCTTACCTTACCTTACCTAACCTAACCTTACCTAACCTTACCTTACCTTACCTTACCTTACCTAACCTTACCTTACCTTAACCTTACCTTACCTTACCTTACCTTACCTTACCTAACCTTACCTAACCTTACCTTACCTTACCTAACCTTACCTTACCTTACCTAACCTTACCTTACCTTACCTAACCTTACCTTACCTTACCTAACCTTACCTTACCTAACCCTAACCTTACCTTACCTAACCTTACCTTACCTAACCTTACCTTACCTAACCTTACCTTACCTTACCTAACCTTACCTTACCTAACCTTACCTTACCTTACCTTACCTTACCTTACCTAACCTTACCTAACCTTACCTTACCTTACCTAACTTTACTTTACCTTACCTAACCTTACCTTACCTAACCTTACCTTACCTAACCCTAACCTTACCTTACCTAACCTTACCTTACCTAACTTTACCTTACCTTACCTAACCTTACCTTACCTAACCTTACCTTACCTAACCTTACCTTACCTAACCTTACCTTACCTTACCTAACCTTACCTAACCTTACCTTACCTTACCTAACTTTACCTTACCTTACCTAACCTTACCTTACCTAACCTTACCTTACCTAACCCTAACCTTACCTTACCTAACCTTACCTTACCTAACCCTAACCTTAAGTAAGGTGTATGCAGTAATGGGATGAACAGGTGCCTGGCTGCACTATTAACACCAGATAATGACTAAGACACATGTACACGAGGGCAAAGATCAACATTTATAACAAAGAGTTGTCGAGGTGGAACCACCTCGACAACTTCGTAGAAGCAGGATCCATACGTAGCTTTATGACTAGGTATGACGGAGTTCCCGCTTAGTTGAGAGTCTCTAGCATTAGCTGAGACTCGACCTCTGTAACCACAGATAGGTGAAGACAGTTGGGTGATATACCTTTGATGAGTTCCGAGAGATTTTCTACTCCCGGAGCCCGGCCATGGGCCAGGCTCGTCTGGTGCTTGCCTGGTCAGCCAGGCTGTTGCTGCTGGTGGCCCGCTGATCCAAATATTCATCACAGTTTAAAATATTTATTATGCACCCCATACCCATCCAAATGGGTGGTAGTCAAAATATTACAAAGACATAATGGGTCCAGGAACTGTACGTCAACATAACAGAGGTACATAATGGGTCCAGGGACTGTACGTCAACATAACAGAGGTACATAATGGGTCCAGGGACTGTACCTCAACATAACAGAGGTACGTAATGGGTCCAGAGACTGTACCTCAACAGAGGTACATAATGGGTCCAGGGACTGTACCTCAACAGTTTTGATAGCTGAACAAGTTACAATGGTAATGCACTATTTACATGTTTATATCTGGTCATGTTGACATAGTCACAGTGGTAATGAGTTATTTATGCAGACATGAATTAGGTCACACACGATGCTTTATTTACAGTGAGCAAAGTCTGGGTATTTTTCCAGAATGGTTTGTAACATCACAGCCTGGTTGATCTGGCACCTGGTGAAGATACTTGTCCAGTTTCCTCTTGAAGACTTCTACACTGGTTCCAGCAGTGTTTCTGATATCTTCTGCTAAGATGTTGAATAATCTGGGGACACCAGAATGAAAAAACAACGAATATATGATTAAGGCGGAGGATTAGATAGTGCACAGGAATACGCTGTTTTGATGCGAGGAGTCAGAGGCCAGTGATGGTAGGTAGGGCAGCAGATACACGAGGGCCCCGTTTATACAGCAGGTTAAGTTCTGGGCTACTGCTGTAAAGCGAAAAATCGCTGTATAGTGAATCATAGTTGTTGTTGTTGTTTTCAAATACATATAAAAGCCAGATAACATGTTTACACTATCATAGTGAGCAATAAAGCTAGGCCTAAAAAATGCATATACAGTACACACATTACTTACAATATTTTCGTCCTTAGCTTATAGTGAGTGTTGAATATATTGTAGAAAGTCTGAAGACATAATTTAAAACCGCCGTATTAGCGAAACTTTGTTACACGAAGCGCTGTAAAGCGGGACTCTGTCAGAGGGAGGTTAGATAGACGTGATGTGTCACGATGAACACACTACACAGCTTCAAGAGTAGATATGATCGAGCCCTGGAGGTCAGCAATATATAGATCTGGTTCATAGAAGATGAATAACAAACATTTCCAGCACTCGATTGTCTTTATTGTGTGGGACATTCCGCTAACCAGTGGCTTCATCAGTCTAATGCAGACAGTAAACGATGGAAGAAGCGGAACGTTGGTTTGAGGTGGTCAGTCCCTCAGTCTTGGTAACGCATCAAGGTTGAGAGAGTAAACACCTTCCAAGGCTGACCACCTCACATTATCTCTTCACACTCTTTATTCTCTTTATTGCATTAGTAAAGCGAAACGTCTCCACACTAAAGAAACGCTAGTGTTGCACATGTGTCTTATTGATGAGTAAAGACAGCCAGGTGTTGCACATGTGTCTTATTCATCAATAAAGACAAGTGTCACACATATGTCTTATTCATCAATAAAGACAAGTGTCACACATAAGAACAACATAAGAAAAAAGGAACACTGCAGCAGGCCTACTGACCCATTCGAGTCAGGTCCATCACTCACCGGCTTAGACTCGACCACCTGGAGCTAACCTTCTCCAGGTAAACTCCAGGTAGTCAGGTCACTTCCACTTAAGGAATTAGTATGACATCTGATCTAGTAGCACAAGCTAGTCAGGTCCAACTCACACCCACCCACTCCCACTCGTGTATTTATCTAACCTATTTTTAAAACTACACAACGTTTTAGCCTCTATAACTGTACTCGGGAGTTTGTTCCACTCATCGACAACTCTATTACCAAACCAATGCTTTCCTATATCCTTCCTGAATCTGAATTTATCCAACTTAAAGCCATTGCTGCGAGTCCTGTCAATACTAGATATTTTCAGCACGCTATTTACATCCCCTTTTTAATTCCTGTTTTCCATTTATACACCTCAATCATATCTCCCCTAATTCTACGCTTTTCTAGAGAGTGCAGATTCAGGGCCCTCAGTCTATCCTCATAGGGAAGATTTCTGATACATGGGATCAACTTTGTCATCCTCCTCTGTACTTTTTCCAGTGCATTTATATCCATTCTGTAATACGGTGACCAGAACTGTGCAGTATAATCTAAATGAGGCCTAACCAAAGATATATAGAGTTGAAGAACAACCTGAGGACTTCTATTATTTATACTTCTTGATATGAAGCCCAGGATTCTGTTCGCTTTATTGTGAACACTTATGCACTGTTGTCTTGGTTTCAGATTACTGCTAACCAGAACTCCTAAATCCTTCTCGCAATCAGTAGTATTAAGATCTACATTATTTAGTTTATATGTGGCATAGTTATTGTCCTGTCCAGCATTTAGAACTTTGCATTTATCTACATTAAACTGCATCTGCCACTTCTCCGACCACTGCATCAGTCTATTCAAATCATCCTGGAGTGCTCTAATGTCCTCATTAGAATGAATTGGACGGCCTATTTTGCTGTCATCAGCAAATTTGCTTATGTCGCTATTTATTCCCTCATCTATGTCGTTTATGTAAATTGTGAACAACAAGGGGCCCAATACTGACCCCTGTGGACACCGCTTGAGACGTGCCCCCACTCTGATTTGTGTCTTATTTATCAACTTGTCGCTTTTGTAAACGTTATTATGAAGGTTCATAGAAGTGAAGAGGCGGACCCAGGAGCTATGACTCAACCGTTGCAGACAGAGGTAAGAAGAGCAGCAAGAAGTATGACAAGAATGGTGTTCTTTTTTTTACAAGACTGTGATAGAGTGATGGTGAAGGTGTTTCCTTTGTACTTGGGAGACTCCGCGCACACGCACGTGCGCACGCGCGCACACGATATATATAATATATATATATATATATATATATATATATATATATATAAAAAAAACTATTAACTATATAAGAAGCAATGCAGAAGGCCTTTTAAAAGATGCTTCTTCACCGAGCGGTAGATGGATGCATGAAAAAAAAAATAAATGGGGTTAGAACTCATGGACCAGCTGGCCCAGTGGCCTACACACTCACTCCCCATGGGTTCAAACCCCACCCATTCCAAAAATGGCCAAAAAACCATTAGCACTTTTAAAACTTTATAGCAGAAAAAATCTAACAAAAGATGGACTACTGTGAATAATGGGTCATTTACTAGAAGTACTAAAATGTAAGTAAAATAAGCGAGTTTATATAGAGGAGGAGAGAGTTAAAGAGATAATGATTATGGTTGAGGCAGAGGAAAGAGAGAGGATGCTAACGGAGGTGATAAAAGTAATTACGAAGAGTTAGGAAGGAGGGTGAATAACCCGGCCTGGGATGACACCTAGAAAGTAATGTAAGAAGGTCGAGGTAGAGGAAGTGGTAATGGGGATGGGGGAGTGAGAATAAATGGGTGGAAATGGGGAGTGAGAATAATTGGGTGGGGATGGGGGAGTGAGAATAAATGGGTGGAAATGGGAGTGAGAATAATTGGGTGGGGATGGGGAGTGAGAATAAATGGGTGGGGATGGGGTAGTGAGAATAAATGGGTGGAGATGGGGAGTGAGAATAATTGGGTGGGGATGGGGAGTGAGAATAAATGGGTGGGGATTTGGGAGTGAGAATAAATGGGTGGGGATGGGGGAGTGAGAATAAATGGGTGGGGATGGGGAGTGAGAATAAATGGGTAGGGATGGGGGCGTGAGAATAAATGGGTGGGGATGGGGAGTGAGAATAAATGGGTGGAGATGGGGGAGTGAGAATAAATGGGTGGGGATGGGGGAGTGAGAATAAATGGGTGTGAATGGGGAGTGAGAATAAATGGGTGGAGATGGGGAGTGAGAATAAATGGGTGTGAATGGGAGTGAAAAAGGGTGTGAATGGGGAGTGAGAATAAATGGGTGTGAATGGGGAGTGAGAATAAATGGGTAGGGATGGGGGCGAGAATAAATGGGTGGGGATGGGGAGTGAGAATAAATGGGTGGAGATGGGGAGTGAGAATAAATGGGTGGGGATGGGGAGTGAGAATAAATGGGTGGAGATGGGGAGTGAGAATAAATGGGTGGGGATGGGGGAGTGAGAATAAATGGGTGGGGATGGGGAGTGAGAATAAATGGGTGGAGATGGGGGAGTGAGAATAAATGGGTGGGGATGGGGGAGTGAGAATAAATGGGTGTGAATGGGGAGTGAGAATAAATGGGTGGAGATGGGGAGTGAGAATAAATGGGTGTGAATGGGGAGTGAGAATAAATGGGTGGAGATGGGGAGTGAGAATAAATGGGTGGGGATGTGGGAGTGAGAATAAATGGGTGGGGATGGGGGAGTGAGAATAAATGGGTGGGGATGGGGAGTGAGAATAAATGGGTGGGGATGGGGAGTGAGAATAAATGGGTGGAGATGGGAGGAGAATAAATGGGTGGGGGTGTGGGAGTGATAATAAATGGGTGGGGATGGGGAGTGAGAATAAATGGGTGGGGATGGGGGAGTGAGAATAAATGGGTGGGGATGGGGGAGTGAGAATAAATGGGTGGGGGTGTGGGAGTGAGAATAAATGGGTATGTGGGAGGTAATAATCAGAGACACGCCCCATATTATGCCCAGCTGCTTAGGAAAAATAACAACACAGTAAGCATAGTGTTATTATTATTATTATTGGTATTTTTATCTTTATTATTGGTAATTTTGTTATGGTTATTATTATTCGTAGTAGTCGTAGTAGTAGTAGTAGTAGTCAGTAGTAGTAGTAGTAGTAGTAGTAGTCGTAGTAGTAGTAGTCGTAGTAGTAGTAGTAGTAGTAGTAGTCGTAGTAGTCGTAGTCGTAGTAGTAGTAGTCGTAGTAGTAGTAGTAGTAGTAGTCGTAGTAGTAGTTATCCGTGAAGGGGTACGTTTGATTTCCTGACTTTTTGTCATTAGTTTAATTTTTATTTCGTTTTTAACTTGAAAATGCCTTATCCGATCGGCTTCAAATTTTCTATGTTAAAATATGGTAAGTAGGGCTAGAGTGGAAATAGGACTATTGTTAAATAACCCATTTCAAGATTCATGGAATGATTTTGATAACTTCCAAAATCCTCTTCTGCTTGGCTTCAAACCTCAACACAGTGTGTCTCCTGTTTTAACGACACTTAAGAGTGATGATGAATTAGACACTTGTGTAACACTTGTCTAACTGACATGTGCTTCAGACAAAATGTAACTAACACACACACACACACACAAAGGGATCTGGATAGGCTGTAGCCCTGATCCAGAAACTGGCTACTGGAGTTATCCCCACCAAGCAGACGGAGTACAGTCTAGGGGGGCCAGAGACTACAAAAGTCATTCAAGGAAAAGGATCTTGGGGTGAGTATAACACCGGGCACATCTCCTGAGGCGCACATCAACCAAATAACTGCTGCAGCAAACCTAAGAACAGCATTCCGACATGTCAATAAGGAATCGTTCAAAACCCTGTACACTGTGTACGTTAGGCCCATATTGGAGTAGCAGCACCAGTTTGGAACCCACACTTGGTCAAGCACGTAAGGAAATTAGAGAAAGTGCAAAGGTTTGCAACAAGACTAGTCCCGGAGCTAAGGGGTATGTCCTACGAGGAGAGGTCAAGGGAAATCGACCTGACGACACTGAGGACAGGAGAGATAGGGGAGGATATGATAACGACATATAAAACACTGAGAGGAATCAACACGGTGGACAGAGACAGGATGTTCCAGAGATGGGACACATCAACAAGGGGTCACAGTTGGAAGTTGAAGACTCAGATGAATCACAGGGATGTTAGGAAGTATTTCTTCAGTCACAGAATTGTCAGGAAGTGGAATAGTCTGGGAAGGGATGTAGTGGAGGCAGGATCCATACATAGCTTTAAGAAGAGGTATGATAAAGCTCATGGAGCAGGAAGAGTGACCGAGTAGCGACCAGTGAAGAGGCGGGGCCAGGAGCTGTTACTCGACTCCTGGAACCACAACTAGGTTAGTACACACACATACAACAGGCCTAGTGTCTAATCGACATGTGCCTAGGACAAAATGGTAACTATCACAGGAGCTGTGACTCGACCCCCGCAACCACAACTAGGTGAACACACACACACACACACACACACACACACACACACACACACACACACACATGTACGACAATATTAGGTAACTTCCCCCGCCTCTTACCACGGTTCATATACTTTATTACTTTGTGCTGCTTCTTACTCCTCTTTACCTCTTCCTCTGTGTCCACCGTCAGAGAAATAAAGTGCTAAGCAGGTGACTGTGTCATATTGTAAATACACATTGTAAACTTGCAAAGAAATAAAGTATTTATCTTTATCTTATTAGAATAAATGTATGGTCAGTATTGGGCACTGTTGTTGGGTCCATCTATGTTACTATTGTGCTCTAATGTAGTCTGCCTTCAATATTTCTACACCTAACACAGCCTGGTTGACCAGGTAAGCAGCAGTCAAGCCTGGCTCAGAGCCCGGCTTCGGGAATAGGAAAACTCTCGAAACCTGTCTGAGGTATATATCCAAGGTAAGGTAAAAAGGTAAATCTCTGCTTGAAGATCACTCATCCACGACGTGTACAGACGTGTTCCTCGACCAGTGGCCATCTTCAAGTCTGTAAAATTTGCTGCATAACATGGAGCTTGGCTCGGTTGACAACGCACTCACCTCAAGTACTGAGTGACCGTGGTTCGATCCTCGGCACAGGTGAAAACATTGGGCATGTTTCCTTAAATCTGCTGTCCCTGTTCACCTAACAGTAAGTAGGTACCTGGGTGTTAGTCGACTGTTGTGGGTGGCATCCTGGGGGTGGTAGTATACCTTAGGGCTGGGCTTTGCAGTGAACTGGATTTGGATAACAGCTCTTAACCTGTAAAATTGATTTGTGAAAAAAAAATCACTTGGCAACACAATAGCATCAAGAGGAAACCCAGAATTGTTGCAGTAAACTGTAATAAAATAAAATAAATCCATAGAGTTAGGAGGTGACTTTACCTGGAGGCGCCGTAATATATAAACACCCTAGACTTCTCGATGCCCAAGTGGCAGCTTTCTTCGGTCATTCCAGGAGTCGAACTTTGGCTAATATCCACCACACCGCCAGACTGTTGTGTTCTTCCATGTAGAGTGAGTGTCGTGAGTTGACAGTGTCAAGTTGCTCGCTACATTGTAGTACTTGACCATTCCCCAGGATGCCACCCACAACCATCCACTATATAGGGGCCGCTTCATTAGGTACACCCTTCTAATACTTGGCAGGGCCACATTTACCCCAGAACAACCTGAATTCATCCTGACATGAATTGAACCAGTTGCTGGACATATTCCTTAGAGATCCTAGTCCATATTGACGTGATAGCATCATGCAGTTGCTGCAGATTCGTCGGCTGCATTGTCATACTGTGAATCTCCTGTTGCACTGCATCCCAGTGGTTCCTGCCAAATTCTGACATCTGCATGTCACAGCAGAAATCTTAATTCGTCAGAGATGTTATTCCAGTCTTCATCTGTCTAGTGTTGGTGTACCTTCGCGGACTGTGGCCTCAGTTTCCTGTTTTTAACTGACAGGAGTGGATCCCAGTGTGCTCATTTCCTGCTGTACCCCATCCACTTCAAGGTTCGACATGTTGTACATTCGGAGATCCTCTACTGCATACCACTCTTGTAATGTGTGGTTATTTAAGTTACTGTCACCTTCCTGTCAGCTTGAAGCAGTCTGGCCATTCTCCTCTGACCTCTCTCATTAAGAAGGGGGTTTCACGCATAAATCTATCACTCACTGGATGTTTTCGGGTTTTCACACCATTCCCTATAAACTCTTAAGAGACTATTTCACATAAAAATCTGAGATCAACAGTTTCTAAGATACTGAAACCAGTCTGGCACCAACAATCATTCCACAATCAAAGTCACTTGGATCTGGGCCTGATCAACCAGGCTGTTACTGCTGGCCGCATACTATCCAACGTATGAACCACGAAGGTTTAGCACTTCTATTTTATTATAATAGTATGATCCACAGCCCGGCTGACCAGCCGCTGACTTCAGGTATCTGTCCGGTTCCCTCTTGAAGACACCCATTGGTCTGTTAGTAACCCCCTTATGTATGCTGGAAGACTGTTGAACAATCTTGGGCCCCGGATACTTAGTTTTCTCTTGGTATACTCATGGCACACCTGCTTTTCGTTGGGGGTATATTGCACCGTCTGCTGAGTCTTTTGCTTTCGTAGGGATTGATCTGTGTGTGCAGATTTGGGACCAGTCCCGCTAGGATTTTTCCAGGTGTAGATTATATTATCTTTCTCGCCTGCTTTCCAGGGAGTACAGGTCAAGGGACTTTAAACTGACATATACCGGGGAGAAAAGAGCAGAAAATGAGTATTGATAGTTTAATAAATGGTTAAGAAAACCCACTTGTGTAACATTTGGGAATCTTTATTGTGGAAACGTGTCGCCAGCCATTGGCTTCTTCAGTCCAATACAGAAAGGTGGGAGACGAGGAGGAGTTTGAGGTAATCAGTCCCTCAGCCTGGAGTAATAAGATGAACCAGCACATTGACTACACCTCTCCCTGGACTGGACTTTCACTTACACTTAAACTTTTACGTCCATCACAGGGTTAGAAAGTTAAGAAATTAAAGATGGGAAAGTTGATACATTATTCACTCACAATTTATTACTACTTATACAACAGTATACTTGGTGAAAGAGAAAGGGATCTGTTGCTACCATAACTTTGGGAAGATACAAGAATATTGAGCCAGGGGAATACAATTAGCTGACGAAATAGAATATCAACTGGCTGAATAGAGTCCTTAGTAGATCACTGCTAGAGCCTCCAGCTCTGTGCATATGCAAGGCTCCACAGCGAGTCCTTACAGAGTCCTCTCTACACCCGGCCATAGTTTATCCCAAAGTTCTCTGTTGGCTATGTTAGGTTAGGTAAGGAAACAGGACAAGTGTTTCCTGACGTGGGTCTTAGTCATATGATGACCCGCCACTGAAGCTTTTGGTCACCTGACCGAGGCCTTCCACTGGCTTACCCCTCCACCCCTTTAAAATTTATGGTTATAATTATAACATTAGACTTTGCTACTTCCCCTGAGTTTATAGAGGCCTCCATACACCCCTATAACTTCTGATTCAAGGTCACCCCCATAACTTCTGATTCAAGGTCACCCCCCATTGGGCTTCGATCACGTAGCTTGTAATTACTTAATAGAACCAGTGTGTGGAAGATTAGCAGCCAACACTACATTCTCTTGATCTGCAATTTCTCCTGCATTGAATGAGGTTGTTAGTGTACAGTATTCCAGTCTAGAGAGAACAAGTTAAAGAGGGTCATCATTGGCATGGTATATCTCATCATTTTCCTCGCAGTGGTGATAATAACACTGTTGTGATCCTTGGTGTTAATAACACTGTTGTGATCCTTGGTGATAATAACACTGTTGTGATCCTTGGTGATAATAACACTTGTGAGCCTGGGTCAGATCTTCCGATATCACTTCCAAATCCTTCATATTAGTTTCTCATTTTATTTTAGGTTAGAATTTGTATTTTTTTTTATTCCGTTCTTGTTTTTATTTCCTCAAGTTTTTCATAAAGAAGTAATTGAAATTTGCCCTCATTGAAATTTACATTGTTTTCCGCGGCCTATTTGAAAACTTGATTATTCGTTCGGAGATTTGTCTTGTGTTTAATGGCTGACATTCTCGTGCAGATTGAAGTATCGTCTGCAAAGGAGGACACAGTCCTATGATCTACACCTTAGTTTGTCAGGTAGGAGTGTGAGCAAGGTAACATTTATGAAGGGATTCAGGGAAACCGGCAGGCCGGACTTGAGTCCTGGAGATGGGAAGTACAGTGTCTGCACTCTGAAGGAGGGGTGTTAATGTGGCAGTTTTGTAACTGTAGTGTAAGTGCGCCTCTGGCAAGACAGTAATGGAGTGAATGATGATGAAAGTTTTTCTTTTTCGGGCCACCCTGCCTTGGTGGGAGACGGCCGATGTGTTAATAAGATAATAAAAATGATGAAAAGAATGGGGGCGAGAGCAGAACTTTTCACTCTGGTAGTCTCCAACTTAACTCTTTTTTACCAATAATCTTTGTGTTTTATTGGTTAGAAAGTTAAAAAGTGTTCAGGTGTACTTAATAAAATGGTCCTTAATGTAGAAACGTACTATCTTATTTAGTCGACCAGTTTTGAGAAAATGCTTCTGTAATATACTGAATTTTCTTATAAACCTGATACTATCTAAAAATAACATAAATAATTTGATACTAAGCATCAATCTATACAACTTTTATTGAATTATTTAGATGAAGTTTATTTTAGCACCTATTGAGGTTTAGTGGATGTTTTTATTCTAATTTAGCACCTATTTGAATTAAGGAAAGATATTAGACTTAGGAAACAAAGCAAATATGATAGTAATTATGAACAAGGTAGATTATAGAGGGAAAAAAAAAACATGTTATTAGAAGACTGGGGGACTTAGGTGACCCTTAAAATTATCCAATATGGCGGCTGTTTAAGATGTCAGTGTGGGACATTTAGTGTATGGTTCCGGATACCTGAAGGATGTTCCGGGGGGGTCAGCGCCCCCCTTGGCCCGGTGGATCCTAGCGGATCAAGGCCTGATCATCTAGGCTGTGACTGCTGGCCGCATGCACTCCGGAGTATGAATCACAGCCCGGCTGATGAGGAACTGATTGAAGGAACTTGTCAGGTTCTCTCGTGAAGGCAGACACAGGTTTGTTGATTTTTATTTAATTATTTACACTCAGAACCATGAAGATCCTGGCTTATGTTTCTCTCACTCTCTCAACAAGTGTTTACAAGTTAAGGGTTCCTAAGAGGAACACCTGAGACCTGTTACCTATATAAGCTTCTTTAGCCACAGCTCCTCTTACCCTCTTGCTCCCTCGTGCCCCTCTTGCTCCCTCGTGCCCTTCTTGCTCCCTCGTGCCCTTCTTGCTCCCTCGTGCCCTTCTTGCTCCCTCTTGCCCTTCTAGCTCCCTCTTGCCCTTCTAGCTCCCTCGTGCCCTTCTTCCTCCCTCGTGCCCTTCTTGCTCCCTCGTGCCCTTCTTGCTCCCTCTTGCCCTCTTGCTCCCTCGTGCCCTTCTTGCTCCATCGTGCCCTTCTTGCTCCATCGTGCCCCTCTTGCTCACTCGTGCCCTTCTTGCTCCCTCGTGCCCTTCTTGCTCCCTCGCTTTGCCCTCTCTTGCTCCCTCGTGCCCTTCTTGCTCCATCGTGCCCTTCTTGCTCCCTCGTGCCCTTCTTGCTCCATCGTGCCCTTCTTGCTCCATCGTGCCCTTCTTGCTTCCTCTGCCCTTCTTGCTCCATCGTGCCCTTCTTGCTCCATCGTGCCCTTCTTGCTCCATCGTGCCCTTCTTGCTCCCTCGTGCCCTTCTTGCTCCCTCGTGCCCTTCTTGCTCCCTCGTGCCCTTCTTGCTCCATCGTGCCCTTCTTGCTCCCTCGTGCCCTTCTTGCTCCATCGTGCCCTTCTTGCTCCATCGTGCCCTTCTTGCTCCCTCGTGCCCTTCTTGCTCCCTCGTGCCCCTCTTGCTCCCTCGTGCCCCTCTTGCTCCCTCGTGCCCCTCTTGCTCCCTCGTGCCCCTCTTGCTCCCTCGTGCCCCTCTTGCTCCCTCGTGCCCCTCTTGCTCCCTCGTGCCCTCTTGTTCCCTCGTGCCCCTCTTGCTCCTCGTGCCCCTCTTGCTCCCTCGTGCCCTCTTCTTGCTCCCTCGTGCCCCTCTTCTTGCTCCCTCGTGCCCCTCTTGCTCCCTCGTGCCCCTCTTGCTCCCTCGTGCCCCTCTTGCTCCCTCGTGCCCCTCTTGCTCCCTCGTGCCCCTCTTGCTCCCTCGTGCCCCTCTTGCTCCCTCGTGCCCCTCTTGCTCCCTCGTGCCCCTCTTGCTCCCTCGTGCCCCTCTTGCTCCCTCGTGCCCCTCGTGCCCCTCTTGCTCCCTCGTGCCCCTCTTGCTCCCTCGTGCCCCTCTTGCTCCCTCGTGCCCCTCTTGCTCCTCGTGCCTCTCTTGCTCCCTCGTGCCCTCTTGTTCCCTCGTGTCCCTCTTGCTCCCTCGTGCCCCTCTTGCTCCCTCGTGCCCCTCTTCTTGCTCCCTCGTGCCCCTCTTCTTGCTCCCTCGTGCCCCTCTTGCTCCCTCGTGCCCCTCTTGTTCCCTCGTGTCCCTCTTGCTCCCTCGTGCCCTCTTGCTCCTCGTGCCCCTCTTGCTCCTCGTGCCCTCTTGCTCCCTCTGCCCCTTGCTCCCTCGTGCCCCTCTTGCTCCCTCGTGCCCCTCTTGCTCCTCGTGCCCCTCTTGCTCCCTCGTGCCCCTCTTGCTCCCTCGTGCCCCTCTTGCTCCCTGCTCTGCCCTCTTGCTCCCTCGTGCCCCTCTTGCTCCCTCGTGCCCCTCTTGCTCCCTCTGCCTCTTGCTCCCTCGTGCCCTCTTGTCTCCCTCGTGCCCCTCTTGCTCCCTCGTGCCCTCTTGTCCCTCTCCTCTTTTGCTCCCTCGTGCCCCTCTTGCTCCCTCGTGCCCCTCTTGTCCCTCGTGCCCCTCTTGCTCCTCGTGCCCCTCTTTGCCTCTTGCTCCCTCTGCCCCTCTTGCTCCCTCTGCCCCTCTTGCTCCCTCGTGCCCTCTTGTCCCTCGTGCCCTCTTGCTCCCTCGTGCCCTCTTGCTCCCTCGTGCCCCTCTTGCTCCCTCGTGCCCTCTTGCTCCCTCGTGCCCCTCTTGCTCCTCGTCCCCTCTTGCTCCTCTCTGCCCTCTTGCTCCCTCGTGCCTCCTCTGTGCTCCCTCTGCCCTCTCCTCTTGCTCCCTCGTGCCCCTCTTGCTCCCTCGTGCCCCTCTTGCTCCCTCGTGCCCCTCTTGCTCCTCGT